>PVIU01000105.1:0-331094 GCA_004026605.1 Ondatra zibethicus
GAAGTTCTGGTAGAATTCTGCATTAAAACCATCTGGTCCTGGGCTTTTTTTGGTTGGGAGGTTTTTGATGACAGCTTCTATTTCCTCGCGACTTATAGGTCTATTTAAATTGTTCACCTGGTCTTGATTTAATTTCGGTATGTGGTATTTATCTAAAAAACTGTCCATTTCTTTTACATTTTCCAATTTTGTGGCATACGGTGCTTCTTACTTTGAGGCGTCTAGACTGTTCTACAAACCATTTTACATCTCCAGAGCAATGCAAGCAGAGGGCTCCTATTTCTTATATTTAACACCATGCCATTGCATGGATCTTGAGTTTGAGGCCAGTCTGGATTACATAGTAAGGCTGTCTCCAAACAAATGAACAACAAAAACCCCAGCATTTGTATTTATCCCTTGGGTCATGCTGTCGTGTTGGACGGGAGACAGTATCTCACAGTGGCCTTGATTTGTGCTTTGCTGGTGGTTGATGATGCAGACCGTCTTTCCATGTGCCTATTGTTCAGGTGTGTATCTTTGGAGAAATGGTGATTCAGGGCGGGTGGCACAACTCAGTGGGTAAGGGTGCTCTGCTTCCAAGCCTGGGGACCTGAGTTCAGTCCTCAGGATCCACATGGTGGAAGGAGAGAATCAACTTCTAAAAGTTCTCCTCTGTCTCTCACATGTGTTCAGTGGTGTGCTCTTCCACACATTCAGTGAGGGAACAAATGAATGATGTAAGCAGATTCTTAAAAATGGCTCTTGGAATCCCTTTCCCTTTTTAAGTTGGGCTGCTTTGTCTTCTAATTGTTGAGCTTCTGAGTACACTCCACAAGCCCTCAGGTAGAGACAGGCTGTCTGTGGGAAGAATGGCCCCAGGTTCTGTGCTGTGTGCTTTAGCACAAGCTCACCCACTGTAGCAAACGGAGCAGGCAAAATAAAGGAAGTGGTGAGTCCACAGGTTCAGCCGTGGGGACCACGGAAGGGTAGGTGAGAGTCTCCAGGGGTCCTTACTGAGTGGAGGATTGGCTTTGATGCTTTTGAAAATACTGTCCTTTTGGAGAGATGGAGGTCCCTGAGGACCCGAAGGGAAGGGAGAGGATAGCACTCCACAGTTGGGAGCAAGGGCTGTGTGTGTATGTGTGTGTGTGTTACGCAAGAGAGTAAGTTTGCCATGTGGTGCTTTCCTAAAGGTAATTCATTAAGGACAAAGAAAGACGTGGGTGTATTTGTCTGTGCAGTGGAAAGTGCCAAAAAGCTTTAAAGGAGACAGACTGTTCTTTTTTTTTTTTATCTATAAATGTTCACATATATTTATATATACATTCTTGGAGAATTAGTCTAAAAGCAATTTTTAATTCAGCAAACATTCTGACTGTTCTAGGAATGATTACAGTGTTTTCCAACCGTCTGGGCTGGCACAACATGGAACTACTGCTTTCCCAGTTTCAGAAGCGGCTTACGTTTGGCATCCAGAGGGAGCTATGCGACCTCATCCGGGTGTCCTTACTGAACGCTCAGAGAGCCAGGTTCCTGTATGCCTCTGGCTTTCTCACCATAGCAGACCTTGCCAGAGCTGATGTTGCCGAGGTGGAGGTGGTTCTGAAGAATGCTCTGTAGACTGTTCTTATATAGACAATATGGTGGTCACAGTGTGTGTGCGTGTGTGCGTGCATGAGTGTGTGTGTGTGTGTGTGTGTGTGTGTGTATGTGTGTGTGTGTGTATGGTTCTGTTTTAATTACTCAGGCTTAAGTTTTTCTTGATGAGGCTCTCTAAGTTTTGATTAGTGTACAGGGGCATCAGAATTATCTGAGTTCTCAAAAAATCATGGACCCTATTTCTAGTTGAGATATTAAAGATGGATTGATCCATTCCTATATTCAGACATGATTAGTTCTTGTTTTGTTTGCCCTTCCGCTCATTTTTTGCAGCACTTTTTGGTGTCTTTGTATGGGGAGGGGTGTGCACACGCATGTGTTTCGTGTGTGTGTGTGTGTGTGTGTGCTCGAGTGGTAGAATCAAACCCAGGGCCTCACACATTCTAGGCGATCACTACGGCTGAGCTTTGTCTGGAGCCCTTTAAGTACTTTTTAGATTACTTACAAACAGAATGTAGCGTGTGTGTGACTTATCCAGTTTCCAGACATCTCTGAACATAGCAAATCACATATTCCCGTTAACTTGGTGACTTCGTACATGAGCTCCTTAACCGTGCATGCACCTTTTAGGAGTCTGTGTAGACCCAAGCAGAGCAGAGTCCCTCTTTACAAGTCTTGCTGTGTTCATTCTTGGTTGAAAATTTTCTCATACATTATGAACACATGAGAAGAACTTTTAGAGCTGTCTCTGTCTTTACTTTCTTTCTTTTCTGGGAATTTTAGTCACCTTCGAAATACTTATTTCTCCGAGACAGTGTCACTTGGTAGCCCTGGCTGACCTGGAACTTGCTGTGTTGACCAAGTTCCCCTCAGACTCAAGTGTTGGAATTAAAGAGATAATGGTATAATAAAGGGTTAAAGGTATAATCCAGATATGGCGCTTCTGTTTTGTAGTCGTTACTAACACCCAGCACCAAATTTTAAACCTCTGCTCATAGGCCTGTGGGCTGTTTGTCCAAATCATGACTCTTGTCTTATTGTTCATTAAGAAAAGAAACGCTGTGTTCTCCTGTCTTCCAGCAAGCATTTCTTCTGCTTAGAATAAGCCAGTGTTGTTTCTTATCCTCTGGGGACTGAAGCTTCAGTCTCCCAGGACAGTTTAGGGGTTGCCGATGATACCAAAGTGCTGCCCACAGGCTTACAAGACTATGCCACCAGATAGGTGCCCCTTCCTAACTGTGCCTGACGTCTTCATTTGATACCGGTTGTGGCCACCAAGTGACTTCTGGTACTTTTGTGACATGGAATTTCCCCAGGTGTGTTAGGTCCCTGGTGATCCAGAGGGGCAGAACCTTTATAACCAATCTTTATATGGGGAAGTAAGTTCCCACGGGAGGCAGATGACTGAGCGGCGAGTGACATAGCTTTTTTATGTCTCCGCTTTCTTCCGTGCCATAGTAGTTTATTAGACAGGCCCAGTATAATCTCATTCAGTTTCTAACTTACTTCTGTTAAAATTTGGCAGACTTTTCCATTAAGGAAAGGCCAGGGCTAGCTAGCTAGAAGTATATATCTCAGTGGAAGAGCACCTTCCTGAGAAAGAGGACGCCGTGGGCTCCATCAAAGGAAAAGGAAAGAATAACATACTTTTATCTGAGTGTGGTGACACGTACTTTGCTGTCATAAATACTTGGGGGGCTGAAGCAGGAGGATCATAGAATCTAGGAATTCAAGACCAGCTTAGAAAACTGCTGTACCCTGTCTTATGGCAAAATGAAAGGCTGGGGTGCTGGTAAGATGGTTCAGCAAGCAAAGGAACCTAGTGCGTAAGACTACATATACCTCCCTCCCTCCCTCCCTCCCCCCTACTCATGATAATACATGTTTTAAATAAAACAACAAAACAGAGGTTGGGGATGTAGGCTAGCATCTGGAACCCAGAGTTATATCCTCAGTGTTGGGGTGGAGGGAGGGAAAAAATCGTTAGAAAAGCAAACAATAAGCTGGCTCTGATGACATGTATTTATAATCTCAGCACCCAGAGCTGAGGCAGAAGGCTGAGAGGTTAAGGCTAGCCTAGGAACGTGTGTGTGTGTGTGTGTGTGTGTGTGTGTGTGTGTACATGTGTACATGTGTTCTAAGTTTCCAGAGTCTGTTCTTCTACTCTCCCTTGCTGGAAAATAGTTCTGCCATTATTTAGTAAAACCATAGCCTGTGATGCCAACGAAAACAATATTAATATGGTACCACATCTGATTGGCTAAGCTATGTCACCTGTCTCTATGGAAGTTGGTGTCCCAGCCCCTAGGGTGGCATTTTCACAAGTGCTCTCTATACCTCAGCGGTTGACAGTTTTATGATGGAGCAGGTAGCTTTAAAGACACAGAACTTGGCACCAAATCACCATACACAGTTCAGGGTAACTTACGCACCGTGTTTGTGAACAGCACCCAGCAGCTGTGTGCACTGCAGCCGGCTGACAAAGGTACTAATGCAGCAGAGACAACTGAGGCCAGCACTAGCGGGGATTACGTTAAGGATGGACCAGAAGATCCCCAACTGAAGGCTTTGGAACAGTGAATGGCAGCCTGAGGCCAAATTATGACCCTTGGTCCCTGCTTTACTCAGCATTTCTCAGTGAAAAGATGACCGTGACTGTAATGGTCTTGTCACAGCATCTTGAGACTCTTGGCCTCTGTGAACCATACCTCCAGTCTGAGTGCTAATAGGAGTCTTTCAGTCTCTCCCAGACCATATGGACCATAATGACAGATTCCCTGTCAGCCATCAGCAGGGTTCACACACCAAACTCGCCATGGCTCTCATCCTTTCCTGTGTAGCATAGAGGACAATTGCCAGGTCTCCTACTGGGGTTCCTCAGCTGTGGTCCTACCTGTGACCTGTGTGTCTCTAGATCTGCCACTTGCATTTCAAGATGGATAAAATGACTTTGAGGGCCTTCCTTGTAGCTCGCTCTGTAAACGTCACTAAGGTTAATTCTCTGTGTTTTATATGATGTCATTTGGTAAAAATAAAGGCTGAAAGAAAGGGTAAGCTTCTGTTTGCAGAAACAACTCTCACTTGAGGGGAGCTTTATTCCGAAGGAAGGGGAAAATGAAATCCTTCAGGGGACCCATACAGAATCCCAGTTGGCTTATCTCCAGCAGTTTATACTCCTTAGGGCTGTTTCTGAACACTGGTAGTGTAGAGGTGCATCTTCCATGCATAGGCAACATTGAAACTTCCAGAGAAGGTACTAGCAGAGGAGAAGAAATACCAAGGAATGGCCAGGCATTTGGCTTCCGTGGCTTCAGCTCACAACCCTACCCTCTGTCCTCTCCTGGCTAATATTGAACAGTTGTGTAAATGTGGCACTGGATGTGGCACTGGATGTGGCACTGGATGGCCGTTTAAAAATCAATTAAATCCCCAAATCTCATTTTCATCACTGATTTGACCATGATTTCGCCTCCTCCACCGTATAACTGGGGAACATGCCTGCTCACTCTCAATTTTAAAGTTTCTGCTCTAGTCGGCCTTTCCCCAGTCGTGGTATTTAAAGAGCATGATAGACTTTGTGGAACTCCGAAAAGATTAGAAGGATTAGGAGGTGTGGCCTGCTGGAGGAAGAGTGTCACTGGGGGGGGGGGCTTTGAGGTTTTTGGAAGCCCACACCTGGCCCCGTGTGTCTCTTTCTTGGCCTGTGGACTGAGATGTAGCTCTCGGCTACCGCTTCCGTGTCAGGTGTGCCGCCATGCTCCCTGCCGTGATGACAATGGACTGATACTGTAAGCAAGCCCTCAGTTAAATGCTTTCTTTTCTGAGTTGCCTTGGTCATGGTGTCTTTCACAGCCATAGAACAGTGACCAAGACATAAAATAAAAGGACAGGGAGTAGAGAGGGCTTGAGATAATTTCCTGTTTGGGCCAGCAACTCCCCCGTAATGGAGAGTTGATTATGTTTTATTTTCTTTTTATTTGAGGGGAGGTAAAACTGGAGGTGAGGAAAGTACACTGGGGTGAGGAAAGTACATTGAAACAGTCTAGGCTGTGGTTCAGCATGCTTGTAATGTGCATCCATCCTCTCATGTGGGCTTAGAGTGTAGCATTACAGTCTCAAAGGTCAAAAGCTTCCTTCTCAAATTTGGTAAGATGAAATGGTTTGCTGTGCCAGTGTGCACAGCCTGGAGGTCACAGACTATGCTAGGAGAAATAATTATGTGCTGTAATGGGCAATTACTGATAATGGCCTTCCAGGGTGGCAGAAAATACACAACCCCACCTTCTTGGCTGGAACGAACATTGAATAGCACATTAACTTTATAGCGAGCTGAAAGTTCGGCCCTGAAACTGCAGCCCCCACCCCCACTCCCATATAAATAAAATTCTGTCTTTGGGAAAGCGCTGTAGCAGCAGCATTCAAGTCAGAAGCAGAGAGGAAGGGATGGGGCGGGGGGGGGGCAGGGGCGCAGGATTTTGGGAAGGGAAGGAATGGTGAGCTGTGCCCCTCTTCGTTGAATCTGTCACCCAGTAGCGGTCTTCCCTGTTCCTGAGAATGCACAAAGAGTGGTTGCTGCTCTCCTGGCACCAGATTTATGTTTGCTATTTAAAATAGCCCTGTCATGACTGCCTTGTGGGAGAAGCAGATTGTTCCCGCGCTTCCTGATTATGGCTTTAGGGAGTGGTATCACACTGACTGCATTCAAGGCTACCGTCTGACCTCTGAGAAGGCCAGGAAAAGAGGTCTGTGCTCCGTTCCAAGTTAAGTTGCCTTTGGGAAGCCCTGCAGGTGCAAACCAGTCTCCTATGGCACCCTAATAAGGAGCAATCTGGACAAGGACTTTGGCGGGAGTTGTCTGATGGCTTTTTGGCTGCTTGACGGAGAATGCTATGACTGTGCTGTGGTCAAGATAACAGTAATAGCGTTTTCAAAACTCTTGCCGTGGGCTGGAGCCTGCATACTAGACATGTAAGGACGTTTTAGACAATTATGCCTGTGTCAGGTATAGGTTCTGGGGTGTGAAACAGTCAAGTTGCTTGCATGATGGACAGGTGGCAGGAGATTCTAGATCTATTTTAGAGGTTTGACTCAGAGTGGGTGCTCTCGCCCTGAGGTTCATTGCCTGGCCATCTGTAGTTGTCACAGCGATCCAGGTTTCAGTGTGAGGCTAGAGGTGACTCATTGGGATTTCATTGTTTAGAGAGCCACCTCATAATTAGACACTGGCCTCCATTTGCTAGAGAAAGAAATGTCTAGAAGACAGAAGTTTTCAAACATTTCAGTTGCAGAACCTTTTAGCAATCTTAAAGATTGTTGAGGGTCTCAAGAACCTTTGTTTATACGGGTCATATCTGTTGATACCATACAAAGACTGAAGTTGAGAAATTTAAAAATATCGTTTAAAATAAGAGTAAGTGTCCTAGTTAACTTTCTGTTACTGCAACAGAATACTCTGAGTCAGGGTTACTGTCACTGTGATGAAACACCATGACCAAAGCAACTTGGGGAGGAGAGGATTTATTTGGCTTACACTTTTACATTCCTATTCAGCATTGAAGGAAGTCAGGACAGGAACTCAAACAGGGCAGGAGCTGATACAGAGACCATGCAGAGGAGCTGCTTACTGTCTTGCTTATCATAACTTGCTCAGCCTGCTTTCTTGTACAACCAGGACCACCAGTCCAGGGGTGTCCTCACCACAGTGGCCAGGGTCTTCCAGCATCAACCACTAATTAAGAAAATGCCCTACAGGCTTGTCTGTAGCCTGGTCTTGGAGGCATTTTCTCATTTGAGGTTCTGTCCTCTCGGATGACTTCAGCTTGTGTCAAGTTGATGTAAACTAGCCAGTACAGTGACTAAAAGCAACCTGGGGAGGAAAGGGTTTATTTAGCTTACATGTTCCCATAACAGTGCATCAGTGAGAGATACCAGCAGGCGCTCAAGCAGGAACCTGGAGGAAGGAACTGAAGCAAAGGCCACGGATGGATACTGTTTACTGGCTGGCTCCCGTGACTTGCTCAGCCTGCTTTCTTACACTGCTCAGAACAACCAGACTTGGGGTACCATTTCCATTAGTGGACTGGGCTCTTTCACATCAATCATTAATCAAGCCAATGCCCCCCACAGACTTGCCTTTAGGCAAGTCTGATGGTGGTAATCCCTCAGTTGACTTTCCCCCTTTCCAGATGACTCTAGCTTGTATCAAGAAGACAACAAAGAAAACAAAACCCAACAATGACACATCATAATATCTTCAGCAATTAAGAATGAGAGCATTTACATACATGTCCCGGACTTCCCTTCTGGTCTGGCTAAGAGGGTGCAGCCAGGTTTGCATAGCTGTTACTGCAGGCTGTTGCTTTGACTGAAATAGTGAAGAAAACTCAGCATCACAAAGATATATTGCCCAAAGAGAGAGCCTTTTCAGATAGCTGGGACTATTCTTGACCCATACTTGACAAATGGTCATTTTCTTGTTTATAAGAGACTGGGTTTCACTATGTGACTCAAGTTAATCTAGAACTCACTGTGTAGCCAAGATGCCTCAAACTGGTAATCCTCCTGCCTCAGTTTCCTGAGCTCTGTGATTACATGTGTAACCTATACAGCACCCCTCTGCCTTAGTTTGTGCCCTCCGTTATTCCCATTCTTCTCCTCCCTGCCCTGTGGAATCTTGAGTTGAACTAAAGCTATGTGAAACAATATGAAGTAAAATTCAGATTTTTCTCTCCTTACTTTTATGGACAGGCCTTCTACTGCACATCAGATCCCCTTTGGAGACCAGCATTATGTCACCTATATAACAATACTTTTTCCCGATGATGGGCATGTCAAGGCAACATCCTAAACCATCATTCCATAACAAGCGGTGGAGTTTCAAAGATATCTTGCTAATCTTGGTTACCTTGGTGACCATCAAAGTACGTTGTCATCTGTTCTGAGCAAGTATCAGGTGAATCTGGGGTTTCACAGCTAACAGTGTACTGAATTTGGAACACAAGCAAGGTCTAATGTTGCCTGGAGGTCCAACCATTTGCAGCAGTTGCTTGCTGCACAGATCAAAGTTGAACACAAAGCATGGTTAGGAGGCACTAACTCAACTGGTGACCTCAGTGAGCCTCATTTTATCTGCTCAGACCTACCTAAGGCCAAAGGTGAACATGGTCTGATCTCCCCTGATGCACCTGCTGGCTCCCTGGGTCAGAGTAGCCCCAGGTTGGCTGTAGCTGTTGTCTCTCCATCTACTCTTCCTGGCTGTTGGGAGAGTTCCTGGCTGGGAAAACCATCTGAACCGTCTGAAAAGGTGTGTTACCACTGCTTGGTCTGTAAGGTTGGCCAGTGGGGCTGTTTTACTCTATGATCTTCAGGCAAGTTTTATTTATTAAAATACAAATCAAATATCACTACAGACAGCTACATCACCAAGACCCACCCAGCACTCAGGACAGTTTACAAAACTGGGAACTTGGAGTGCACTGCATAGCCGCCAGGCAGCTCAGCAGGTTGAAGGGTGTCCTTTCCAGGTGCCTCAGTTGGTCTGAGCCTCTTCCATGCTGCTCAGATTGTCTGAGAGTCTTTTTTTCAGCTCAGCTCCAGCTTACTTTGTCAGGGAGGCATCTAGTGAATCTGCTAAATTTCAGGGACTTCCTGAAGCTGTTATTTACCTTCCTGCTTAAGGAGATTTCCTGTAGAATGTTTCACTCTCTGAGGAAACTGATAAACAACAAGCCTGTCTGTTTAGCCTCCTTCATGGCTTGTATTACTCCATTGTTCCTCAGTGTGGAATCTGATTAATCTGGGCATGGGAGTGCCCTGCAAAGAATGATTAAAAAAAAAAAAAGCAGGTAGCTATTTTGTCTTCTTGTTCCAGTGAGGAAAACCCCAGCTTCACCTTCTAGATCCACAGAATGCCATATTCAAAGGACAGTGTTAAGCAAACAGGGACCTCCTAGGTCTGAGTTCATATTAGTTGGTGAAGGGTAATCTTATGTTTCAGATTTACTCATATTTACTGATGAAGGTTTTGCCTGACTGGCAATACACAGAATTTTGAAGCTAAGTAGCATAAATATCTCCAAGGTATGGAATTACAGATACAAAAAGAAAGACACCTCTTTTCATTGTGAATCAAGTACTACAGCTTGCAGTGGGAGGTTTTGGTTTCCTTTGTGGTCTTTCTCTTCCTTCATGCGCCAAAGTGGGTATAATTCCAAGTCTGAATATAGAGGATGCAGAGTGCAGCAATACTGGGAATCACAGCAGCAGAGAAGAGAGGGGAGAGCCTTCACCCACCTTGAAATGAATGACTGGTTAACTACTATTAATATGCTGCAGGCCCGAAGACCAGCATCTAACACTCCAAGATCAATAAGGGTGTTTATCATGTATGGGTATTGATCTTGCATGAAGGAGCGAATCATATTTCACATTGCATATGTTAGTACCAGAAAAACAGTAACAGGACTGTGAAGGCTTGTCTGAGAATGAGATGTTCAAAAGGTGCCGTGCGTGAGCCTTAGAGTTGCAGATAGTGGCCCAACAAGCCCTAGGCCTGCAGATGGACGTGTGGGACTAGGAGCTCAGAGTGGATGTGATGGTACCCACTTCTCTGCCTTCCGCCACTCCTCTAGCTGGATCTAGTCTGTTGGGATTCCATGCAAATTAAGACTGTATGCCAGCGGTCACAACACTTGAGATATCAGATCTGCTGGGTGTGGTGGTGTGTTCTTGTAATCATAGCACTTAGAAACTGAGGCACAAGGATCACAGATTTGAACCTAGGCTAGGTTACATAAGGAGGCCCTCACTTAAGAAACAAACGTGAGTGTTTGGTTAAAGCGCAAGGCCCGGGGCTCAGTCCCCAGCAGTGGGGAGAAAGAATGAACTTTCTATTACTGTTTGCATCATGGCAGAGAACCACTGAGTTGATGATCTCGTAAAGGGGGTCACTGGGTAAGAAAAGTACCACCTTTACTTGGGCTTGATGCATGGGCTAATCCCTTATTAATAACATTAAACAGTACTGACCAGTTTTCAATCCAGAAATGTTGCAATGAGGGGTTCGGGCTGCGTTCCCGGCGCAGGGCCCCTTGTGCCACCTGGCTCCAGGTGTGTACCCGAAATAATTACACGGAAACTGTATTCATTGAAATACTGCCTGGCCCATTAGCTCTAGCCTCTTATTGGCTAACTCTCACATATTTGTTTAACCCATTTCTAATAATCTGTGTGTCACCACGAGTCGTGGCTTACCGGGAAAGATTCAGCGTGTCTTCATGGTGGGCGGCTCTCTCTGGCTCTGTCCCCTTCCCAGCATTCTGTTCTCTTTATCCTGTCTATCTAAGTCCTGCCCTATCAGAAGGCCAAGGCAGTTTCTTTATTAACCAATAAAAGCAACCCAAATACAGAAGGACCCTCCTACACCATTTCCTCTTTTTCTATTTAAACAAAAAAGAAAGGCTTTCATTTTAACATAGTAAAGTTACATATAACAAAACAGTGGTGTCCAGCTTCAGATTTTTCAACGCAATCATTAAGATACGTCTTTTACAATCTGTGCCTCTGGTCTATTGTATCAATGGTATTGTCTGTGGAGCTTAAAGGACCCTAACATGATGTCTTAGGGTTTCTATTGCTGTGAAGGGACAGCACGACCATGGAAGCTCTTATAAAGAGAAACATTTGATTGGGGCTGGCTTATGTTTAAAGGTTTAGTCCGGTATCGTCATGGTGGGAAGCATGGCAGCATGCAGGCAGACATGGTGCTGCAGAGGTAGCTTAGAGTTCTGCACCTGGATGGGCAGGCAGCAGGAAGAGAGAATGACACTGGGCCCAGCTTGAGCATCTGAGACCTCAGAGCCCACCCCTAGTGATACGTTTCCTCCACACCTACTCCAACAAGGCCATACCTCCTAATAGTGCCCCTCCCTGTGAGCCTGTAGGGGTCATTTTCATTCACAGCACCTCACATGATACACGAGGCTTGGAGACTGGCTGGAGGAATTCACAGCCAGACCAAGGGAGTGAGTGCGGGTGTCCTCAGTAAGGTTTACAGAGGCAACTTTCCATTCCTACTGTTTTTCTCCCTTGATTCAGAATGAAGCTTTTTTTTCTTATTTGTATGTGAAAAACAACTTTATGAAAGTTTTGCATGTATACATAGGTATGTGTAAACACATAGAAATTTTGATTTGTTTTCTGGCTGTCTTGAGTTGGAATTCTATAAATTACTTTTTAAAGGCAGGCTTTCACCAAGTAGACCTGGCTGGCCTCAAGCTCAGAGAGAGCTGTCTTGTCTGTGCCTCCCTAGTGCTGGGATTAGAGGTGTCCACTGCTGTGCCTGAGTTGGAAATCTTAATTTGAGGGTTTTCAGCACTTTTTGAGATACTTAGCTTGGCCTACTTAGATGACTTCTCTGTGTTGGGGAGAACACCCTTTGCTACTCCATGGGGACTCTGCCATGACTGTGGCTGTCATAGGCAGGAAAGGCAGAGTGACCATAGGTGTGTACTATAGCGATTTCTTCTCAGGCTAGAGTGCCCACAGCATGAGATCTCAGCACTGGGCAGGCTTGGAAGGGAAACCAATGGCTTTCCTGGTCCTGAGCTGACAAGTATAAAGGGTGTACATTACTTCCTAAGAGACTTAGAAACCATCAGAGCAAGCTTCCTTTGGGGGTCTCAGCATCATTTTCTCCTTCTTCTGATGACCCTCCGTGCTACCCTTGCCTGCCAGCCATGTTTATCTGGTCACTGGTCCTGGAACATTTTTTTCTGTCTTTGTGACTTCATGTTAGCCTCCTTGTAAGTGTTCTCCACCTCCCTAAGTCATTTCCATCTCAGCTCATCCCTCTAGAATCCTGCATTAATCTTTCAATTCAGTCACATGGAGAATGTGTATACTATTGATGTGGCACAGAAAACATAAAAATAAAGGCTAGCATATCACCCAGTGGTAAAACACCTTACACATGCAAGACTCTGGGTTCCATCCCCAGTACCTAAGACTGTGTATTAGTCTATCATCTCTCGATCATCTATATCTGTAAAAGAATAAAATGAAATTTAAACAACTGTATTGCCGTGGTTTGAGCCCTGAGTAACACTGAGTGTTCTGGGTGATGCTATTACAACTGATTCAGATCTTGCTAAAGCATTGGAACTGATATGTGACTCCTCAGGTGCTGATTTTTGCCAGCTCTGGGGTTTTTCATATAGCAACAGCATGTTCATTAAAGCTGGGAGCCATGAAACTGTGTCGACATTGACCAAGTTTCAGTTGGGAACATTGAAATAGAGAATTCTGAGCTGGAGGTGTTCCTTCCTGGTACAGTGCCTACTTAGCATGTGCTAAGGCCCTGGTTTGGTCTCTGGCAACACACACACACACACACACACACACACACACACACACACACACACCATAAAAAAACTGATGGTGTAATAGAGATTAAAAATAAAACCCTCTTAGGGCATTTAGTTATTTTGTGTGTAATATTTGGGGGTCATGCACTGTTGAAAGCTCACATGGTTTCAATATTCAGATCTTGCTGTGAGACTGAACTTTCCCAACATACATCTCAACCTGCCATTAAAGCTCAGAATAATTTGAAAAAACAAAACAAAACAAAATTCAAAAATGGGAAATGATGGCATCATTAACTGTCAAGTAGCCTTAGCAAAGCTCAGTATGACTTGACCTGACCCAGCATTTTAAGTCTGAGGTTTACTGTTCTGTTTATTGAAGCTATTTTCCTGTTACTTTGAGCATTATTACCATTATTTTGTTCCTTCGCAAACTGTGGCCCTGGATGAGAGGAGCTCAGAGGTGACGAAGTGCGCTGAGCCTCTGTCTTAGACGCCTGATGCAGTGGCTTTTGATTTTTCCCTCCCTCCCTCCCTCCCTCCCTCCCTCCCTCCCTTTCTTCTTTTTTGCCTGCTACCCTGTCTTGTTTTCTTTAGTAAGGACATGACTTTTGAGGCCCAGGCCCTAAAGTATCTCCAGATTCCCACCACAGGAGCAGTTTAAGTATTTAGCATGCCCTACATCAGGGTCTGAGATTGCTTGGGAAATGACCCACCAATACTTAGGGCTGGGTGATCAACTACTTCATCTGTCCCTTTCATGTTTTAAATGTCTGCATGATTTGTCATTTTTGAGAAGTTTTTGTTGCTTTCGTAAGCAGATAAAGTATAAAGGACCCAACACTGAAAGCAAAAGGATTAGCTACCAAAAATGACCGACTATGCCAATGAATTGTTTTACCTTTTTCGATGTATGTATGTGAGAGGCTTCATGTAGTTATGTGCACCGTTTGTGTTCTTGGTGCCTGCAGAAGGCAGAAGAGGGCATTGGATCCCCTGGAATTGGAGTTGCAGGCAGTTATGAGCTGCCTTGTGGGTTCTGAGAACTAAACCTAGATCCTATACAAGAGCAGCAAGTGCTTTTAATTCATGAGCCTTCTTTCCAGCCCCCAACATTGTTGTTTTATGTACGAAAATAGTGGGGAGGAGAGAAGAAAGGAAAGAAACAGACTGTGGCTTGCCAGTGCAGCTGCGGGAGCCTATGGTGGATGGATTTGGATCCTCTCATGAAAAGGAGGTTGTAGTTTTTAAAATAAGGCCGTACAGAGGCTTCAGTTATAGACTTGACCCAAACCTGGCTTGTTCCTTGATGCACACAACCTCCCTTGTGTGTTTTCTCTTCCTCCTTCTACACATTTATCCAGGGCCACCCCTCCCTCCGAGAGCTTTTGGACCACACATCGTGCTGGGAATGTCTCTGGGAGTCTTTTCTTCACACCTTGGTATATTGGACCCTTCTGTGTTATAACTATGAAGTAGCAAGAGCTTGTGGTTCTCGGAGCTTCAGTTTTTGCCTCGTATTTATACTACTTAAAAACTACTGCTTATTGCTCTCTTTAGTTAAAAACACTTGCTGCTCTGGGTCTGGTATTACGCTAGGCACAGGGGGTGCGTGGCACGATGCTCCTTGCAGGATCATCTGGCCGTTCACAGCCATCGTATGTCTCTGCTTGCTTGCTTGTTCTAAGCTACTTAGCAGGCCAGATGCCGTGGCTTCCTTCGCACAACAGAAAATCCCAGAGACCCGTCTTCATCTTGACCAGCTCCGGATTTGTAAGGTTTCTGAGCGTGGACTGACACTGAGTGGGGCCCTCTGCCATCTGTGTCACCTTTGCTTCTGTGGGGCTGCATCTGCTTTCCTCAGTGCCTGCCTTAGCTCCACCCCATTCCCCAGATGTAGCCATTGCTGGATAGTGATTCCAGGTCTCAGCTGCCAGTCTGTGGCTCCCAGGAAGACTCGTGTTCCTTACCTTCACTCGGTCCTGTACCCATGCCCAGTGTCGAGATTAAACAGAACATGCCCCTGCCTCACTGTACCACAGGCAGACTCCTGCTCTTCATCCCTTTCTCTTCAGTCCTGATGTCCCATCCTCCTCCAGTTCTTTCTGTTTTCATGTCCCACATTTGTGGCCTAATGTGGTCTCTCTCTCTGATATTGTGTTGCTTCTAGTTGGTCTTTCTCATCTCCTTCACTTTTCCCAAGAATTTGATACTCCATCCACTAACTCAGAAGTCTTCATTGTTTCCTATTACATCCCATCTTGATACTGGATAAAGGCTTCCCAGACCTGCCTTCCAGCCCAGTCTGTCCCTGATGTCTTTCCTGTCACTCCATCTTCTGCCTTTATCTCTTTGCCCATGTTCTTTTCTCCTCATTTCCCACCTTCTATTTTACTTAGCTCCCCCACCGCATCACTCTGCTAGGGCTTGAACTCAGGGCCTCACCTCAGCTCTCTCCTTCCTTTTCCAGGGTGTGGTGCAAAGGTTGAATTCGTCTCTAAACGGCAAGTTAAATCTTCCCTTCCTCTGAATTTCCATAGTAGTTTATGGGTGCTGCGGCTGTACTGGTGGCAGTATGATGGGAAATCCCATTGCTGCTTTCGCCCTATGCTGCAGGCTCCCTGTAGGTAGTAGAGGGCATGCTCCTGCCGCTTCAGGGGCTGGCTCATCTCTTACAACATTGTGTGAGAGGATATCCATTGGACCGAGGCCAGAGGCATTAGTCCAGTCTCTCATTTAGACAGGATACAATGGAAACCCTCCTCCATTTCAGCTGAAGAATCAGCAGCTATAGTTTGTCACCTGAATCGCTAGATTCTTGGCGGATCCTGATGAATGTGACAGGCTGACAATTACCCTTTGGGGGCTAAATGGAGTCTCTGCTCAATTATGGGAAAAAACTTCATTGCAACACAGCATTGATTGGCTGGTCCACCAAAATTCAAGTCGTGCTAACTGTACTTTTGCAGGACAAGTTGGTCTATTCCAGGTCCATGCTCTGGTCCCTACCATGGAAGGAAATAACGGAAACAGTGTGTGCTCAAACCCAGCCCCTTACTGAGTTCCTGGGGTGACAGTAGTTTATCACATGGCAAGAATTCTTAGACAGGTTAACTGGATTTGATCTCCAGTTTCGTAACATTTGAGTAGGGGTATGTGAGGTACGTAGGCTTTATGTCACTTGATCCACCTCTAAGGTAATTTGGTATTCTTAATAAAAATAACATGGCCAAGGGTCTTTCAGCTGTGCCACCAGCAGGAAGCCAGCTTTGGGCCCCTCCCCTTGGGGCTGAAGCGGCAGTGGGTGTCTGCTCCCTTGCATGGCCAGGTTCTTGGCTCAGCTTGAAGGAAATCTTTCGGGCATAGCTAATGTTTAAAGGGCAAGGATTGTGAACCCCCCTACGTTAAATCTTACACCATCTTTTTCTTTTCTCCTTTCTGTTTCAGAGGGACGCATGGTCATCCAGGATATTCCTGCTGTCACCAGCAGAGGGCATGCGGAGAACGCACCGGACCTGGTGTCAGACCCCGCCTACTACAGCAGCTTTTACCAGCCATCTCTGTTTCCTTACTACAACAACCTGTACAACTACCCGCAGTACTCCATGGCCCTGTCTGCTGAGTCCTCCTCTGGGGAGGTGGGAAATCCCCTTGGGGGATCTCCTGTGAAGAACAGCCTGCGGAGTCTGCCAGCACCTTATGTGCCCGCGCAGACTGGAAACCAGTGGCAGGTATGACCCAGAGAATGGGATATGCGAAGCACACATGTATGTAAGATGTCTATGCATGCACGCATGTGCCATGCACATGACCCAGAGTTAATGGGATATGCGAAACACACATGCATGTAAAATGCACATGCATGCACGCATGTGCTGTGCACATGCCCAGATCAGCACACGTGTAGTCACAGTATGAAAAAGCACATTGGTTTTTCTTTCCATCTGTTGATAATGTCATTTAACTCCAGCGTTTGACTGCAGGGACTCGGAAGGGAGTATGCATGCATTTGGGAACCTTTTCAGTTTTAGCTTTTCTCACATTGTCATTTTGCAGAAATACCCAGCTGGCCAGCGTTAGATGTCTCCGTGGTCCCACCTTCTCCAGCCTTCCATTTGGGGGCAACTTAGACTCTATTAGGTGCAGCATCTTGGGTGGCAGTCCTCTCTCTGCAGATTTTTACCCTAGGAGAGAAAGAATTATGATGGTTGTGTTTGCACGGCATAAAGGTTTGAAAGGGAATTCCGTTGTGTTGCGATGGCCCAGTAACATACATGGGTGTTTTTTAGAAATGGGTATCAGTCTTTCAGAGCACACACCACACACATGTATTATTAAAATAGTGTGCAGCCAAGCTTTCAACATTTGGAGCAAAACAGTGTTTTGCCTCGTTGGGGAAAGAGCTTTTCCCGGAGTGGTTCTGTTTCTAAGGGTGAAGCCATTTCCATCAGGTCATTCATTGTGTTAGCACCAGAAGCACTCCGAGGCTAGACTACGGTGTGCACTTACGTTTTAAGGAGCATGTAGCTGAGAGGTTAGACCCACACCACCAGGCTGCAGAAGAGGCTGTGATTCTGCAAGAACTGTGCTCACCATGGCTGTGTGAACATGCCGAGGCTTTCTCAGCAAGGGTTTGATTTCAGTACAGTGTAACATATATCCAGGAGTTAGTGCAAATCTTGGATGCCTCTTTGCTCCTTATTTTCTTAGCTTTATTGAGGTATAATTGACAAATTGGATGCATTTGTACTGTACAGTGTGGTGTCCTGACGTATGTGTACACTGTGCGTTGCTTATCACAGTCGGGTTAATGAAGGGCACCGCCTGTGTGTGTGCTTGCGTTCACCTGAGAGTTAGTCTGCATTTTTCAGATATGAAGCATTATTGATTATAGCTACCACATTGTGCATTCAACTTCCAGAACTTAAAAATTGAAAGTAAAAACTTTGATGTATGTCTCTCTACTTCTCTAACCCCAAGCCTCTGGAAGTTAGCATTGTAAATTTCTGTTTCCTAGAGTTAAGGGAGTTTTGTTCGAATGGTCTTTAACTTTTTTAAGCCCAATTCTAAAACGTTATGACCTGACATTTTCCTCTAACCAAGTCTGTTTCACTCACCTCTCTCTCTCTCTCAAGTGAGGGAATTATTGATATTCAAGTCATCCCACTTTGGAGATTCTCTTGCTACACTCAGGTATCTGACTAGTCCCGTGAACTACAGGTTTCTCTTAAATTTTGTGTGTGCATGTGTGCATGCATGTTTGCATCTGTGTGATCAGGTACACATGCACAGGTATACACGTGCAGGCGGAAGCCAGAGATTGACCTTGGTGTCTTTCTCAATCACTCTACACCTTACCAGCGAGGACAGGTCTCTCTCTTGAATGCATGTATTTGGCTAGTATTATCAGCCGTTTTGCTCTTGGGATTTCCTATCTCTGCCCTTCTGTGAGGGGGCTATGGGGAGGCCACCATGCCTGCCTGATGTTTTTTTCATGGGTCTCCGAGATCTGCTCCTCCCGCATGTATGGCCAGCACTTGTATTGTTTCCTCAGCCCCACATTGTATTTTTTGGAGGGAGACATAAAACTTGCGGGTCCTAGAATTGAGAGGTATTGTGAGGGTAATGGGGGTCTGGTGGACTTCCAGCTGGACCTCTTCAGACCTTTCTAGCATGGTAGATTTTATGGTTTGGGGAAGGTTTTCAGTTGGCTTCTGTTGATAGCTCTCTTCCTGTGGGGAAACATCTTAAAAAATTGAAACAAGCCAGGACCTGGTAATGCACTCCTTTAACCCCAGCACTCAGAGCAGAGGCAGGTAGATCTCCCTGTTCAAGGCTAGCCTGGTCTACAGAGCTTGTTCCAGAATAGCTAGGGGCTACACAGAGAAACCCTGTCTTGTAAAACAAACAAACAAACAAACAAAAAATATTTAACAAAGCAGACCTTTTTGCTAGTCCTGCAGAGACCCTGGGATATCAGTTGCTATTGGCCAGTCTGGATTTTCTGTTTTAGCCTTTGGTAATAGTGTAGTTGGGTGGGTCTGTGAACCTGATAGGTTAATTAATTGATAAAGGCTGGTGGAAAGACAGCTATCTCCATTTGTACCTTAATCACATCTTCTAAGCCAGCGGTCTCTTCCTTTTGTCAGAACCCCTGTGACAGCTGTTAGTTCCTAACACAATGATGTAGGCCTGCCTCTCTTTTCTGCCAAGGACCAGCAAAGTCACATGTGAGGTCTTAGTTCAACCTGGAGACGGGGCCACTCACCAGAAGCACTTGCTGGGGCCTGGCAGGTCCCTCCTGTTGTGCCCTAGGTAACACCACCCTTCCCCTCATGCAAAAGGGGGAAGGAATATGCTGTGAGAAGCTTCACTTAGACACACATACAAGCCAACCAGAGTGGGAGGGAAACTGACAAACTTCCTCAGTCCTGTGAGAGACAGATGTGCTTGGTAGTACCTTCCCCCAAACCACTAGACCAGAAAGAGGCATCCTTGTCCTAGCCCTAGGAGATACACTGAATATCATCGCTCATGTGATTTTGTTTCCTCAGAGGCCCTTATTTAAATCTTTCTGCAAGATGTTCTCAATGATGTTTTCTCATGTAACAAGCTACTCTGGAGCAATAGGTCCTTCTGTCCTGCTGTGGTAGATGTTCTCAATAACACAAGCAACAAAAACTGTCATTTACTGAGCAATTCGTTGTAGTTGTTTTTTTTTTAAACTCTTTGGGGCCCACCACCCAGCTCCCAAATAAATACACGGAGACTTATTCTTACTTATGAATGCCTGGCCTTAGCTTGGCTTGTTTTTAGCCAGCTTTTCTTAAATTAACCTGTTTCTCTTCTATGTTTTGCCTCTGGGCTTTTTTACCTTTCTTTATTCTATATGTCTTTCTTCCCCTTTTACTATCTGGCTGGTTGGGTGGCTGGGTAACTGGGTGGCTGTGTGGCTCGCTGGCTGGCCCCTGGCATCCTCTCCTCCCTGTCTCACTCCCAGCTTTCCTCTCTGGAGCCTAGATTGCTCCTCCTATTTATTCTCCTTGCCTATCAGCCCCACTCATTTCTCTCTCCTTCCGAGCTATTGGCCATTCAGCTCTTAATTAGACCAGTCAGGTGTGTACAGGCAAAGTAACAACTTTGCAGGGTAAAACAAATGCAGCATAAAAGAATGCAACATACCTTTGCATCATTAAACAAATATTCCACAGCATTAATGAATGTAACACATCTTCAACTAATATTCTACAAAAAGTCCTGCCTACTTTTCAGGGGAGGAATGATACTGTCCTTTCTAATGGTGAGGGCATCAAGATCGAGAGAGGAATGACTTTCCCAAGGTCCCCACCGCCACCAAGGGAAAGAGCCAGGGTTTGAACCTGACTTTGAAGTGTTTGTCAGCAGTGTCTGACCATTACTGGATCTGCAGCAAACTCAGGACTGCAGAATTGACTTGCAGGAGTCATTGTGAGTATGGATCCTGGGCACACCTGTGAGTACACTGTCTCAGCAGGTCAGCCTCAGCTGTGGGGTGGATCCCCTGTGAAGTGCTCAGGCCGTTTGTTGCTTAGGGCTTAGAGTCCTTGCCTAAGCCCTGTGTTTCCTGTTGAAGATCTTCTTGGAACTCTCTTCTGTTTTTCTTGACCCGTGCAGGTCAGAAACAAGCACAAGTGTCTTGAGGAGAGCTGATGTGTGGCTGTTTGAGGTGACCGGAGGTAGCACTCTCATGAAAAATCTAGAAAGATCTAGTCCCATGAGTCGCTGTCTAAAATAAGCTACATCTCGCTAATTTGAAGTTACTTTTGGAATCTGCATAACAGTTTTTTATGAATGTGATGGTAAATGAGGCACAAGGAGGGACATTCTCAATGTATGTGTAACAGAGTGATCCTAAGAGATTGAATAAAGGGACATTGGTATGGCAGATCCCTCTTAAGCCTGACATACCCACACTGGACTTCTAAAAATGTTTTAGTCATGCCCCCCCAAATTATATTAGAAACAAATTCTTACATTCAAACAGAGCCAGCATAGCTGTAAGCTACCAATTTGCAAGACACTGGATGCAGATCAGCACGGTGATGGGTCCTGGAGTTCTTGCTCCATCCTGTTCTGCTGCAGAGAGCTGCAGGGATGTGGGGCTCATGATGAACGGGCCTGCTGATTGGGGGACACAGAGTGCACATGGAGGAACTGGAGTTGTAACCTCGGAAGGTCCATATCCAGTAGTAACTTTCAATTTAGCCACGTCACCTTGAGTAGATACTCTTGTCTTCAGATCTCCTCTCTCTTAACCTATGATGCCTTCATTTGGCTGTCATGTGGATGTGTGAGGCTGTGTGGTAGCCGAAGTGAGATGGTTGGCATACTTGAGAGTTTCCATGTAAACAAAGACACACTGCAGATAATAACATTTTATTTCAGTTCTTATTATTTCCTTTTGCCATACTGTTTTAAATCTATTGAATTCTTTGCTGTCTGGTCATATATACTTAACTACTTCAGGCATACTTCATAATAAAATAGTTACTGTTAAAAAGCAGAATACCGTGATGTATGGATTAAAGTATGAATGGAATGACTTTTTATATTTTTGAGGAAGAATTTGATTACCTTGGGCAATAAAAATTGCAAAGCATAGGCAAACATAATAATGACATAAATGTGTTTGTGAAGATGTCACAAAGCATTAATTAAACAATAGATACTTACAGATTAAACATTTGGCTGGTGTTGAAGTGGTAGAGGTGGGAGTGACTCACTTTAACTAGAAGGGATTTTATTGTTGTTGGTTTCTTTTCTTTACATTTTTTCACTATGTAACCCTGGATATCCTGGAACTCTCTATGTAGACCAGGTGGCCTTGAACTCTCAAAGATTCATTTGTTTCTGCCTCTGGAGTACTGGGATCAAAGGTGTACGCCATTGTGCCTGGCCCCAGAGTTGTCTTTGTAGCTAGCAGAGATGGTTCAGTGGGTAAAGTGCTTATTTTGCAAAGGTATGGATCCCAACACCCGTGTTAAAGCAGAGCAAAATCCAGAAGTGGTGAACTCCCCTGTAATCCTTTTGCAGGATTTGGGAGTCAGCAAGTGGATTCCTGGGGCTTGCTCACCTGCCAATCTTGCCAGATTGCGTGAGCTCCAGGTTCAGTGAGAGACTGTCTCAAAAAATAAGGTAGAGAGCGATAGAGGGGGACCCCAACATTGACCTCCAGCCTCCACATGTGTACACATGCATATATATCTCCACATACGCACACATGAAAGAAAGCAAGCACTCGTAGCTTGCAGAGGTGTTAAAACAGGACTCTGGGGTAGATGGAAGAGTGGCTAGAACTTGATCTTTTTATCTTTTTTTTTTTTTAAAGGCAGAGTTTCAGTTAGGCAGGACTGTAATTTACTCTGTAAGTCTAAGTGGTCCTCAAATTTGTGACTCTCTGGCCTTGGTCTCCCACGTGTTCGGATCACAGCTGTGCAGCTCCATGTCCAGCTTCATTTTCTTTGTTTCCGGAAGATGTGTGGTGCCTGCTCTTTGACCATGGCCTTGCTTCTTTGAGGGGCAGCTTCTGGGAAGCTGGCTGGTTGGGGTTCTCTGGTGACTGCTTCCCAGTCTCCTGTTGTCCTTTCTGAGGTGCCTTTGGCAGCGTGGGAGGGCCTGTTCTGTTCTCTGCTGCCTGAGCCCTCAATGACTCAGGCTCTGTCCGAGATCTGGTATGGGAGCCATATTCTTCATGTTGATCTGGACCCAGCTTTCCTCCTCACTCTTGGGTGGGTGGAGTCTCCTTTTTATACTCTGTCCCCTTTCCTTGGTACTTTGAGTGCCATTGTGTGTTGGGGAGCATCGTAGATGTTTTTCAATCAAAGACCTCATTTGGTTGCTAGAAAATGACATATTTTAGCAGAATCATAATTTTATTTTAAAGATAGGCTTTTGAAAAACAAACAGGGCATCTATTTTTACATCAGAAAAATCCATTGACTCTTTTGTGGAGTTAGGCCTTCTACATGCCTAGTTTGTAAAACCAAGCAAGCCACAGACTGACTCAGCATCTATTAAGTACCAAATCTATTAGGGAGAGGGAAGCAGGGAGACACACACACACACACACACACACACACACACACACACACACACACACACACACACACACACACACACACACACACACAGAGAGAGAGAGAGAAAGAGAGAGAGAGAGAGAGAGAGAGCACTCTTGCAAGCTTACTTCCTCTCTAGGTCTCTGGGGATGGCATCCCGGAATCCCAGAGCATGCGCCCCTGTGAACACCACCGTGCATGCTGAGAAAGGCTTTAATGGCTTCTGGTCTGTCTCCAGCCTGCAGAGATTTGTGGCCCAATCATAGATTCCTGTCCTGTTGTGAAACAGGAATAACATTTGTGACACTGGAACAAACTCACGATGAATGGCTGCTTCCGCTGACCAGCAGCTCAATTTCGCGTCTGCATTTAATTGCCTGCAAAAGCTGTTTATTGCCTTGTGCACTCCTCCACGGCAACATTATCTCTTAAATAAACATGTTGTACCTGGTTGACAAGGGAGAGGTGCATATCAAGTGAGCAGAAATAAATATGGGAGGGCTCAGAGCCCTGCCTGAGAGCTCCTTTAGGCTCGCAGCTGGCGCTCTTTTGTTGGCTGTTTCCAAACTTGTGCCACCAGGCATCTGGGTTCACATTCCCACCGCAGTCAGGGCGTGGTCAGATGACAGACAGCCTTAGGGGTTGCATTCCTCTGGTGGTTACTTTGGTCTCAGTCTGAGTCATCCCATGGTAATGATTGTCCACTGACAGCTATGCATCTCACTGGAATTCATTTATGTGTTAAATAAACACACACCAGGGACTGCTACACACTAGGATTGACTGCCAAATGAAGTAGATAGAAAAACACAATAGGGTAACCACAGTTAACAATAGTTCATGTATTTTAAAAATAGCTAGAAGAGACATGTTGGCTAGATATGCTGATGACTCTAATATGGTCATTGCACATTGTGTCTGTATATGGAAAAAACATGAAGAAATGGTGGGAATCGTCTTTATAGTCCTTGGTTTGAACTGAGATGCAGGCAGGA
Organism: Ondatra zibethicus; assembly: GCA_004026605.1. Classification (NCBI taxonomy): domain Eukaryota; kingdom Metazoa; phylum Chordata; class Mammalia; order Rodentia; family Cricetidae; genus Ondatra; species Ondatra zibethicus. The sequence goes on from PVIU01000105.1 coordinate 24,037, forward strand.
AGGGAAACAAATTCTGGCATATGACACTTGACATAAAAAAGATGCCTAATGTGGGTGCTTCTGGGATGATGCTCCAGCCCTCTCAGCTTGCTGAGGGCCAGAAGACCAGGCCTGGTGTTTTAAAAAGCTGCCTGTGACTATTTGTCTGCCTCCATATATTCTTCACCCTGCATACCAACAGTCTGAGCAGGCCCTTGGCTTCACGCTAACTCCTCTTTTCTAGTGTAGCTTAGCTCTGGGACAACCATGTTAACATATGATGGAAAGAAGTGACTTTCCAAGCACAGGCTGTGTGGACATAGCCGGACCCCTACCTTCTCCACCACACTGCAGTATCTTTCCCACAGGAAGTGTGGCTGTGTGAAGGCACATCTTAGATCCACTCTAGATCTACTCTAGTTCACAGGAAAAGTTAGAATTAATAATCCTTAAATCATTTAATGTGTGTTGTCTGCTTTTATTATTCTTAATATATTTATATATCAGCCTATTAATATATAACATAAATATACATCGTTTCTAATATATTTATCAATATATTGTGTATAATATGTTAATATATTAACATAAAATATTAATATATATGGATAGAGAAAGACAGAAAGGATCTCTCTCTGTGACCCTGAGTATCCTAGAACTCTCTATATAGACCAGGTTGGCCTTTAACTCACAGAGATGTGTCTGCCTCTGCCTCCAGGTGCTGGGATTAAAGGAATACGCCACTAAACCTGGCTTGTGTTTATGTTTTCAAAGACAGAGTGTTCCTGTACAACCCCGGCTGCCCTTGAACTTAGATGTCTACCCTCCTGTCTTAGCCTTCTAAGCATTGTGGTTACAGATATGTAAAAATAGACCTGGATCTCAGATACTCTTGAATTTAAAAATGATAATAGCAGGGAGAAGACAGGAGAATGTGAGGTCTTTTTCTGGGCTGAGAAGGTTGGTCCAGCTTCTGGGAGGAGCCTGACCAGGTCATTTCATCTCAGCCAAGCATCCTTTTTACAGTCTTGCTGTCGATGAGCCGTGTGTCCATCCTGTGGCCCACATGGTCACCAGCAGGTTCGACTTGTCCCACTTCCTTTTCTAGAACCTGTTTTTTTTCTAGAATCCAGTGGTCATCGGCCACTGTATCGATGACTTTTCTGTTGCTGTGATAATACACCACATCCAAGGCAACTCAGAAAAGAAAGCGTGTAATTGGCTTATGGATCTAGAAGGCTACAGTCCGTGATGGTAGAGCCGAGGCATGGTGGCAGGAACAGATGGGAACTCCTGTCTCAAACCACAAGCAGGAAGCAGAGGGCTAAGAATGGCCCCGAAAGTCCCGTCCCCCCCCCCCCCGTGACATTCTCCCTCCAGCAAGGCCACACCTCCTAATCCTCCCCAAACAGCCGCCAACTGGAGACCAAGGGTCTAGATGCCCAGGATTTATGGGGGACATCTCATCTGAACCTCCACATCTGCTGTCTGATGGTGGTGGACATTGGCTTTTTTTTTTTTTGTCATAGAGAAGCCGGCAGCATTAACACACCATCAAGGGAATTTATAAGGATATGTACAATTTTAAATTTTTTTTTGATAATCTCTTTCCTCAGGCAAATGGGTATAGTATCTGTTTTAGGGGTCTTAGAGTTAACCACCATAATTTGGTTTCTTAAACATTAAACAGAAGCCTAACTCTGCTGATGCCTGAAGGATTTATTTTAATTCATGTTCCATTGCTGTCCTGTGTATTTATTTTGTATCTTACGTATTCATTAATTCTAGTAATCTTATAGTTGCTTTTTTTTTACCTTCTAGTAGGCAGTCATTTTTGTTGGAAACATGAAATACTTTAAACCTCTTTTCTGATACATGTTTTTAGTACATACTCAGCCCAGATGACACGGGTGGGTAAAGATGTTTCTGTTCTGGGTCTCAGGGAGAAGTATGCTGGGCTCAGAGGGGTGGGGCTGAGGAAGGCCCATTTTTACAGAGTACGCTAGTAACCAAAGTGGATCCCAGAGGAAAGTTGAGCTGGCCGTAGGGAACCTGGGGGCAGGAGGTGGGGAGCAGGCGACCCTGACGCAAGAGAACGAGGGATGGAATAACACAGCGTTTTCAGGTCTTGTTCCTCCATTTAAGCAGTGGAACGGAGGCTCAGGGAAACAAAGTCACTTGGCATTATCACGCCACTGGTTAGTGGGTAGCTGGAATGTGAACAGGCTTTGGGTACTGCGGAGGGTTCTTCCTTCCCAGAATGCCTCTGTCGTCTAAGCACATTTCTTAGTCTTTGAATCCAGCCTGAAAACTGTAATAACGCTAAATATGCTGCCTCTTAGGCTTGTTTCTCGAAACATGTTGATACACACACACACACACACACACACACACACACACACACACACACACACACACACACCACACGCACACATACATGGGATGGGGGGAGTGTGAACTAGATTTAGGGAAACCTGTTTTCATTTATTCTTGAGTCATTTGATGTGGCCTGTTTCCACGATGGTCGTGGAGGGGGATAGGAATCTTCATGCCATTCATGAGTTGGGGGTGCCCGCCAGGAGTCCCCAGTCGGCACTGGAATCTTTAAACAGTTTGGGGAAAGTGTGTGAACATGTACCTTTTCGCCCACCTGGAGGGTGGCGCTGGACAACCTCACCTTGCACTGCAAGCAGTCTGTCTTGTTCAGTTCTCCTAAGATAGCCTTCATACTGCTGATTTATGCTAAAAGTATCCTAATGTTTCTGACAGCTCATGTGTGACATGAATATAATCCATATTTCTTAAAGCAGCTAATCCAAGTAGCTTATTTCCCTGTACTGCTGATAGGGCTATATCTCTTGGTATCTGCCACAGAGATTCTGATGGTAACATATTGTTTCTGGGTCACTAGCTTCGTCTAAAACAGTAGGTTGGAACAGAGTAGCAAAGGTTAATTAAGTTTGTCCATCATGGTGGGAACACATATGGATGACTCTGAAGCATTTTGCTCCAAAATCAAAGTTCCTGAATGTGCGGTTGCTGGCGTCTTTGCCTCTCATTTTCAGATGATCCAAAATGAAGTTTCTTAACTTGATGCAGAGCAATGGAAAGAGCTGGGTTGTTGAAAGGTGGTTTTAGCAAGTAATCCTTTAAATAAGCAAGTATCTCCATTGAAATTGGGAAGGTGTCTTGGGTCAGTGGAAGAAATCAGGAGCTCCGGACAGTTTGCCTCCAGCCTGCCTTTTTTTCCTTGGTGCCTGAGTAGAACCAAGCCCTTTGTTGGCAGTGCCTCCATTTGTTGATGATTTTTAAATCCTCAGGATACAGTGAGATAACAGGACAAGTCTCTTGTATCTTTTAGCAAATGCTCACTGTCTTGCTCTGACGTTTCCTTATTCCTGTAGTCCTTAGCTGGTAGTTTCTCAGGGTACTAACATCGAGAGTATCCTCCCAGCCCTTTGCCACCATCTGCAGAGTTGCTGTACGGTGCCACCGTGCCATCAGACAGTCAATGTGTTAGCAACTTGGGAAGCCATATGTCTGCATAATTATTAACCAGGTGTTTTAAGATGAAATTTGTCCTCTCTTTTCTTCCAGCTATTTTATTGACTTCTTAAAATATAATTGATACTGGCATTTATGCCTGGCTGTGTGAATTGGGTTGAAAAGTTAGGTTTGGAATTTTCTTTTATTTTTAATTCTCTCTCTCTCTCTCTCTCTCTCTCTCTCTCTCTCTCTCTCTCTCTCTCTCTCTCTGTCTCTCTCTGTGGTTCCTGCCCATATGTATTGATGCATGTGCTCATGTGTACAAGCATATAGACAAGAGGAAGTTGTCAGGTGCCCTGTTCCATCATAGTTGGTTTTATTCAGTTGAGACAAGGACTCTTACTCAATCTAGAGGTAGGCTTGTGTCCAACAAGTACCATCAATTCCTGTCTCCGCTCTCCCCCATTTTCCTGCCGGCACTGGGGTTACAGGTGTACCAGTAACCACTCCTGGCTGATTTTTTGTGGGGTTAAAACTCAGGCCCTAATGTTTGTGTAGCATGTGCCTTTCCCAACACTATCTTCCTAGCCCTAGATCGTGAATCATACAAACACAAGGCTCTGTCTCTAGAGCCCAGACGATTCTTTGCAGAATTTGCAAGGATGATAAAGGCCCTAAGGTAATCCTAGCTAGGCAGGCAGCCAGCCTTCTCTTTCATGAACCCCCTGGAACATACCAAGACCTTCCAAGTCCAAGGGAAAGGGAACGTTTTGGATTCTACTTGGTTTTTTCTTCCTAACTAGGTACCTGTTTTTGAAGTTCCCCTTTACCTGGTTAACAACATCAGTGTCTTGAATGCTTTATACCAAGACCTACAGTGAGTGTGCATCCACGTGTATTCATGTACACAGACGCTCACAATTAGCGATTCTACCTACTGTCCACACACTGTTTGCTCAGATTTGGCATTCTTTTTTGTCCTCTGGTCTTGCTGATCTTGAATTTCTGGGCTCAGTGGATTCTCCTGTTTGAGCCCTCCAAGTTGTGGGTGGATGGCAACTGGATTACTTCAGGGCCTAACAAGTGGCAGTTCTGTATTTTGGAAAACACAGTCTAAGAAGAGTCAGTGCCACCAATGACGACAGTGAGAACACTGAGCAGCGTGGCTGAAAATGTGCATTTGGGTCTTTAAGTTAGCAATAGCCACAGATTACTTGCTTTTATGGTGATGTCAAGCACTGTAGACCACTTACAAGTCCAGATATGATCCTGAAGTCCCATGGGGAGTGTTCCTTTCAGCTGTTCAGGACTTAGGAGTCACTGTTCAGGAGCTCCAGGATTTGGAGTCCTGTGGGAAGGCTTACCGAATGCTTTCACGGTCTGCTTTGGTTGTTTCCACAGAACCTGCTGCTCACTTTGCCATGGTGCGTCCTATGGCTGTTTTTCATTTTTTGAATTTACTGAGATAAACTCCTTTCTTCATCTCTCCTGGAAAAGCCCCATCTGCAGGAGTTTTCTTGTTTTTGCATGCTTCTTTCTGTTGATACTGCTTTGGTAAGCTTGGGCTTTACAGTCTAAGATGGCTTAGACGTATTGGTTCTTAAATTATTTGCTTTCTGCTGATCTCCTCCCCTCCTGGCCCTGAGTCCTGCTCTCAGGAGGGGGAGAGCATCCTTTACATGCTTGGACAAAGACAAACATCTTTTGCATTCTTCAGCATCTTGAGGGCAGTCTTCATGGTGGGTACCCTCCCCATAATATTTTGAAGAACCCTTGGGCTCCCTCACAGGCACCTTTGTCCTGCTAAAGGCTTCTCTTTTCCCTGCCTCTCCTCTCCTCTCCCCTCCTTCCCTCTCCTTTCCCCTCCTTACCTCTCCTCTCTTCTCTCCTTCTCTCCCTCCCTCTCCTCTTCTCTTCTCTCCTCTCCTCTCCTTCTCCTCCCTCTTCTTCTATCCTACTCTCTCCCCTCCCCTGCCCTCCGCTTTCCTCCCCTCCCCTCTCTGTGTCCCTCCTTCTCTCCCTCTCCTTTGCTCTTCTGGGTCATTCACTATGTGGCCACATAAGAAAGGTTATGAGAACATAGTGAGGAAGGCACCAAGCTTAGAGGATCTCAGGAGTAGGTGGAGATAGGCAGTAGGGAGCCCGGGTCACAGCCACGGGGAATGTGCCAGCGTCACAGGACTTGGCATTTGATCCCCTGTTGTTCTGATAGCTCTGAGCTGTGTGCATAATGGCAGGCACTTAGCCTATACATTAAAAAGAAGGTCTCCGCCACCGCGGGAAGCATACGGTGTGGAAGATGAGCGGGTTTGTGTCCCGGTGGGCGAATGGGGCTCTCTGATGAAACATTCTGCACAGGTGAGGTCTGCCTTGGCTCAAGTGGACGGCTAAGCGAACCTGGGAATAAGCATTGCAAACCGAAGAAACTGTTTTAAGGACGGCAAGTGTTAATTTCCAGCTTTTACTCTGTGTGCCCTGGAGACCTGAGGTTCCAGCCTGTGAAGAGTGTTTCTGATCAGAAAACTAAAGGGCTTTGGGGGCCTGAAAGATTGTAATCCAAGTGAGTATCAGGGTCTGGTAATCCCTACAGGTAGTTGTATTGTCGTGTGGAAGACTCTGCAGCTTACTTGTGAGCTAGCTTACTAACAGCCGGAATACGCCTTTTGAGACCTTCACCTGGAAGGAGAGTTTAGCTTCCTGTAACGTCCAACGCTTCTGCCTGAAGCCCTGCTAGATAGCTAATTGGCAGAGAGGATTCAGGAATTTTTAAAGAGGAAACAATGAGGTCAAGACACTCTTGAGCTGTCCTGGGATATCACTGTTACCAGAGACAGGACGGTTTAGGGTACGGGAAGGTGGCCTGTGGTTCAGATTTATTGCCATGCATTTTCTCAACAGTTCAGTAAAACAAAACCCCTAGCTTCAAGGTTTCATCTGGAGTTAATGCTAACAGCGCGTGCCTTTGCTGTCTGCTCAGCTCCTGCCTGTGGGTCACACTCCGGTTCAGAGACTGGGGTGCGTAATAAGATTATAAAACATGTCTCTTGCTTGCCGGCCACCACATGCTAATAATAATAACAGACATAATTCACTGGAATCTTGGATTTTTTTTAGGTTTTGCTTGGTTTATTTGTTTAATATAAAGGAACAAAAATAAAATCTCAAGGAAACAAGTTAGCATTTTATAACTCTTTGTGTGTGTGTGTGTGTGTGTGTGTGTGTGTATGTGTGTGTGTGTATGTGTGTGTGTGTATGTGTGTGTTTAACTAATATTGCCTGTTTACATAACTGAACAGTTCCTCCGTTTGCTGCTGTGGTTGTCTTTCACCCAGAGGTGAGGGAAGGGTCCTCAGGGTATTAGATTAGTTTGAAACAGGTTCCCTAACCTTGGCACTGTTGTGGTGTTGGGGTGGATGCTTAATTTTCAGGGGGACTGCCATGGGCCCTGTGGGAGCATAGCGGTGTCGCTAGCCTTTATCTCTAGATGCCTGAGGCAGTTGTCTTTGCTTCCAGGTATGACAGCTGAACATGTCTCCAGATATCAGTTCTCCCCATAGGGACAAGGTTGTCCCCAAATGAAAACTACTGGTTTAAGAGCAAATAAATTTCAAAGGCTTCATTATCCACCCACCTTGCTTAAGGCCAGAGTAGCAGGATTGTACTGTCTGTCTATCATCAGTCTTCTTGTCTATCTAAAATTAGAAGGGAGCAGAAAGTTACCTGGAGTTACTCCTAGACCTTCTGGGGTGAGCATCAACTCAGTTTTTACTTTGTGTTCAAGAGGGCTCTGTGTGCTTAGAGACTCAAATCCTTCCTCCTGTGTAGGTTTGCGAGTAGATGGTTATTGTGGCCTGAAGTTTTCTTTCTGAGTTTAGCCTCTGATGGGCTGAGCCACCTCTTCAGCCCTGACACGTTTTTCTTTGAGTTGGATGTAGCTGAAGTGATCGATGACCTTGGTAAACTCACATTTTAATAACCTCAAATGGAGTTTGGCCTTTTGTATCCTTTTACCCCCCCCCTTCTTATTTTGCTGGAAGTCTTCTGTTGTGATCTCAAGGAGACATTAGGGAAACTGAGTAATTGAATACAAATAGCTCAATTCCAAGTTCACAGTTTTTGATGCCTTCTGAGAAAATAAAGAATTAAATGGGGGACAATAAACACATATGTTTTGAAGCAGGGCTTATTTTCCTGTGAGCTGTTTGAAAGGATGCCATTTGTCTGCGTAGCTTTCTGGGCAGTGTGCATGCTGGGATGGCAGCTGTGGGCCAATCTGCTTATCAGACTTGACTTTTTGAACTTTTTTTTAATACATGGAATCTTGTTCTTCTCTGGTGTATGGCTACATATTGGTAATTTTTAGAGTCTTGGTGACGCATTAGAATTACCTAAAGAGCTTTGGAAAGACCCCGGGTCCAGGCCACATCCCAGACCAGTTGAATTAGATTTTCAAGGGGTGGAACCAAGGCATCAGGTCCTTCTCTTACTTCATTGAGAGTCAAGATTGAGAACTTGTCCACATATTTATGAATAAAATTTTATTGGGACACGGCCGTGCCCATTCATTTGCTATTGCCAAGAGACACCTTGGCAAACCCTCAATTAGTTACTCTTTGGTCATTTATAGTAAAATGCTTGTGGAGTGTTGCTCTGAAGTCATGGTGAATATTAACTATTTCAGTGTTTGTGTGTACTTCCACAGCTAAAGAAAAATGCAACATTTTGTAAAGCTTGGTAGCTCAAGTCCTATTACTTTGTGTAAAGGAGATATTGAAAACTATTTTTCTTAAAGAACTGACTTTTAGATATTGTCAGACCCGAGGGAGATGTGTCTAACTCAGCACTCAGAGCAAGGAGTCCATGGACATCTGTGCTTAAAGTTGGCCCGACTGTTAGTTCAGGGCTTGATTTTTCCGACTGTGTAACTGGGTCCTGGGAAACCTGTAGCATTAGTGCTGGAGTTCTATTGAAGCACTTACAGACTCCATAACACCCGCTCCCAATCTTAGACGGGCTGAAGATACCGCTCAGTGGGTAAAATGCTTGCCATCAAAGTGTAAGGTTCAGAGTTCAGATACCCACATCTACACACATATTGGGCAGGCCTGGGCACCCACGTGGAGTCATCAAGAGATGGAGATGAAATCCCTGGAACAGCTGGCCAGTTTGAGTAGCTGAACTGGTGAACTCTGGGTTTAAGTGAAAGACCCTACTTCGATATATAAGGTGCAGCATTTCTGTACTGTGCTGACTTTGTGGTACGGAGTGTGTGACAGAGCAGAGCAGCTCCCCTTGTGGGGCACAGGAAGCAAAGACAGACACTAGAGGAGTCAGACATAAGCTGTCCTCTCGAGTCTGCCTGTCCCCACCATCAGAGGCCTACTGCCTCCAGTTAGGTGCCATCTCCTAATGGCCCCAGAATTTCTCAAGTCAGTACCATGCATTGGGGATCAGGCCTTGGGCATGTGATCCTGTGGGGAGCATTACATATTCAAACCATAACAAAGGTGTCCTTTAATTTTTCTTAAGCAGATGAAGAGCGCGGAGAGCCATCACCCGGTGAGCTCCCAGTACAGGATGCACTCATACTATGGGCATCCGTCCTACTTGGGCCAGAGCGTGTCCCAGATCTTCACCTTTGAGGACGGCCCCTCCTACTCAGAAGCCAAAGCAAGTGGTAGGTTCTGTGGTGGGTATCTGGAGCTGAGTCGCTACCCAGCAGGGGAGTCGTCATTCTCTGTGGGCGTGTTTCATGGGAGCTTTGGGGATTTTTAAATTATTATTCTTTAAGAATATCACACAGCTTCTCCCAGATCTCCCACCTTCTTATCCATCCAACTTCTTCCTCCCTCTCCTTCTCTCTCTCCCGCCCTCCTCCTCTCCGTCATGGAGTCTAGTTTGTGTTAGGACCTGCCCTGGAGTGTGGTTGATAAACCAGGCAGCACATCTGTAAAGACATCTGACTTTCCTTCTCCAAGCAACAATCAAATACTGATAGCTTCTTAGCGAGGGTGGGGCTTTTTATCCACCCCTACTGCCGCCACGCTGTGATTTTGCTGGCTTGAACTTTCACAGGTCTTGTTCGTGCTGTCACGGTTGCTGTGTGTTCATATGTAGAACTGCCCTGTTATATCTGGAAAGTAGGATTTCCTCAAGTCACCCTCCAGTTCTGGCTCTTCATCTCTTCCATATAGACTCCTGAGCCTTGAGGAGAAGGGATGTAATATAGATGTCCCCTGTAGGGTTGAGCACTCTAAAATCTCTTAATCTCTGCATGGTGGCCAGTTGTGGGCCCCTGTCGCAATTGCCATCTAGTACAAAAAGAAGCTTCTCTGATGCAGGTTGAGAGATGCATTGATTTACAGTATAGTGTTGATTTAGGAGTTGTTTTAATACTGTGTTATCCATTTAATAAAGTAATAGTAGGTTTTCCTCTAGGGCCCATAATAGATCTAGCCATAAGTTCTTAGTCTTGTGGACACTGTCAAGTGTGGGTCCTATTTTGTAGTATGGGCCCTAAATCCAATCAGAAAGTGATTGGTTAACACTTGTACCACTATTGCACTAACTGGAACTACCTTACCAGGCAGTTCATTATTGCAGCTCCCAGGGTCTACAGTCAGATGAGACTGGTGATTGCTTTCCTCCAGATGAACATTCTGTAAAGAATTCAACTATGAATTGGTTTTACTTTATTCTTTTCTATAGACGCATTTTTTTAAAAGTCTTTTTGTTTGTTCACTTTTCAGATTGTATTTTAATTATAACATTTCCCCTTCCCCTTCCACCCCACCTCCTCCCACATACTCCTCTCTGCTCTCCTTCAGATTCATGACTTCACTTTCATCAGTTGTACCACATGCATTTATGTATTTGTACTGGGGAAATGGAGGGATCCTTATGGAAGAGGGAGGGAGGTAAGATAACAACACAGATGATCGAGAAAAGCCACATGGAATCATACTATAAACTATTACCGGGCTGGAGAGATGGCTCAGTGGTTAAGAGCATTGCCCGCTCTTCCAAAGGTCTTGAGTTCAATTCCCAGCAACCACATGGTGGCTTACAACCATCTGAAATGAGATCTGATGCCCTCTTCTGGCCTGCAGGCAGACACACAGACAGAATATTGTATACATAATAAATATTAAAAAAAGACAAAAACAAAAAAATGAAAAAAATTAAACTATTACCCTTAAAAACCTACATGTAATTCATTGTATAAATAGACATATTTACCTTTAATGAACACTTTTCATCTGAGCTGATGGCACTTCTGCAAGAGCCACCTAACAAAAATCCCAGTATCAGCTATGAAAAGCCTCTTTTGAGTTGGTTTGCTCTTGATACAATTTCCCCCTTTCTGAATTCTTGTCATAATAGTAGACTTCTGTCCCTATAACAAATGTTATTTTATTTTTTTAATTAAGAAAGATTCATGTGTGTGTGTGTTTTGCCTGCATGTATGTATATGTCCCACATGTGTGCCTGATGCCTGAAGGCACAGATGCCTCAGGGCGCTGGATTCCCTGGAACCGGAGTTGTGGATGGCTGTGAGCTAGCCTATAGATTCTGCAAGTCAAACCTGGGTCCTCTGTAAGAACAGGTAGTGCTTTTAACTGATAAGCCATCTCTCTAGTCTCCAGATGTTATGTTCTTGAGGAACAGTGTGACATACAAGGCTCCTTTTTTCCCATTGCTAGGGATCAAACCCCAGGGATTGTTGCTGATGCTGAGCAAGGGCTTTGGAAAGATATCCCAGTGCCCAGGGATACTTCAGTGTGTTTCAAGTCTACATATTTTTTATGAAGCAAAGCTCTGTATATGAAATTGATGTTTCACTTGCTTTAAAAATCAAAGTGCGTTCATCGTTTGAGGGAAAAATAAAGTAATACAGCAAAACATTTTTTAATACAGTAGATCTGGGCTTCTGCAGTAGCAATGCAAATAATTCTGATCCGGCTGAAATAAAAAACTACTGTTTAATGAGCTGATACTCTTTGAGATACACAATTCCTCAACTTCAGTTCTAACCTTCTCCCCAGCAGTTACGCTGGGTTGATGGACAGCTCTTTCCTGCCTGCGTTTCCAGAGCCTGTTTTTAAGTTATTTGTACACAAGCATCATTTTTTGGTTTAGGAAAGCTAGAAACAAACAGTGGAGCCAGGAATTGGCGATCAGGGCAGTCCTGAGTGACATGGAAGAGATTGAGCTAGACATTCACGTTTACTTTGTACTAAATGGAAGGAGATGTTAATTTCCTAAATAACATGACTATAGAGGAGAATTTTAGAATTTTATTTATTATATGTTTGTTGCACAAGGTAGGGGGACGGCCACAATGTGGGTGTGAAGGTCAGAGGACTCTGGAGAGTTGGGTCTCTTCTTTGATCTTTACACGGCTCCCAGGGATTGAGCTCAGCAACCTAGTGTCAGCATAAGGCACCATCACCGACTGAACCACCTTCCAGGCCAAGAATTTCTTTGCAAAGCAGATGCTTCAGAAAATGAGAATCAAAACTATGGCCTTGTTTTCACATTTGGAATTAAATCTTTAAAAGCTGGGCATGAGCCCCTGTCAGCAAGGGCAAAAACAAACAAAAAGCTGGGCAAAAGCTGCTTTCTTTACCCTCCTAAACTACAGTAGCTTCCATGGATGCGGGACATTTTAGGTCATGGAAGCTGAGCGGTCTGATGTGAGGGGATTGAAGTGTTCAATGATGGCTGCACTTTCAGTTTTGTTAATCCTGGATCTCCATGTTTAGAGTAGACTGTTCTCCCTGTTTCATAAATATCCATGTTCTCTGTGGTGCTGCCTTCAAGATTTACGTATAACTGGCCAGTGTGCTCCTTAAGAAGAGAGAGCACACGGCCTATATTCCTTGCCAGTCTGTTCGGACAGCCTCTGCCTTGCTCTTTGTTGGTTGAGTAAATGAGTGAAGGATGAAGAATTCTGTCTGTTTTTGAGTGAGCTTGCCCCATCAGGGAGGGGAAGCCAGAGCAGTCAGGATCCCGACTCTGCTGTTAGACAAAGCCAGCGTACAGCTGGGAGTTGAAGTGGTTCAAGAGACTTAATTTCATATAGAAAATTAGAAACAAATTCCCCTTACAGGAGGAAAATCACCTAAGTTTTTTTTACTGCAGCAGTAATGGAATATCTTTAGAAGCACCGGCCTTCTTGAGGTAAAGGTGTCAGTTCAGAGCAGGGCAGTAAGACAAAAAAAATATGAGAAGTAATTTATTGAAGCAGAGAGGAACGGATTTGAAGAGGAACACTAGATGTCTGAAGTTATGGCGGAGGAGGCTGTCACTTGGAAGGAAAGAGGTAACCGTCCACAGAAACGGTTGGCAGCATTGCAACCGTAGCATAAGGCATCAAGAATTGCTTACTTTCCTGAGGCCTCTGGCCTCACTTCCTCGGACCCTCTCATTCACTGATAGAATTAGCTCTAACTGTGGCAAAGAAGGAGATAGCCCAGAAGAATCATAGTTAAATCTCAGTATTGTTAGCTTGGGATTATGGAAAAAGAAAAATGAATTAGTGGAAAATCTAAAGTCTGGTTAATTGGTGAAAGGAATGTGGTTTTCTGATGTCTAGCTGTCTGGAGTGCCATACATGAAGCTTTTACAAAGCAGATGAGGAAGGATGGAAAAAATCATTGGGGAAACAGAATGCCCACAGGTCATCTTTGGGCATGTGGGGTCCCCCGCTTTAGTGCTGTGGAGTAGGTTAGACCCTTTTGGGTAATAGATCTGAAAGTCTGAGACAGTGGCAGGATGTAGTTTGTAGAGGTGAGGACATCATTTTAGTCACTGAGAAACTGACAGTGGTTGGCTGGTTACTAGTTCTGCCTCGCACTGCAGTCATGGTAGAATTGAGTTCCTTTGGTTGAGGTTAAATTAAAAAGATATGATTTCTACATGTTTATCAGCTATTCCAGATGGGCTTCTAAGTGTAGGTGAGCTTTTCTCCCCCCTCCCCCCGCCAGTTCCCAAATAACCAACATGGAATCTTAAATGAATTGTAAATGCTCAGGAATGCTCAGGGGGAAGCTCAGGCTTATTACTAGGTAGCTCTTACAACTTAAATTAACCCATTTCTATTAATCTACATTCTGCCACACGGTGTTACCTCGCTTTCATCTTGCACTTCCTATTTCCTCTCTGTGTGTGGCTGATGGCTCTTCTGAATCTGCCTTTTTCTTCCCAGCATGTTCTTTGCTCCCCTCAAATCCTGCCTAACTATCAGCCAATCAGCTTTTTATTAACAGTGAGAGCAACACATCTTCACACTGTACAGAAGGATAATTCTACAGCATCTAAGTGATTTGGAGAATAATGTTGAAAGTGGAGTTAGTGATTTTTGGAAAATTTTTATAGAGTATGAATTTGTCCATTAAGAATATATTTTTTCAGTTTTTTTTAAATGGATAAACATAGATTATTCACTCTCCTTGCCCAAGTGGAGGATTTGCCCCATTGATACCAGGTAAGTACTGTACCACTGATCTACAGTCCCAGGCCTTTAAAAAGGACTTTATCTTGAGATAGTTGCTCAGGCTGGACTTAAATTCACTGTGTAAATCAGGGCAGCTTCAAATTTGTGACCCTCCTGCCTCAGGAGTAGCTGAAATTACAGGTATGTACCATCTTGCCTGGCTAATCTTAGTATCTAAAGAAATGGGTATGAGCTTAATGTTGTCCCCTGGATTTGCTGTGGATGGCAACATGAGAATCAATGTTGTGAAAAAAGTGTCAAAAGTTTCTCCCTGCCACCTTGTTTCTACTTTTTTTTTTTTGTGGAAAAGATCTGAGCGGACCCCTTCCCCATCCTGAAGTGATGGTTGGGATGTGGGGGCTGAGGTTGCTTATGTGTATCACCCACGTTTGATTATTTTTGTGTGTGAGATGCTGGGCATTAAACCCAGGATCCCACATGGTAGGCAGATGCTGTATCTCTGTGGTATAGTCTCAGCCTCTGTGAGATTAATTTTACACCAGATTTGAGAAGTCCATGATACATGCATGTGGGTTCTAAGTAGAAGTTGGATGTGTGAAGTCTGAGTTGAGGGGGAGCACCCCTGCTAGGAATGAAAAGTTGAGAGTTCAGTACAAGGACGCTGTATTAGTCAGAGGTCTCCTGGAGAAGTGAACATACAGAAATGCAGAGGGGGCATAAAGAACTGAGGCCCGAGCCTGGGGACTGCGGTTTTTGGAGCGTTGGTAGATGGGATGACCAGTGAAGGAGACAGGAAGCCAGTGAGGCGAATGAAGACTGCAGGTGGGTGGTGTTTCAGAAGTCGAGTGTAGACAGTACTTCAGTGAACCGAGCCAAGCACTGCTGATGACAGCCATAGAACAGGAAAGCTGGGGTTGCCCATCTGGTGCTGCACTCTGGAGGATTCCTGGAGAGCCAGCCAGCCACTGGTGTTAAGTCCATGCTGAAAGTCCAAGGAAATGTGTTTCCATGTGAGCAAGGTAGGGTCAATGGCTTCCAATGGCAGCTCAGGCAGGTCTGAAGAGCCTTTCCCTATTGGGGATGGAGAATAAGGAGAGACTGTAGCTCCTTGACAGAGTAACTAGATGTCTGGTGAGCTTGATGTAGAAGTGGGGCTTGTTTTTATCTTTCATTGCTGTAGTAATTCATTTGCACCTCACATAAGAGAATTATGAGACATCTGAAACTGTACCTTTGGGGCATTGTGAATGTCAGGGTGCTGTGTAGAGTTAGGGCAACTGTCACTTCTGTCTGGTTCTACGTCATGTTTACCCACTGAGGAGGAAACTCATCCATGAAGCAGTTATTCCAAGTCTTCCTTTCCTGAGCCCTGGTCAGCGCTAACCTGCTTTCTGCTTCCAGACTCCTTTGTCCTGATGTTTCGTGTGAATGGAGTAGGTGACACATGGCTCTTGATGTCTGATTTCTTTCTCTTCACTTCAGGTTTTCATGGTTCGTCCACACATTAGCATGAATTAGTACTCCCCGTGTTTTTGTGGCTGAATCATATCCTGTGATTTGAATGTATCATATCTTGTTCATCCATCCTTTGATGGACATTCGGATTATTGCCATTCTTTGACTGCT
This sequence comes from Ondatra zibethicus, assembly GCA_004026605.1. Lineage (NCBI taxonomy): Eukaryota > Metazoa > Chordata > Mammalia > Rodentia > Cricetidae > Ondatra > Ondatra zibethicus. The sequence goes on from PVIU01000105.1 coordinate 39,587, forward strand.
GCGGATTGATCATGCTGGCATGACACTCATACCTGCCTATTTGGTCACCTGTTCTTAGTTCTTCTGAACTTACACCTAGAAGTATGTGTTCGTCAGCTTTGTCGCTATAGCAAAAAGGACTGAATTTACTAGCTTTCGAAGAGTAAAGATTAGTTTTGACTTACAGTGTTGGAGGTCCCCATCTGTCCCTGAGTGGCCCATTGCTTTGGGTTTCTGGTGGGGAAGCCACATAGCAAAAAGTACACAGTGGCAAAAGTACACGCCTTGTCAGCCAGGTGACAAAATGGAACAGGAAGAGGCTAGGGTTCTGCACCTTCTTCAGTGGTCTGTTACAGTGATGCAAGATCCACTCACTGGGCTTTAATTTAGTTCAGGCACGTGCCAGGCAAGCAATGTACCACTGAGAGGCACCCCATCCCTCTTCTATCCTTTTTGCTACAGGGTTTTGACAGGCTAGCCCAGGCTGGCCTTGAACTCACTTAGTAGTCCAGCCAGGCTTTGAACATGCCATCTTCCTATCTCCTTAGAATGACAGACCTGTGCCACGAGGCCCTGTGGCCTCCTCCAAGTTCTGCCACCTCCTAATAGTGCCACCCTAGAGACAAGGCCTTTTAGGTCTATCTAAACCATCCAGAGTGGAATTGCTAGGTCTTGTGGGAGTTTTATATTTATTTTTTTGAGGTACATTAACCTGTTCTCCTAGCAGCTACCCTGTCTTATATTCCCATCAGTGTATGAAGGCTCCCACTTCCCCATATCCTAACCAACACTAACTTGTTTTCCAATTTTCTCAATTATGGCTCTCATAATTCATCTTTATTATACTATAAAAGTATCTAGTCAAAGGAGATTAGAAACTTAAAGTAAATAAAGCGTAGGTCCTTCCCTCCATATAGTTTGGAAATCAGTGATTTGCCCAAGTACAAGACGGGTGTGGAAGAAAGTGTGTCCAGTTCACAGCAACACATGGAGGGTGTGTGGGAAGTGACCGGGAGCATCCGGGAAATGATGCCACTCCGGAAAGGCTGACATGGGATGCCACAGCCATGCCTCTGTTTCACGAGGTGTACGTGTGGCTGTCGGTGAGTAGTGTCGGGTTAAAGGCAGTCTGTATGCATATCCAGAAATGAACTCCATTCGGACCAGAGGAGGATTTCTGGCAGGTAGGTAAATGTCAGCATTCCTCAAGAACTTGTGAAACAGGTTCCTGTCGACCAAAAGGAACCATTTCCCTCATCTGGCAGAAGGGACATATGACTACCTGTGACTTCTGTCAGCATATCAAAGCCCGTGTGGCCTCTAGGCTCCCTTAGTTTCACAAGTACACAATACTTTTCAGTGTCCAAGCTAGCATCCCAACCGTTCTTACTAGCTCCCCTACCCTAAGCTCTCTCCAGCTCAGGGACTTCCCTTCTCCAGAACACATTCCTCTTACAACCCAGCTATTCTCACTATTCTTATATTCTCTCTCTCTCTCTCTCTCTCTCTCTCTCTCTCTCTCTCTCTCTCTCTCTCCTTTTCCCCACTTACTCTCTTACTGTTCTCTATTCTGTTTCTTGCTATCTCATTATCTCCACTATTCTTTCCTATTTCCCTAACCCTGACCACATTCAGTCTGCTTCTTTGTCTCTCTGCTCTCATATCTACAATAAAACCATAACCACATTGTGGAGCATTAGTGTTGATACTTACTTTACTGTGCCCCATTGCACACAGGTAGCATCCGCAAAGAGGCACTTTTCCTATATGTTGCTCTCTTTAATAAAAGTTCTTAGCAGGCAGATTAACACCTGCAGTGAGGTTTGTATCAACTGGGAAAGACAAACACACTTAAAAGATTTGGATCAGCTTCTGGGATGCTCTCAGCACAGTCTGGAGAAATGGTGCCTCGGACTCCTATGTGTTCACTGACAGTGGATGTCTTTACTCCACACTGCAGACTGTAGACAGAATGGTTGTGTGGTCACCTGTGACATGTTCAGTGTTGTGTGGTGGAGCTGTGAATTGTGGGAAAGGTCTCCTGGAGGTGCCTCCCGACTCCGCAGGTGGGAGTGCAGAGGCTATGCTGCCATTTGGAAGCACCCTTGGATCTTTTTGTCCTGGGTACCTTCAATGTGAGGCGAGTGGCCTCCTGCCAAAAGTGGCTAAGTGGGGGCATAGAATTGTCTGGTTAGTTAAAATGGGCCTGTGCATCAGAAGCTGTGTAGCCTTAGCAACAGCAGCCCTTTATCAAAGGGCTTGTTTCATTTCCTGCTTTGGACGGTGACTGTGAGGTCACTTGACTTTTGTGAAATTTGACGGTGTCTAGTGGTTCTACTATAGAAGGTGTGATGGTTTGAAAAAAAAAAAAAGACCCCCAAAGAGAGTGGCACTATTAGGAGATGTGGCCTTGTTGGAATAGCTGTGGTCTTGTTGGAGGAAGTGTGTCACCGTGGAGGCGGGCTTTGAAGTCTCATACTGCCCAGTGTCTGAGACCACTTCCTGTTGCCTGCAAGATGTCGGACCCTCAGCTTCTTCTCCGGCACCATGTCTGTCTGCATGTCATCATATCCCACCATGATGATCATGGACTAAACCTCTGAAAATGTAAGCCACCCCCGTAATTGTTTTCCTTTATAAGGGTTGCCATGGTCATGTGGGCACTGTGAGGTCACGTGACTGTTGTGAGGTTTTGACGGTGTCCAGAAGCTCGGTTCTGCTCTAGATGGTGAGGGTGAGTGCCTGGGAAGTCGTGAGGTTCTGATGGGGTCCAGTGTCAAGAAGGGCAAACAGCATGAAAGGCGGCAGGTGTCATCACACCCAGTTCCTCACTTCAAGGATAGTGCTGGTGTTGCTGGCAGTCCTTGTGGAGAAGAATGTTCTAGAAATGCATCAGTCTGGCTTAGTCCTGTGGAAAGTGGGCGTAAGACTCCAAGGGCTGCTCTTGTTCTGTGTATTCTGTCCCAAGCCACATGACCCAGTCTGTAGGAGAGAACACTGGCTCTTGTCCCCCTCCCTTAAGAAAAGGTGTCTGTGTCTCAGGTGGTGTTTAGAAGACGTTGTCCTTAATTTAAACATGGCGCCTTAGGGAGTGGCGTACTTGCCACCTTTCAAAGAAAAGAGTGCTGGGCTGATGACCGTATCCTCCTTCTGTTGTTGGCTCTGACTTTGAAGAGAGTAGAGCAGTCAGCAGCACATGTCACCGAAGCTGGTGCCTGGAAGAGACTAGAGCCCTGCAGTGGGGAGGGTTAGTTCGGGTCCTCAGCGCTGGTCCAGTAGTGCAGGGCTCGGATTATGGTATCTTAGAGCTCCAGTTCCCTCAACTGGGAGGCCGAATGCAGTAACAACAGCTTACCTGGTTTCATACGTGGATCCATGGGTAAAAGCGTGGGCCACTACTGTCCACGCTGACTCCCCTGTGTTACATTCCTGTTGACTCAAAGGCCATCACCCTGCCTTTACACCTTTCTGTATAGTCAGGTGTTGAGCACTGGGTTGTGTAAATAAAAGTACTGCTTTCATAAAGAAAGGCGTAGATATAGTCCAACAGGAGTCCTGATGGATATGAGTGTATGTGTATTGTATATTGGGAGTTTCAAAATTAGATATCATTATTAGTCTGCTGAATGGGGAAGATAGACTATCCACATTTTTGTTGTTTGTTTTTTGAGATAGGGTTTCTCTGTGTAACAGCCCTGGCTGTCCTGGAACTAGCTCTTGTACACCAGGCTGGCCTCAAACTCATGGAGATCCTCCTGCCTCTGCCTCCCAAGTGCTGGAATTAAAGGTGTGCGCCACCACTGCCCGGCAACCCTCCACATTTTAAGCATTTAAAAATGGTAGTCATTTTTGATTTGGGAATAAAGGATGTAGGTGTTTTTCAATGAACAGAAACCAAGCAGAGAGGATGAGTCTAGAGGACCAGCAACTCCTAAAGAACATAGAGAACAGTAGAGCCTTAGTTGATGTGCTCCGGGTGACAAGCAGAGCTGTTTTTTATTAAGGTCCCTTTCCCTTCTCCATGAAATACAGACCCTGTAAAGGCAATCTGGACAAGATTGAGCGCTGGTGGCCCCCAGCACATCCCATGTGTAAGATGTCAGGGTTTAACAAAGCCAGCCACCAGGCTATCATCTAATAATGGCAGGTGCTTCCCAGGGAGCTGCCTTGGGGAGGTCAGACTCTCCCTGTAAAGCATGGGATCAGTCATCTCAACACTGAAAAGGAATGACCAGGGTGTGTTCTTGTGGGGCGGAGGGGGATTGGGAGGTAGGGGCATTCCTAGGATGTTTCATGTTCTCCTGAATGAATAAGAAGACCCCTCCAGAATTATTTCTATTCTTGTCTCACCAGTGCCCAGTGAAGTGTTAGGTTCGTGCAGCTGATAGGCTGCATATATCCTGGACTGTATTACATGGACTCTTGCCTTTGGGAAACTCTCCATTTTACAGACTTAATTCTTTACATGAGTCTGGCTTTTGATGAAGAATGTAGCCCTGCAAGAGACCCAGATGAGGCTGTACCAGTATCCCCACTTACAGAGGGGTGCTGACAGGATGCTTCCTCCAAGCTTTGTCCATAGTGTTCAACAGTAAGGGCTGGGGTTCACTCCCGCCTTGGAACCACTTTCCCTGACTGCTCTCTCCCATTTGTCCTCCCTTTCCTCCACTTCCTGTCTTTGTGTTTCTCTTACAAACATGTGTCCCTTCTGCAGGGGATTTCAGACTCAGTATTATTACCACCATGTGACAGATGAGGACGCTGAGGCATGGAGATAGTGGCTGTAAGGCCGGGAAGAAGAGGGGCCCTGGTGTCCACATGCCAGGCGTGGGAGCTGAGGCACAGGGAGGGCCTAGTCTCCCTGGCCAAATGGTCTGACGTGTCTGTGTTCGAAGTATTGTTTGAAGAGATGTTGGCTATGTTGGGAGTTACTTAGACGTGGCTACAACAGTCTTTCTGTGGCGCTTCTGAAATGTCAAAAACATGGTCCCGTAGCACAGGCCTCAGTCAGACATGCCCCACTCAGAGCTGCCTTTCTGTCACCTCACAGCACAAATCTTAGGAAAGGCTGAAATCCGCCAGCAGGTCAGCTGAGACGGTGCTCTTGACAAACACAGGAAAGCCACTTAGTTTTACGGTTGTATTTGAATTTCCTTCTTCCTTAGCAGGAGAGAGTAGAATACAGTTCTTATTTAATGAGGGCAGGTATTGGAAGGTTAGGTACCTCGAAATTATAAGTAATTAGAAATGGGAACACCACTAGCTCCTTCTTAGTCACATTTTTCTTTGATCCTAAGCTAAGTCAGTTTATTATTCTGCATGATGGACTACTTGTTTTTGATTTGTAATTAACATGAACAAGAGTAGTCCAGTTTTTCCTAGATAGTTAACATTTTTTATTATACTTATTTATTTTGCATGTGTGTTTTGTGTTGTGTGCATGTGCATTCACTGCATGTGGGGGGAGGGGTTGGAGGATAGCTTATGGAGCCTGCATCATGAGGGACCCCAAAACAGAACTCAGCAAGTCCCTGCATCATGAGGGACCCCAAAACAGAGCTTAGCAAGTGCCTTCACCCACTGAGCCATCTCACTGGCCCTCCCAGATCATTTTTTTTTTGAAAGATACCTTTTTTTTTTTTTTTAATTCTCTTAGTGGTCTGTGATGCTTGAATGAGATAACTTTCTACATCTTCAAGTTCCTTTTGGAAGCTTTGCATTTCGGGCAGGGCCTACATGAAATTTGCCTGTATCCTTGCTCATCCAGTGATAATTGTTTTCAAAGCTGTGCAGCTTCCGCCTTGGCCTGGGCCTTGCCTGGAGCTGCAGCCACCGATCACTGCAAAGACGTCTTGTGATTCTGATGAATCTGCTGGGCCTTGGTGCTTTGTGTCCCGCACAGTGAGGAGTAACTTAGGGGTTTATTTTCCCTGCCCAGCTCTTTGGAGGTGCGGCCTCAGGCCAAGTACAACTTGAATAACCTTCAGGAGAGCTGTGCTGTCCTTCTGTCGGCTGCTGTCTTTGAAAATTGCCTGCAGAGTTAGTGAGCAGGAACAGTTAAGATTTACAAACAATGATGAAGCTTGTCATGCATCTTTCACCATTCATCACCCGGGTGCCGTGCCTGGGCGGTGAAGTGTTCTTCATAAAAACCAGCTCAGTGTGAAATACACCTCGCTGCAATGTTTACTGCTCTGAAGCCCGTCAGCGGCCCTTTATAGTAAATCCAGATTGCGATGTGACATTACAGTATATCATTGCCCGGCGCAGTGGGGTTTACACTGGGAATGAGTGCAGTGCACACCAGATGAGGTGTCCAAATTGAGTTATGTTGGAATTTGGCTGTTATATGGGGATAGCTTTTGTTTTCTGAACACTGAAAGTTAGCTTTATATGTATTTATAGTTATATATAGGCATATACTTCCCATCCTGCACATATACACAGGATATACAGTATGTGCTGAGGTCAGCTTACAAATGGGTTTCAGGTGTTAAGAATGGTGGTCGACTTTTATGTACCTTCCAAACTGTTGTTCATTGAACTTGGTTTAGATGGAAACTTCGCGAGGGAGCTAGGGTCAGTGCATTGAGGAAGCCAGTTTGATCTGCGTGTAGAATGATTGTGTTTACCATCTTCTTGTATACAAACAAGGATCTTTTTCTCTTGGGACTATTACTGTCCACTGTAATGTCCCCGTTAGTGTGAGGGCCGGAAGATCCTCTGGGCTGATTCTACCAGTGGTTGAGTAATTGCACTCATCTTATGTGTGCCTGGGGAAGTCTCTGAAGTCACTCCCTTATTTATTATTATTTTTAAGTGGGTATCAAAATCCTGGTGCTGCCTCTGCTATCTTGAGAGAGATGCTGCTTCCAAATAAGAGATTTATGTTGTTTTAGCTTAAATCTGAGAAATAAAAGACAGACTGAATTTATCGGATGATCAGGTTTATTTACATTCACCCTAAAAGCGCCAATATTAAAAATGGACTCCATAAAAATAATATTCAGAGATAACAGCTGCCCCTGGAGTTCCCCAATCATCTGCTTAACACATATATTTTCAAATTCTCTGCTTTGCACAGGAGGCTGTTAGGACGATTTGTGGTCTTTACCCACGTAGGCCTGCCTGGAGTCTGGGTTCACCCCACACACCCTTTAAATGAAGAGCTGAGTGAAGCTCTCCTGGCCACACCCACTGCCTTTTGGGGTTGATTCCTCTATTTGTAAAGTCTTCGTGTTCAAGATGGACTAACTGTCCATCTTTCTGGAAGAGGCCTCAGGAGAGCATGCAGCATGGTGCTGGCTTCTGGGGGTCTAGAGGAGCCAGTCCTCAGCTTCCGGTGCAAGGAGAGCCTGACCTTAAATTTCCCAGCATCGCCTCTTGCTGAGGCGATTGGGCCAACAGGTGGAATCACTTCCCATGGATTTTGAGGGAAAATGAACACCCAGTTAGCTTTAATTTCTAGCAGTAAAAGAATGTGAATTATAATCATTTTCTAAATATTTTATTGAACTAAAAATGATCTGTAGTCTGTAAAATTTAAACGTAACCTGCCACCTTGTGGTTTTATTTGCTCCCTCTGTCCACTGGTGCCTTCTGTCTGAACCACCCTGGAAGAGGCAAACTAAGATGACTTCTGAGTTTCAAATTTAGTTTTAGCCCTGTAAGGACAGACCAGGAGGTGGCGCTGATGCCGCTTGGGCCACTTTCCTTATTGGGTTGAAGCCATTTCGGGGATTTCTCTACAAGTTTCCAGCTGGTAGTTCATCCTTGAACATACAATTGTATTGTTTCTGCTACCACTTAGGTAATTCGAAGGCACAGGAGGGCCAAGGGAATCATGTTTCTTCCTTCATTTTTTTTTTATAGGTTAGACACAAAAGTGCAGCAGTAAATGAAACCTTGCCTGTTCTAATTGGGAATTAGAATGGGAACCTGTGCATTTGCATTTTGGCTGTCATAACAGTGGCTCTTGAAGTCATCCTGTTGAGCCAGTTCTACAGTGTCTCTCCATAATCCTCAGAAATGCTGCCTTACCTCAGTGATTAGAAAAATCAATTTAGTTCGGTTGGTAGTGGCATATGTCTTTAATCCCAACATTCAGGAGGCAGAGGTAGACAGATCTCTGTTCGAGACCAGCCTGATCTACAGAGTGAGTTCCAGGACAGCCAGGGCTACAGAGAAACCCTATCTCAAAAAACAAAACAAGAAGAAGAAAAAGAGGAGGAGGAAGAAGAAATTAAGTGAGCACCAACTGCATGTCTGTATGCCTAGCGCGTGCCCTAGAAGGCAGCCACAGTGTTTTCTGAATGCTAGCAGAGTCTTAAGGACATGTCTCTTCCCTTCCTGTGTGCCCAACAGCATTGCCTCTGTAGGGTGTAGGACTGAGTATAGCCTGTGCCCTGTGGTCCTGCTCTGACTCAAGGCTTGGCTGTGGTCTCCAGGAGCCTCCGGATGGGTTTTCTTTAGCTGGAAAAGCCAAGGTACCAGCTCTCCTGTGCAGTGTGCCGATATGCAGCCTTCCTCAGCTTGTTTTGTTTCTGTTACTTGTGTGGCTATAGAGGGGGCTGGGGCTTGATTTATTAGTTTGTTTGTAAGAGCTTTACTTAGATATATTTCACATTCCATAAAGTTCATCCTCTTAAGGTGTTCAATTCAGTGGTTTTTAATAGTTGGCCAAGTTGTGCAGCCATCGCCACTATCTGGTTCCAAAACATTCCCACCATTCCAGAAAGAGGCCCCACAGCCATTAGCAGCCATACTCCATTTCTGTCTCCATCCCACCCCTACCCATAAGCATTTGCCCATTGTGGACTTTTCTTTTTCCTGAATTGCTGGGGAAGAAATTCAGGCTCTTTGGTATGTTTAGCAAATGCACTATCCCTAAGCTAAATCCCTAACCCAGACAGTTTATTTGTATAGAACCTAATAATATTTGGTCCTGTGTGTCTGACTGCTTGGCGTGTTTTTAGAGTTCATCTGTTATAGAACATTTCTCGAAGCTTCATCCCTTTCTGTGGGCAACATCCTAATCTAGGAAGAGGTTTGATTAAGTCTGAGATTCAAAACTGTTGCAGGACACAGCAACACAACTCAGCCAGAAACTTTTGCAGTCACAGGTATGCCTTAACTCAAGTAAGTTTGTAGCAACATCTGCCGAACAGCTGGGTGTGTGCAGTGACCAGGATGGGCTATGTGAAACAGGAATGTGGTGTGTATGGGCCGTAGGTGATCCAGGATATGTCGTTTCTGTCTTCTGCTCAGATGCTGTAACTAAATACCATAGGTGGATGGATTTTGGCCCAGAACTTTTTTCCTGTTTGGAGGCCAGAAGCCCAAGATAACTCGATGTCAGGGTTGGCTTCTGAGACAGTCCCTGTCCTTGGGATGTCAGTGCGTGTGAGTGTGTGTGTGTGTGTGTGTGTGTGCGTTTGTGGTGTGTGTGTGTGAGAGAGAAAGAGAGACAGAGAGAGAGAGGGAGACAGACAGACAGCGGTAGTTCTGACTTGATTTCTTACAGGGACTGGAGTTCCATCATACTGTGACTTCATTCAACACGGCCCGTGTGCCTGAAGTTCTCATCTCTGCTCAGTTGGGGGCTAGGGCTTCTGCAGCCTTGGAGAAAGAAAGGACATGGTTCACAACACTGTTGCAGGGTTGTGTGCCTCCATATGTCTCTTCCTTCTGATAAGGTGCTTGGGGAATAGTCACTAAGAGTTAATGTATCCACAGGTACCATCTGTGCCCTGCTCCTACTGCCTCCTGTAGGTGTTGCCCTCCCTCACACTGACCAGTGTCAGGTCCTTGCCTGCGGCCAGGTTCCCAGGACCAAGGGACATTATGATTTCCAGGTTGTTTCCTCATTCCTGAGTTCCCATTTCTATAATTTGGATTATTTTTAAGTATCTGAATCCAGGAAAGGGATTTGCTGTGGCAGACTGCCACTGGTGCCAGTTTTCCTCTCTACACCAGAATGTGAATGACGAAGCACTGAATTGCTTCTAGGAGTTACGAGCCCGTACGCAGGTGTCGCAATAAACTTAATGATTGGCGTTCTGAACTAGCTGATGTTGGTTTCAGAGTCAAACGTGAGAGAGAATCTCTCCCACTCTGTTGCACGTGACATAGCTCATTTTGTCTAATCCTAACAACGGTCTCAGAGTTGTGAGAGATAGTTCCTTTTTTTCTGACACCAGTGAGATGTCCTACAATCCAGTCTAATGCAGGCACAAGTTAACCGTCTAGTCACCCAGACACCATAGTCTAAGGACTGGGTCCCCCACGTGCTCCATGAGACAAGCACCCAGGATGGTTGGCTACACTTTTGGGAGTTCCTGCATCCTCATGTTAGGCTCAGTTTTCCAGACAGCTCACAGATAAGCTGCTCTGTCTATTACTGTTTTTCTAGAAATAATTTTGCCCAGGAATGCTGCATCAACGAGGGGTTCTGAGCAGTAGGATGGGTTTGGGGACAAAACGACATCTCCAAGCCTCTGAGTTTCAAACTTGTAATGGGGGCTGCTCTTTTTGGTAGGGCGTCGCTACCCTGAAGGTGGAAGCTCCCACTAAGAGTCACCTCATCAGAATGAAAAAGACTCCAGCCACAGTTCTCTCTGAGGATATTCTAAGGATTTTAGCGGGTCTATTTCAGAAACTGGGTACAAATACCTTCCTGTAATACTAGAGGTAGGGAGAGTGACGAAGATTGACCCTATCTTAGAGTGAGCAGGCTGCTGGAGAGAGAACACGTGACAGCTAGCGTGTGGAGCATGCCTTGGCTTGAATTCCCCTAGAAAACTCAGGTTGGCATTTCATTCCACTCTAACAGAATTAAGACACGATTAGACTCCTTCTTAATCCGGTGAAGAATGGATTAGGGCTCTCATCGTGGGAGTAGGTTAGTTATCTCTGAAGTGGGCTTCGGACGAAAGAAGGAACCTGTCCCCATGCTCCTGACAGTCTGGTGCAATTGCTCCTCTGTCTCTGCCATAGGGTGGCATAGCACGAGGCCCTTGCCAGATGTCTGTACCGTGATCTTCATCTTGGTAACCTCCAGAGCTATAATCCAAATTACTGTGTGTGTGTTTTATGTGTGTGTGTGTCTCAGGTAGTTTGTTACAGCGGCGCAGAGCAGAGTACAATGAAGTTGGACTTCTGTCAGTGGCTCCAGCACTGAAACCCCTGCCTTCGCTTGTCCTCCTTGACCTGTTGTCTCTAGGACAGTAGCGACCCAGCCACACAAGGCTCTGACCTTTTAATTAAAGGTCCAGTTCCTGCGACAGCAGCGGCCTTTCACCTGTGCACTCAGTAGCCACCCTTGTCTTGAGACTACAGTATTGAGGAGAGGTAGACCTTTTCTATCATCATTGAGTGTCCCATTAAGTAGCACTTTGGGACTTTTATGTTGGCCAAAAGAATAACTCAAGCGTTCGAAGCTGAGACAAGGGTGTGAACACAAGTACCATACATTGAACACATACCATCTAAAACGTCTTAACTTTTGTGGGAACAGCAGTCCTTATTCAAATAGCCCGTCAGACCGAGCAGGTGTTACTGACAGATGCATTGAGTGGGTGCTGACAAACACCGCCTGATCCTTCGTCCTGAGCTGCTGCGATGCGCACCTTTTTCCTTTTTAAAAAAATAAAGATGGAAGGGGAGTGACTAAAGTAAAATGTGGTTGATCTCAATCCAAGTGCTTGCCCACGGTAGAAAACTTGCCTCGTAGCCTTGGGGCAGCACATTAGCCTTGGGGACTTGGCAAGGATTGCTGCCACTAAAGCCAAGGTTGCGAAAGTGGCATTCATCGTTATCTGATACATGATTGATGTGTGTTCTCCTGTTCTGTGGGTTGCTGCTTACTGTGTTGTTTGTGCCTCAATGAGAAGAAAGGTTTTTACGTTTTGATGAGATCCAGTTTGTTCGCCTTTCGTCTGTTGCCTGTGCTTTTGATGCCGCCACTGAGAATTGCACAATCCAGCAGCCCACAACTTTAAAGCTCTGTTCTTTCATTAAGAGTTTTCTAGTCTTAGCCCTTCTGTTTACAGCAGGTATTTGATCCACTTTGAGTTAATATTGGCTTATGGTATCTAGGCAACCGTCCACCTCCATTCTTCACTGTGTGGATACCCAGTGTTTCCAGCATCATGGGACTGTCCTTCCCCTCTCTGCACCAAAAGATGCAAGTAGCCTGCTTTAGAGCAAGATGCATGCGTGGTCCTCCTTCTGTGGCCTTCAGAGAACCATCCTTGCTGGCTGTCTTCTTGGTTAATTCTTCCTTTTGTCTGCTGGTCCTTGCCAGCTACCCAGGCTGTCTTTTCCCCACGTCTTACAGTTTTGAGATAAAGGAAACCGATGAATCCTTCCCTTCAGCATCTATGGCAGACCAATAAAATGCTGGTTTTCAAATTTCCTAATTGGAAGCATATTTTTCTGTTTGAAAGTGATAGATAGTAGTTTGTTTAAAACCCCATTTTCAGAGTCCTCTGGAGCCACTTACTTGCACGGTAGGGCACTGGCCCTCTAGGTAAGCTCCAGTGGCAGAGCCGGGTTTCCTCCCTGTCCCGCAGGAATGCGCTCAGAAAAGAGAGCAAATAAGCAAGCAGGGAGGGGCGGTGTTACAGGCAGTCTGGCTGCAGGCTGATGTCCTCGTCAATCACCCTCTAATGTTTACAGAAGCAAAAAGTCGATGCGTAGTTGTTTTAATTTGCCACACTCAGGGCTGAGAGAGTGATCGCCAGAGGGGACAGTTAAGCGGCCTGTGCTGCTTGTCAGCCCCCTGTCTGATTCTACGCTAAGCATTTTCTGATGAGCAATAGATTAGGTTAAATGCTGCTCTAATTGCGCCTTCCGCATACCACTGTCGCAGTGCCTTGTACAACATTTCTATCGGCACTTGCCTGGGGCTGTGAGGGTTTGTGCTGCTGAGAGTCCTGAGTGCTCATTTTCATGAATCAGTGTCCGGTTTGGGAAAGCAGTTGCTACAGCATTGACTAGTCCATTATAAATCACACCCTCTCCCCAGACCTATTGGGGCAAAGTGGGACTTGTTATATCCATTCAGGTGAGTTTTTGAGTAGAAACCACTTGCTTTGTTTACCAAACCAAAAGTTTGTCTCTTTGTTTCCAGGAAATGAAAGCAAATGTTTTTTTGTTTTTAAATCCTGTTAATAGTCCATTGCTGATGTTAGAGAGGGCATTCCATACGGTGAGGGGGAGTAGTTTCCAAGGCTAGAGACACAATCATAATCATACTGCATCTGGGTGAGAGCCTGTCTGAAATCTACTACTTCACAAACTGTGAGTGAGCCCAGTACCCTGGGCTCTGACAACTGAACTTTGCACTTCTGAGTGCCACTAGACTTGGGGCTGAGAAACCAAGTTTTGGAAATGTGTTTCTCTTCAGACTGCTTGACTGTAGTCACAGTCTTAGGAAGGGTGGGTGCTGCGTGGTATGGTATGTATGTAGAAAACTCTGGAAATAACTGCATTTCTTTTGCAGATTTGACTAACCAGACATCTTGTCCTTGATGGCAAGATGGAGTTGGATGTGGTGGCCCTGGTACGAAATAGCTGTTTCACATTGAGCGACACTCATGACTTTTTTCTTTTGTGCCTTTCTCTTTGTAAACTGGGCCTTTGTCTTCCACGGATACTTTTCTAAGGTTTGCTCTGCTATATTAGTGCCTCTTTTCAGTGCAGTACGTGTGTGAGGGTGTTAAACCAATGCCTTATGTAGCTGACTGTTTTTCTCTGTCCCATTGGTCCCCCTGGACCAGTTTCTTTCCCACTTGTAGGTCCCTGCAGCCACTTATGAAATAATCACTCAGAGGCTCAATATCAATTACAATTGTTTGTCCAGTGGCTCAGGCATATTACTGACTAGCTCTCACAATTAAAGTAACCCGTTTCTAATAATCTCTGTATTGCCATGAGGCTGTGGCTTAGCGGTGATGCTCCGGTATATTAGTCCTTTGGGGGCTACTTGGTGTCTCTAACTCTGCCTTCTTTCTCTCTGCATCTTTGTTTGGATTTCCCACCTAGCTGTATTTTTCCTGGCCATTGGCTGAAACAGCTTTATTCATCAGCCAATAAAAGCAACACATATTCACAGCATATGGGACACCCCCCCCCATCAACCTTATGCATACCAGACAAGTGTTCTACCACTGAGCCATATCCCAGCCCACTAATAAGCTTTTTTAATAATGCTTTTTCAAATGTGCTGAGTACACACAGAATTTGCCACTTTAACTGTATAAGCATGTGCAGTTTGGCGATGTTAAACACAGAGTGTTGAGTCATCACACTGTGCTTTGCCAGGCTTTTTCATCATCCTGTTGAATGCATTTTAAAATTATTTTGTTAATGAGATGAAGAACCCCAAAGTCTGACCCCAAGTTTTTCTGGTAACAACCCCAAATAGGAAACTACCTTTAAAGCACTAACTCCCCATTTTCCACTTCTTTCAGTTCCTGGACAAAACTCTGTTCTAAATTTTTTTTTTCCAGTACTGCGGATTGAACCCAGGGCCTCATGCATGCCAGGGAAAATTTCTTTTTTCTTTCTTTCTTTCTTTCTTTCTTTCTTTCTTTCTTTCTTTCTTTCTTTCTTTCTTTCTTTCTTTCTTTCTTTCTTTCTTTCTTTTGGGGGGTTTTTTGAGACAGGGTTTCTCTGTAGTTTTGGAGCCTGTCCTGGAACTAGCTCTTGTAGACCAGGCTGGCCTCAAACTCACAGAGATAGGCACATCTCTGCCTCCTGAGTGCTGGGATTAAAGGTGTGCGCCACCACCGCCCGGCTCAAGGCAAGATCTCTGTGACCGCACTGCCCCCCATGCTCTTTATCCCACTTTCTCTCTGTGTGGCTCCACCAGACTTTAGAAACCTCATATGGATGGAATATGGCAGAATCTACCCTTTTGCCTCTGGTGTACTTCGTATAGCATGCTTTCAGGGCTCATCCATGACATAGCGTGTATCAGAATTTCGCTCACATTTATGGCTGTATCATAGCCCACTTTATGGATATATCACCCTTTTTAAAAAAATCCAGTTCTTCTCTTGACAGCATGTGTACGTTCCCTGTCTTTTGGCGGTTGTTACGTTCCATGTTAGTGTGCAGACGCTTGCTCAGGGTGCTGCTCTCGGTTCTCTGGGTCTATATCCAGAAATGGAATCGTTGTGTTATATGGAAATCCCATCTCTGATTCTTTTGTGGAACCACAAAAGTGTCATATGTTGTGGACTGGATGGTTTTGCAGAAGTTTAATATTTCATTGACTGAGCTGGGCAGTGGTGGTGGCGCACCCCTTTAATGCCAGTACTCGGGAGGCAGAGGCAGGTGGATTTCTGTGAGTTTGAGGCCAGCCTGGCCTACAACAGCAAGTTCCAGGGCTGCCAAGGCTAAACATTGAAACCCTGTCTTGAAAAACCAAAAAAAAAAAAAAAAAAAGATTTTGTTGACTGTTTTTTATGAATTTTACCAGTGAGCATCACTGTGACTGCTATAAAAACAAAATTATAATTAACTTGTTTCTATAAAATAAAAATAATTAACTTGTTTCTAAATGTTTTATTCTTTTTAGTGCCATTATGAATAAAATTGTTTTCTTAGTTTCCTTTTCAGATAGTTTATTGTATACACACGCAGCTGATTTTGGATGTTGGTTTTTTTGTTGTTGTTTGTTTTTTGTTGTCAAGACAGGGTTTCTCTGTGTAGTTTTGTAGCATGTTGGTTTTTTGTATCCTGCAACCTCATAGAATTCATTAGTGCTAAAGTGTGTGCGTGCATGTGACTTATTGAAGCTTTTTTTAAAAAAAGCGAGATGTGGTAGAATCAGCTATAATCTCCGCACTTAGGGAGGCAGAGGCGACAGATCTCTGAGTTCGAGGCCACAAAGTGAGTTCCAGGACAACTAGGACTACACAGAGAAACCCTGTCTCAAAAAAGCCCCCCAAAACAAAATAAACAAACAAACAAAACCAGAAAACCCTCAAAATGAGTGAAAAAGTTGGAGTAAATATCCCTGGTTGGTCTGACAGCTTTGTGGGGCTAACGCTTCCTTCCCTCCATATGCTGACAGTGATTTGTCTGAGTCTCTTGACTTCCTTTCTATGTCTGAAATCTCATGTGGACTGAGACTGCCTGAGGAGACTTTGCGTTATTCTCTGTACCTCCCATTTCTCTGTTTTACACATGATGCTTTCAGTCATTTTAAACAAAAGTCTGTCTGAGCTCATTGAAGTGTAAAAATACAACGAATAAATGCTGTCCCAGAGACCAAGGAGAGAAGAGAATGGAGAGTCACTCAGTGACTGTCGTTTCAGGATGGAAAGATGGAAGGGTCCTGGTGCTGGAAGGTGGTGGTGGCACTGTAAAAATGATTTGAACACCTGACCCTTAAAACCGGTGAAGATAGTAAATTTTATCTGTATTTTCCCACAATAAGAAATTGGGGAAAGTGTGGACATTGTAATTGTGTGACAAACCTCCCGGGGAGATGCAGCACACACATTCACCACAGATAGGGAACCCACAATAGACTAAAGTACAGATACCACTAAAGTTCGATTTGGTCAATCAGTGAGTTTTATTGGGGTTACTTACAGGAGCAGAAAGGACTCAAAGATAACTGCATCACCAAAGCCCACCCCAGCACGCACGACAGCGTACAAAGCTGGGGAACCTGGAGCACACTGCACAGCCTGCAGGCGGCTCAACAGGTTGGAGGGTGTACAGTCTGAGCCTCTTCCAGGCAGCGGGTCTGATCTCAGAGTCTTTCAGCTTGACTCACATGTGAGTTGTCTTTGCAGCTCAGTTTCTGTTCATCTGAGGGAGACGCTCAGAGACACTTGCTGTTTACTGTGTCAGGCAGGAGTCTAGTGAATGTAGTCACCTTCAGTGACTTCCCGAAGCTGTTTTGAGTTGTCCACCTCCCTGCTTAAGGAACTTCGCTGCGGGATAGAATGTTTCCATCTTGGAGGAAGATGTTATACAGCAGTACTGTATTGTCACCATGACAATATTGTTTGCTCCTGTCAGTGTAGTAAACGGCACTAATGGTTTTCCTACTGTGGAATGAGGTTCAGACTCCTGAGACAACTCCGTGCCTCCTCAGAAGGCAGTGTCTTTATAATACATATCTGAGTTCAGTTTGCTTGTTGCTATTTATTTAGTACCTTTTATATCCGTAAGGGACCTTGAACTTGATTTTCCCTTCTGTTCTGTGGTATCCTTCTTATGTTTTACATAATAACATCTTACAGATGATAGGCTCATACGATAAAAGTGAAGCCCATCTCCTTCCTTTTCCAGTGACATGGATTGGCTGCACCTTTGTTTGAATAGAATTACCTACGAAGCCATCCAGATGGGCCATTTTGGAACTAAAGAGTTATCTTTTGCTTATTTTTTCTGTTTCCTCTATGGTAATCTTTTAAAAACGGATTTCTTTAATCATTTAGTTTGAGTAGTTTGTCTTTCAAGAGAAATAACCTGGCTGGGCAGTGGCACACACCTTTAATCCCAGCACTGGGAGGCAGAGGCAGGCAGATCTCTGAGTTTGAGGCCAGCCTGGTCGACAGATTGAGTTTCAGGACTGTACAGTGAAACTGTCCGGGGGAGGGGGGAGATGAGATACTTTTCTTTCCTAATTATTTTTAAACAGTACAGTTGCAATAACAACCTCAAATTTTTAAAAATTTACTTTCATTTTGCATGTCTGGGTAGTTTGCTAGTATTTATGTCTGTGTGCTACGTGGATAGTGCTCCTAGAGGCCAGAAGATAGTCTTGGGTCCCCTAGAGCTGGAGTTACAGATGTGAGCCACCATGTGGGTGCTGAGAACAGAACCCCGGTCCTCTGGAAGAGCGGCCATCTTACCACCGAGCCATCTCTCATGCCCTTTGGCCTCATCCATTTTTGGAAACAGTACACCGTAGGTTAAGGAAGTACATATTTTCTGGGTTAAACTGTTTTCTTCCCTTAAGTTTATTTTGCCGTGCTCGTAGTCATCTGTATTAGCTACTTCCTTGTTGCTGTGACAGACTAGGTGAAGAGGGGAAGGTTGATTTTGGCTCACAGTGTGAGCATCTAGGAGTGACAGCAGCTGAGGTGGCGTCACATCCCCTCCGCGGTCAGTAGCAGATGAGTCCTGGTGTTCCATTTGCTCTCTCCTTTTTGGGGGTGGGTGGGATCTGAACCCTGAGCCATGTGATAGTACCATTTTCATGATAAGCGTTCCCTCCTCAGCTACACCCCATCATCACACCCGGAGGTTTCTCTCCTGGATGATCTGTCAAGTTGGCAATAAAGATTAACCATCACGTTGTGTTCCTAGCACCATCCGGCAACTGTATTTGTTGCTGTGTTTGCTTCTTAGACAGGGTTCAGAACATCCATGAGTTAGCCTGGGCTTCACATAGACACAGAGCCAAAGACAAGTACCCGCAAGCTAATAATGCGCTTGACGTGTAGGATGGTGAGCTGAGTGAGCGAGAGCAAGGATGGAGAAGGAGGGCACCAGCCTGAACTGAGGCTTGAAGGTGTGAGGGCTGCAGCAGTCGGGTGTGGAGGCATCCGTAGAGTCCTTAAAAGTCCTCCCAGACTCAGTCATCCAAGGATGGCAGAATTGTTCACCAACCCAGGGGCTCCCGTCTCCCAGTGTGAGGTGGTAAACCCCTCACTTTTGAGGTGTCTATGTGTGCTTGCAGAAAAGAAGCTGCAGGCCAAGAAATAAGCCACTTGCAGTGTGTCATTGATTCAGGATACTGTCACACCCAGGCACATTCCCACTTGTACAGAGATGTCACAAAGATAAGGCTTGGCATCGAGTAAGTCTGTTTGGGAGCGTGTCCGAATTCAAACCTGACAGACAGTTATGCCTTATTTTCTGTGAAGATGAGACAGGGTGACCTAACAGCTAACTCACGCCCTGGATTTTGCGTGGCATGTAGTTTTATTTCTCTGAAGCCACTGAGATGTGAATTACAGAGTCCATTGTCAGGTGACTTCCTTTGACAGCGTGACCATCAGTTAGAGGTGAGGAGGACTAATTGGAAAGGTCCACCAGCAGATTCCAGTGATGACCAAGTACCATCTTTTAGGAGAATTCATTCTGGCAAGGAAGGCAGAGTGGGCACCATAAAAAAGGAGTTACTTTTACCTTTCTTGACCAAACTTACCTACTCAAGGAAGGATGAATTTAAAGACATTGGTGACCTTTTGGGGAATGTGGATGCCTCATGGACATAAGCACGACTTTATGACCAACTTACTTTCTGTTCTTTTTGGAAGGTAGCCTTGCATCCTGTGAGCACTGAGTTAGGGTCTCTGCAGACCTGGCTGTCAGTGGCCTCATTCCTTGGGTGATTACTTACCCTCACTGAGTCCTGGTTTTCCTGACTACAGGTTGGAGCTGATAATAAGCCTTTATTTCCTTTCTGCGGGTTAAGTAAATCTTGCATGCAGAGGGCTTCTCTTGGCACTCGGCTCATTTTAGTTACTTTCATTGATTCCAAGAATCCATGATCTCCTAAAGTACCCTGACCAAGTTTGAGCTGCCAAATTCTTTAAAAGATTAAAGTTGAAAGTGCTCCGGTCAAGACCATGTAGACAGAAGTTTCTGACCCGCCTAATCCTGTAGCCATTCAGTCCCAAATAAACAAACAGAGATTTATATTAATTATAAACTGTTTTGACCTATTGCTCAGCTTATTAGTACCTACCTCTTACAACTTCAATTAACTCATAATTCTTATCTATGTTTAGCCACATGGCTTGATACCTTTTCTCAGTAAGGCATTCTCATCTTGCTTCCTCTGCGTCTAGATGATGACTGTATCACCCTTTGCTCTTCCCAGAATTCTTCTAGTCTGGTGGCTCCGCCTATACTTCCTGCCTGGCTATGGGCTAATCAGAGTTTTACTAAAGCAATATGAGTGACAAATCTTGACAGTGTACAAGAGCCTTGTCCCAAGCAAGACCATTTCCAGGAAAGAAACAGAGCGATTGGTGAAGTTAGCCTACTGTGCTTTTCTGTCCAGAGTGCTCACATGAGCAGTGCATTTGCATGTATACAGGTGCTTGCATGTGAGTGCTCTCTGTATCTTCTCCCCTCTCCTCCCCCCACTTTTTCTGACTTCCAGCAGCCCCACACCCCTTCTGTCTTTGAGAGAAAATAATTTGATAAATAACATGGTGAGGTAACATTGATTTGTGCCTTACTCTTCTTGATTATTTGTATTTTAACAGGAGGCTGATGTTTATTTTGAAGAATTGAATGTTTAATGATGGTGTTTCTGATATTTTGGTCCTTGAGTGGCAGGCAGGTTTTAAGGATAGAATCTTGCCTCTAACCACAAATTACCCTTTCATAGGTCCCTACTTCTTTGGTATACGTGGAACAAACCCTGATTTGTGGTTTTGGAAAGCCTTCTTCTGCTTTATTCCTCCTGTTTCTGTGCTCTGTAATAATCTTAGGTGCTGTGATTCTAGGCAACAGGTTCTGAAGCATCCTTCCTTTTTCATGGCGTTCTGAGCACACTTCTGTGTGGCATGTTTTGGTTCTGGTTGCTGGTAGCTTGCTTTGGTAGGTTTGTGACCATTTACTAGGTTCACAGGATAGCCTAGCAACACTGATACCCAAAGGGATAATCAATTGTCAGGGTCTCTGCTGTAAAAAAAAAGGGGGGGGGCTGTTTAAAACAAACTCTCTTCAAATTTTGAGTTGGAACTTTTTCAAAGTGGCATTTTTGAAAATTTGAAAATTTGTGGCGGTTCATCTTAACAATATAACTAAGTGCTAGCTAGTGACTTTCTCTTTTTTCTTTTTCAATTCAAAGTTGATCTTAGAGATCCTCCATGCTAGTACAAATAGGATGTCTCTGGTTTTATTTCCTTTTAAGCTGGCAATATTCATGTTAGTAAATGGTTCAGTTTGGATGGATCATTGTTTATTGGTTGATGTCCTCATTTTGAGTCTGCCCTCTTGTTTCCTCTTGTTTCTTTGTTTGTTTGATGTTGCAAACAAATGCTTAACTTGTTCTTGGACACATTCTTGTGCTGATGTTTTCTGAAAGGGGGACATTCCAGAGAATGCCTATGTTCCAGACTGGGCTGGATGCTGCTAAATTAACCTCAGGACCAGCTTGCATTTCTAGCAGCAGCATGTTCCTAGCAAGGGTGTGTTTCCCAACATCTACATTCTTGCCTGGGTGAAACGTAGCCTGGGGATTTTCACCACCATCAGTCAGGTGTGGTGAGGGGCTCTCACCCAGCAGTGGGCAGCGCCTG
This sequence comes from Ondatra zibethicus, assembly GCA_004026605.1. NCBI lineage: Eukaryota > Metazoa > Chordata > Mammalia > Rodentia > Cricetidae > Ondatra > Ondatra zibethicus. The sequence continues at coordinate 60,859 of PVIU01000105.1, forward strand.
AGGTGTTGGATAACTGGACCATTTTCTCCACCACTGCTCCCGCCTCGCCCTGCAAGAAAAGTGAAAGACTGGGTCATAGGTTACAAGCCAAGCCCCTCCAGCGTAGTCCATCTCTACCTAACAGCCACCTTGCCCTGACTCCCAATCGATCTCTGCGTAAAAACACCCGCTCTGAGTGCTGCGGAGATAGCTCTGGCACTACAGCGCTTGCCGTGCAAACCTGAGGACCAGAGTTCAAATCCCAGAAGCCCCCCCACCCCCGGGTGGGAGGCGGGGAGAAAGCCAGGTTGGTAGCCTGTGTTTGTACTTCCAGCCCTGGGGAGGCAGAGACAGGTGGATCCCTGAGACTCAATGAACAAACTTAGCCTAAGTGGGAGCTTCAGGCAGGAGACATAAACCTGTTTTAGAAAAAAATTAAAGTGGGCAATGCCTGAGGAATATCCCCAGAGGTTGTCCCCTGTCCTTCACACAATGTGCTCACACACTTGTACACACAGCAGAGAAGGAATTGCTCTGATCTCCGGCTGATACAACATGACAACAGCTGTGTCTAAAATACATGGTATCTCTTTTGTAGTCAAGATGGGAGATATGTCCTTTCTGTGCTGATGGGAGGGTGCCTTTACTGTGTCCGCTAAGGCTACATTGGACAACTACTGAGACTCATAAAAGAGCAGTCATTGATGTTTTGCAGGGACTGGATTCAGACTGAAGCTTCAAGGTCCTAAAGAACCAATCGTGTTAAAAAAAAAAATTCATGGTCCCGGCTGCTACTGATTAGATTTCAATCAAACTGTTCCATGATTGGCAGTTGGTTGTGAAAGCAGAGGCTCTCATTGTGTCACTGGCAGGAAGTCCTGTACTCCAGCCCAAAGGTGGAGGATTGAGCCTCATCCCATTTAGTAGCCATGTCCCAGTGACTGGAAAGAAGCTCAGTCTAATAGTGACAGGAACCATTAATGTCTGTTAGGAATGGAAAGATCTTAATTTCTTGTTTCGGAAGCAATCATTTGATGCTAAATTGCTCAAGTCTTGTTTTGTACTCCATTAATTCTGACTTTGAGGGGGTGCTTAAACCACTAGAGCCGAGCAGAAAGGGAGTCCCGGGAAATCATAGCACAACGATGGGATCTCAGTTCTAGAAGAGAGAGAAGGAAAGGTGCTGAGCTCAACACCTCCTTCTTTACAGATCTGAAAACCGAGACCCCGAAGAAGGCATCACAGGGGGTCAATATTGTTCTTAGAGACAGTCTGAATCCAAGAGTTTATTACTGTGCCGTTAACCGTTTCCTTTCACTCTGGTTGCTTAAGTTGCAGCCTGAGTTGGACTCTGTGTTAGCTTCATTGATTGATAGATTCGTCCCCACAGTGGACCTGCCAGCCAGTAAACGCTTCTGTTAGATGTATCAGGAGCCGATACTGCTGACCGGGGGGTGCTGAAGCCTGCTGGGGTGAATTGGTTCATTTTTCATTGTCTCCCCCCTGGCTTCGTGGCAGGTCACAGGAGGTGGAGTTGAGTAATTACTTACCTACCTCTGTGCAGCAGAGCCTGTCCTGCTACTCTGTGCTTTGGGAACTTGGTGAGGTGGAAGACCTATGGGGACAATCGTGCCAGGGGTGTAGCCAGCTTCTGCCTTCGGGCTGACTCCCTGTGTGCTTTCCTCTGTTCAGCAGGAGTCCATTGAAGGGAGCTGTTGTGTGACAAAACTTTCCTTGGGGAGACAATACGCATGTACTCACCCCGGTAGGGAGCCCATGACAAACCAAAATTACAGGTACCACCAGAGTTCAACTTTGTGAGCCAATGGGTTTTATTGGGGTTATTTACCGGAGCAGAAATGACTCAAAGGCAGCTGCATCACCAAGGCCCAGCCCTGCACGGGTGACAGCTCACACAAGCTGGGAACCTGGAGCACACTTCCTAGCCTGCAGGCAGCTAGGTTGGAGAGTCTCCTGTGACTCTGGTCTGAACCTCCTCCAGGCAGCTGGTCCCATCTCTGCTTCTCCCAGGCAGCTTCACTGGTCTCTGCTTCTCCCATGCAGCTAGTCTTCTCTGCAGCTTGGCTTGTCTGAAAGGGACTCCCAGCTTTGCTTACTCTGGCAGGGAAGGGCTTAGTGCATCTGGTCAGTTTCAGGGACTTCCTTAAGATACGTTGAGTGACCTCCCTTCCTGCTTAAGGAGCTTCCCTGGGGATGGAATGTTTCAACCCAGAAGGAAACACACGACAGGAGGCACAGCTTCTCTACATTGTAGAAAGGTGGGGTGTTTTGCCCTCCCCCCATTCTATTCTACCAAGTAAAGTACAATTCCTTGAACTAATTTTACTGTCACCTCTGTGACTATCAAATCCTCACATCTTACAGTTCCATAGACGCCTCTGGCATCAGCCTGCGGTCTCCATGGTTAGTATTGGCATTCCCATGGATGTCATTGGCTTCTCCAGAGCCTACTGCCCAGGACAGAAAGCACCACGCTTCCTCTGTGCCCTACTCTTTTAAGGACTTTGAAGTAGCTTACCTTCTGATATGGCTCTTTAAAAAATGGTTATAAGAAAATCCTTATCTTTGCTTTAACTCCTAGTTCATTTTTCATCAAACCCTGGACCATATCCAGCTGTGTATTGTCTCCCTGCTTCATGCTGCCTGTCAGCAGATGGATCCTGAAATCTCTTACAGAATAGCCAACTGATATGCAGTTGGTATCAGAAACCGCATCAATGTAGCAAACAAATTGATGTGTTTGGAGACCATTGCCATGGCCAGGCACAAACAGAAGAGGCTAGATATAATGGGCCAGGCAGTGTTTAAATTAATACAGTTTTTGTGTGATTATTTTGGGGGTTAAGCTAGCCGGGCGGCAGGACGCAGCCCGCTCGCCTCCTACAAACTCTGTTATTTGTATTTACTGTATTTCTTGCTCCTTGACATGAAAGTTAACTATAGGTGCCATATAACAGTTCTCTGGGACGTACTTGCATGCATGAGCAAAACTTGGGACCCTGTGAATCCATCTGCATATCTCTCTTTCTGTGAGTGGGATTTTTCTGGATACTCCATGAGTCTGGGATTGGCAACTCTTGGCCTTCTGTGCCTGGCTTATTTTGGTTGGCACAAACTCCAGTTTCACCCATGTTACCGTTAATAGCCAGGGTCCCTTTTTAAAGGCTGAATATTAAGTGGATGTGTATAGCATGCCTTCTCTACCTCTCTGTCAATGGGCGTTAAGTTGCTTTCAAGATAATGCCATTGTGAGTTGTGCAGCAGGAAGCATGACCCTGAGCTCCCTTCCTTGAGCTACACACCCAGAATGGCATTTGCTGGGTCAGATAGTACTGAAGTCTGGCAGAAAGTTCTAGAGAGATGGGAATTGCTCGGGAGGCAGAGGCAAGTAGGATCTCTGAGTTCGAGGCCAGCCTGGTCTACGGGGTGTGGGCCTCCGACTTTTTGAATGAAGAAGAGGAATGTTGATTGCAAAGGACTGGAGTCCTGAGTAGACAGGTGTGGGTGAAACCAGCCGACCTGCGTCAGGGTACCCTGGCTTCTTGTAGACTGTCCAGATTGACACCAAGCAGGTGTGTCCTTGGGCCTGTTAATCACCTTCTCTGAGTCTCAACATCCCAGACCCGTCAGAGAAGGATATTAAGGAGCACCCCCACGGAATGTTTTGGTAAAGATGAGAGACATTTAAAGCACAATGCCCAGAACACAGTAGGAGCCATTATGTTTGGTAATTATGCTAATAAATAATGTGGGCTGCACCTCATCTGCAAGCCCACTTTCCTAAGTCAGCACTTGCTGCTCCTGCCTTGCTGGGGTCCAACCTTCCCAAGGCTCTTGTTTCAGGTCCCTGGTGCTCACCAGCTGTGCTCATTAAAGAAGTGGTTCACTCCCACAGTTCCAGCAAGGCCCTTGGTCCAGGAGCATGGCTCCTGCAGCAGCCGGCAGGTTCCTTTGCTTGTCATCTTTTCGAATACTGCTTTTTATTACAGAAATATTAATAATGCTGTGCTTTTTGTTATTTGCTTGTTTTGGCATTAAAGGTCCTGGGTGCTTTTTAAATAAATTGTATTTACACAAAATCATTACTTAAATATTTTATTTAAGTATATGTTTTGGTTTTATCTATACCTGTCTACTTTGTCTCAAGTCTTTTGTGATCAGCTTTCCTCTTCACGTTCAGAAATGATTATTTTAAATAAGTAAGTTTAACATGAAAAATTCTCCCCGTAACATGCATCCAAGTGCATTAGTTCGATGCTACTAATATCTATGTTTTTTCCTTCTTAATTTTCTCCAGCTCAGTGTTATAACTAGTTCTATTTCATTATGGAAATAATGGAATATTCATTGTAGTCGTTTCTCTGATAAGCACCTAATAGAACCCCGAAGCCTCAGTACAGGACTGGGCAACATGAGAGTCCCCTGTAAGCAGAAAAATAAAATTATCTCGACATCTGCTTTTTAAATACTAGCCCACCGCTGTGTGGTCACAAGGGCTGCGTCTAACTCCTCTCCTGGAAGGAAGAGTGGAAAGAATCTGACTGTCATGTGTCAGCTGGTGATCTCAGGGGCCTAGTCACATGAGCAAACTGATGCTGTCCCAGCATGCAGGCAGACTGAGCACTGGCTGCAAATGGGCTCCGCTGGAAAGTGTTGGCAGATTATGACAGCCCGATAGCTGGGTGTCGTGGTGCACACTTGTAGTCCCAGCACTTAGGAAGCAGAGGCAGGAGGATTGCTGTGATTTTTGAGGCCATCCAGGTTTATATCAAGAGTTACAGACCAGCCAAGGCTACATAGCGAGACCTTGTCTCAAACAGAACCCACCTCTTATGTAGGAGAAATGAAAGGTAATGCTTTGCCTGCTGATAGCAGTGTGTTCTGTGTGGTAAGTGATGTAGAGGGCACTTTAGACGTTTACGCTGCCCCAGAGTTGGTGTCTCTGCATGTCTAGAAACTCCCTCTGTAACGTGTCAACAAGAAAATCAGCAGCATGGGGCTCTGGCCTTGAGTGAGTTAGTTTAACTGGGTGCTTTTCGTCAACAAGAAAATCAGCAGCATGGGGCTCTGGCCTTGAGTGAGTTAGTTTAACTGGGTGCTTTTCGTCAAAAGCTCCATGTCAAGCCCTCAGAATAGAACAGTTTCTAGAGCAGACTGAAGGGGGCGGGACTGTAATTGGACAGGGGCGGGGAAACACTGGGAGAGGACCAGGAGACTGGGGACACCTGAGATCAGAACACCAGGCACGAAGTGAGATATAAAAATCAGGTCAACATAATAAGCTTCGTCTTGTTCCTGAATCTGCTTCCAGGGTCAGTGTGTCTGGAACACTTTCTCTTCTGATGCTCTACCTTCCTAACAGAACAAACAAGAGACCAGGACTTCTGTTAATGGAATTCGTGTTTTTGCGCAAACGGGCATCACATTGAACTTTTGTTTTCCTTAGGGATGAGGAGTTGCTAAGAGCTGTCCTCTGATTGTCTGGGGACATGTCACTACTAAGTCACCAGGCTGGCTTTTGACCCGAAGTGTATCTGATAAGGCATTTCCTTATGAATAGAGACATTTTATTCACAGGTATTTCTTTTGTACCCAGATCAGTCCTGGGCCCAGAACAGGGGCTCAGGAAATACTCTTTTGAGTTAAGTGACCAGTTTGCACATTTTTTAGGAAGAGATTTAGCTTCTTCTTGAGGCAGATTAGAAAACAGGAACTCTGCAAGACCGAGCCTTCTGCTCCCTAACAGAACACATTGTGTCTAACATCTTAGATGTGGTCGGAAAACTGCCTCGAAGGTATCCTTTAGGAACTACAGTGTCATCAAAAGTCAGTATGTAGACCTCACAGTTTGGGCCACTTGACATTTCTGGTGGCTAGGAAGCTTGCAGCGTTTCCTCCTTATGTAAATCAGTCTCTGGAGATGAGCTGTGAACAGAGGGCCCTATCTTGAAGGAGCTGAGATGACCGTTACATGCTTGTTGAGCGCCTTTTGCTTTAGGGGCAAGGTCTGAGGGCTGGACTTCACCCTCTTGTTTTCAAATTACAGATTTAATTACAGTCTTCACTGAAAAGGAACCAAGTGTGGAAATATCTGCTGTCTTCAGAATATGGGACTAGGAAGGTGTGTGGGGGTTGCAGCCAGTGCTTGGGCATTTAAATAATTTTCAACAGTAGCATTAAGGGCGAAATTAATTATATTGTGGCCAAGTACCTATTAATTAGACAGAGGCAGTAGAATTTATATTTACAGTGTTGATCTTTTGATCTTTTTCTTTTCTTTCTTTTTTTTTTTTTTTTTGGTTTTGTGAGACAGGGTTTCTCTGTAGCTTTGGGGCCTGTCCTGGAACTAGCTCTTGTAGACCAGGGTGGCCTCAAACTCAAAGAGATCTGTCTGCTTCTGCCTCCTGAGTGCTGGGATTAAAGGCGTGCACCACCACCGCCCGGCTGTTGATTGTCTTTTTTAAAACTGAACTTCCTCCCCATTTTAGAGGATATTCTGATAGTAAGAGTAAATTCTTAACTCCCCAGGATTTAAAGGTTTGGAACGAAAAACATCATTGTCATTTATGTAGATTATTTTGTGGGCTGATACTCTGCCATTTTACACAATCATTTTGTATGTGCATATGAAGAATGTTTGTTTGCTCCATCATTGGACACAGTGTTAGGTGTGTCTATCGAATCAAGCTCATTTTTCAAATTCCTCGGAGCTTTGGACAGTCAATCCATAATAAAAGCAATCGATATAAAACCTAGTCTGATGGCCATAGTACATACCTCTTTCCCCAGTAGACCTTCTTTATCTTGGAGAAAGAACAAGGCATGTCTCCATCTGGGGAGGCCAGGGAGGATGACCAGATGCTATTAGCTTAATTGTCAGTCACCATGGGTCAGAATTCCAGTGGGGTAAGGTGCTGAGGGGAAGGGACGGGCATGTGGTTATCAGGAGAGGAGGACCTAATGCTACTTAGGGTGGGAGAGAGTAGGGTGAGCCAAGAACACCAAGCAAGAGCCTAAGCACACAGGAAATAGAGCATCAAGTACTTGGATGGTCCTTGTGTAATGGAAAAATTAAAAACGCTGCAGGATTCCCAGAGGCAGTAGGCAGCAGAAATGCTGTAGGTCCCCAAGTGGTGGTAGCGGGCCATGTGACAGCAGGCAGCGGGCCCTGACAGCAGCCAGTCCCAGGCAGAGACAGCTGCCAGTCCCTGAGTGGTGGCTGGTCCCAGGCAGGGAGACACGTGGCGGTGGGCAAGAGACAGAGACATGGATAGGCATGCCATGCAGAGTAAAGTTGGATATTTATTCAGGGGGTTATGGAGGGAGAAGGGTGAAGGGGAGAAGAGCAGACAGAGAGAGAGGAGAGAGAAGCGGGGGAAGGGGAAGGGTGAAGAGAGAAGCAGAAGCTGCCTCTCTGAGAGGAAGACGGAAAAGAGAGAGAGCTCAGGCTGGAAGCTGAAGATCAGCCTGCCTCAGCGGATGGGGGAGGAAGTGGGCGTGGCTTGTCTCTTAAAGAGACAGAACAATCATTATACCTTGGAGGAAATGGAAGGCTCTCTTATGCTGAGTATGCTAGCTGGAAGCCCTTTCAGGTTGAGATGCTAGCAGTATCATTCAGGAACAGATGTCGTTTTCTGTGGGAAGTCAAGACGTGAAGCCACCTTCATGGAAATGTACTAAAGCCTTCTGTGACAAGAAGGGGCAAGTCCAGCAGTGTGGAGGAGGTCTGTGCTCAGGGCTGGGTGAGAGAAGAGGGAAGAACTTTTGGAGACATGACAACCTTGTGGCCTAAAGACAGGGGACAGGACATGATACCCTTCTCCTGCATGGGGAGAAGGAGGAGATGGAGTTGGGATGCGCAGCGGATCATGAGTGGGTTCCGGGAATCTTTTCTAGGCTCTAGGCAGTTCTGAAGGTGACTCTTCCACGGAATGGGGGGATCATGAAAAGAGGTAGGAGTGAGGGTCCCGTCTGGGTTGGGAAGATGATGGGAAGAAGTGGGAAAAGGAGGGGTGTCGAGATCGAAACCCAATCCTTAACTCCAATGCAAGTGGGGGTGTGAGTCTGAGACGTGCATGAGGCATGTGGATGGAAAGTGTTACCATAAAGCCCGTGTTCTGGACAAGGCATATATGTCAGATGGCACAGACTGTGTGTAAAACCGTATGACAGTGCTTTTAAAATTAAATAAATTATTGTGTGATCCATCATTTCCACTTCTGCCCCAAAGAATGGGAAGCAGAGCCTTGAGCCGATTGTGAACCCCTGTTTACAGCCCAACTGGAGGCATACCCTAAATGGCCATTGGTGGGTGATTGTGTAAAGAAAACATTCTGCACACTAAGCCCTGAGATATCCCTCCCCCTTTAATAGGAAGGAAGTTGGGGAGCATGCTCTAACATGGATGACCCTTGATGGTATCATGCCCCAGACAGGTTCTCACCAGCCCTGGCTGGCCTAGGACTCACCATGGAAACCAGGCTGGCCTGATGCATGGAGATCCACCTGCTTTTGCCTCCCAAGCACTAAAAGCATGCCCCACCATGTTAGGCCCACGGAGCTTCCCTTCTGTTCACTTGGCCATAGTGGCTGTGATAGTCACAGGTCTGCTTTTAAATGCAACTGCGCATGTGTGACCACCCCTGGGGTGCCATGGCCCCTGCCTTTATGTGGACTTGAGCCCTTGTTTGTATCCCAGAGTTCCCCAGGAGTGCCACTCACCCCCGCCTCCCACATTAAGAGTCTCATTCTAAAATCTTTGCATAGAGACTTGATGCCGCCGCAGACACAGACAAAAATAAATAAAAAATACTAGCGCTTAAAAATCCTTAAGGCCTGTGTTGGACTTGAGGCTCTCACCTTAAGGCCTGTGTTGGACTTGAGGCTCTCTTTGCCAGTGTGTGACTTTGCCCTGTTTCGCGGTTGTGTTGTGCCCACCTGCTGTCCTCCTTCTGTGTCCATTGTTAGATGGCTCTGTTCTTTCTGATGGTCTTAGTTGAGGAACCCCAGGGCTTGTCTCTTCCCTTGCAAACTGCCTTTCTCGTTCTGCCTTGTAGCTCTCTGCCCTGTGCGCCTCAGTTAAGTCTACCTGTGGGCTGGCCCAGCTTCAGAAACTGTTATATGTAATTGAAGTCCAACGCACAATGCTGTAAAAAGCACAAATCTCAGGCTCTGGTTTCAGTTGGGAATCGATGGTAATGCTCGGTCTTTCTGTTATGTTAAAGAAAGATGCAGGAACTCAGTGCCACAGGCTTGCCTGAGAAGTTTGGGGGATATTTGAGCTATGTCAGTGAGACTTATTTTTCTTTCCAAACCACTACTGACTAAGAATTATTAATTTCTTGATTCCACCTTAGACATGGACTCCAAGTTCTTCGGAGAAAACCGCAATCTTGTTTCTCAAGAGAGAAGAGGAGTAAGGACTTGAGAGTGCACAGGAGATCTGTCTCCTTAACTCTCAGAGCAGCTCTGTCAGATGCATGGCTGCAGAAATCTCTGTGTTCTCAGGGTCAGGTTGCGGGTTATGAAATCAGATATTCAGGTCCCTTCCATAAAATGGTGTCCTAAGCAGGTGTAGTGGTGAACTCCTGGAGTCCCAGGTGAGTTTGGGGTCATCAGAGCAAGGTCAGCATTAGCTATGTGAAGCTGTCTCAAACAGTTTTAAAAGTGAATAAATTCAGCCAGGCATTAGTGGTAAATGCCTTTAATCCCAGCAGGCAGATCTGCCCAGAGGCAGGCAAATCTCTGTAAGTTTGGAGCCAGCCTTGTCTACAGAGTGAGTTCCAGGACAGCCATAGCCACACAGTGAAACCCTGTCTCAAAAAACAAAACAAATCAAAAAGAATAAGTGGTGTCCTAGTTGTCTGTAATATAAACAAATGCTCCATATACTTTAATTCATCTTGGTTACTAAAAATATTTAATATGAACCTGGCAGTGGTGGTGTACACTTTTAACCCCAATACTCAGGAGGCAGAAGCAAGAGGATCTCTGTGAGTTCAAGGCCAGCCTGGTCTACAAAGTGAGTTCTAGGACAGCCAGGGCTACACAGAGAAACTCTGTCTCAAAAACTAAAACTTACAATATCTAATCTGTAAATATTGTTTAGATGGATATTATTAAAAAAAATCAGTATAAATTTTCTCCCCTCCTAGTACAGACAAATGTTTCTTTTTTTAGGAATTTTTAATATTTATTTATTTATTATGTACATAATATTCTGTCTGTGTGTATTATATACATAATATTCTGTCTGTGTGTATGCCTGCAGGTCAGAAGAGGGCACCAGACCCCATTATAGATGGTTGTGAGCCACCATGTGGTTGCTGGGAATTGAACTCAGGACCTTTGGAAGAGCAGGCACTGCTCTTAACCTCTGAGCCATCTCTCCAGCCCCAGACAAATGTTTCTTGACTCCAGCATTGTCGATCAAGTTGGTTGGTTCTGCACATACAGACATTTGGATATTGAGACTCGCTTATCTGGCGTTCCTTTTATGATCGAGGAAACTGAGTCAGAAGGTGCTACTGTGGTGTCACCATCTGGTGACAGAGCTCAGTGACCAGGGCTAAAGCGGTGTGGGGACAGACAGTGACAGATGGTGAGCCTTTCTGAGGGCAGCTTTGTAGTGTTGAACAGTTCGTTTGCTCACAGGCTTTGAGACTGAAGTTGATCATGGCGACCCACAAGCAAGTGATGCCAACTCTGTGGTCCTTCCTGGGTCCCAGGTGAAGCAGGACGCTCAGATAGCCTATCTCCATTTTCCCCTTTTAAATAATACTTTAAAAGTAAACATACATTATTGTGTGCTTGCAGTGTAGAGAAAGGGGTTGGTGCCAAGACGCACATATGAAGTTCAGAGGGCAGCTTTGTGGGGTTGATTCTCTCCTTCCACCTTATGTGAGTTCAGGCTTGCCACCCATGGGCAGGAAGCTCCTTGACCAGCTGAGCCATCTCTCAGCTCCTCCAGGCTTCCTTGTGTTCTGTGCGAAACAAAGAGAGTCTTCCATTTGTGTGTTAGTTGAACTCTAGGTGAGCAAGTGTCTTAGTTTCTTCTCTGATTGCTTGACGAAAACCATTTTGAAGAGACGTGGGGTTTATTCCGGCTCACAGTTCAGGTTACAGTCCAGCTCGTTGGGGGACGTCACAGGAGGAGGACAGCTGGGTTATGTCACATCCACATCTGTAGTCGAGAAGCAAAAAGCAGTGGGTGAGTGCAGCTCCTTTCCTTCACTTACACAATCAGTGGTCCCAGCTAGGCAACGTCGCCACCCACAGTGGGTGGGGCTTCCCACCTCAATGAATGCAATCATAATAATCCCCCTCCAGGCATTCTCAGAGACTAACCCTGCCCAGACAATCCCGCACATGTGTGCCCAGAGGGCTGCCTTCCAGGTGATTCCAGATTCTATTAAGTTGACCACTCTAAAGGGGACAACCTGGGAGGTGGGTTAGCCCCCACCTCCAGCAGCAAAGGGGCCAGTCCCAGCAGAGCAAGGTGGGCTGAGAACGTAGCTGGGTGGACTTCCAGAACAGTGCTCTCCTGGCGGGGAACAGAAAGGTGTTTGATAGGCCTGTGGGGTTTTGAGAATTAAAACATTCTGTCATTTTGTGAATTGTGCACAAATGCTCAAGTAACATGAGTAAAAGGAAAGAAATACGGTCACTGTCCCATAGACAAGTGTTTCCTGGTGTCAGCTCCCCTTGTGTTTAACCCATATTCCCCAGTGCTTGGAAGGGGGATGGAATAATCCCTTGAGGAGGAGGAAGTGCAGCAAGTTCTAGACCCATCCTTTTACCATGGTGGGGCAGCTGCACGTCAGCACACTTTAGCAGAGCTGGCCCCAGAGTTTGGACCTGACAGGTAAGCTGTAGATTTAAGGAACGAGTTACCCAGTATATCCCTTCCAGCTCTGGTCGCTAGCCTTTAATTCCACTTAGGGGGAAAACACACTTAATTGTTTCAAAGATTATTACTTTTTTTTTTTTTAGTAAATTTCTAGTAAATGGGGAGATTAATAATGGGCTATTTTTTTCTCAGCTTGTGGTTTCTAATTACATCAGTTACAGCTCAGCCTTCCTCTTAACTGGAGCGCAGGCATGAACTGGAAAAGAATGAGCTAATCCTGATAGATCAGGTGGAAGAAAGCCCTCCATTCAGGTCTTTACCTTTCATCCCTTGTTCTGAGTGCCAAGAATTAATGCTGTTTGAAAGTACAAACTGATCCTGCCAAGCTCCGGCAGCTGAGATAATCCTAATTATTTTCAATGTTAGTGAGAAGGGCCGCAGCTCCACTCTGGAAGAGCGTTCTATTGTGAAACATTAAATATCTGCTAAGTGGTATTGATTGGACACGATTTTATTTCCAAACACTATGGTTATCGTGAAGCAGAAGAATTTGTTGTTGAAGACATTTTCACTGCTTTTCAGATTCCTTTAAGCCCACAGACCAGCAAGAGGCCAGCACTTTAGTCCCCTTGGCAGTGGCCTGCAGGTAAAGAGCCCCATGGGCCCATTTACACTTTATCCTTGAAGGATTTCTTAGTAAGACTTGGATAGTGTTTAACCTTCAGAGGAAAGCGGTTTTTTTGTTTTGTTTTTTTTCTTTAGGCATGAATATCATGTGTTTTCTCACATCACCGAAAGAGAATTATTTGTTCCAGGCCATCAACTTCATTCCAACAGATCATTCAAGTTAAAAGTCAGGGGTCTTTGCAATGTCAAAAGACAGAATGGTTTTGCTTTATTATTTTTAGTTTTTTTTTCTTCCTTACCTTCTTTGCAGTATGTATCATGTCTCCAAAAGAATACTTTGTTTAGATAGCATCACTGAAACCATCTTCAGGGTTTTTTTCCATGCTGGCGAGAGCCATGATGTGTAAGATGTGTTTGTTTTTAGCCCTTAGATGCTGTAAGCCTAATTGGTGGCTTGAGAGGAAGCAGGTCCTAGACGCTGGTTCACATAAGGGCCAGCCTCCTTGGCTTAGGACCCCTTACTGTGACAGATGAGAAGGCTAGGTTTCTCCTTTCCCTCTGCAGTCTAGGCTTCAATTCATTTCTTCTGTTTCTGGGAAGGCCCAGTGCTCACAAGGAAGTAGAACCCTTGACTGACATTTGCTACTAATGCTTTCTGCCCCTTCCTACGCAGTTGCCCTCTCACCCACACGCAAGAGCGAAGCCATAACATCATCAGTGAAGATGATGTGAGTTGAGCATCTCTGGACCAATTACTCTTTCTTTACGTTATTCTCCAGAGTAGAATTACCAGGTCAGAGGGGATGAACAGTTTTACGGTTCTTATCACATGTCACTAGACTGCTGTCCAGAAAGATTGAACCAATTTCTTTTCGTGGTCGTAGCATTGATGCCTGTGTTCCCTCAGTGTGGAGTTAGCAGCATGTTTGCCAAGTGACACAGACAAGCTTTTTGAGTGGAAACTAGTCATCTGCATGGCCCGCGAGAGTCAACTTAAAATGCAAAAATAGGATCCTGTCAAGTTTTTTAATTGTCTAATTGGTACTAAATCATTTACGACCACAGTTGCTACTTTTGCCTCCAGAAAAGTGAAAGTTTGTTTAAATGGATGTACCCCCCAAAGGACAATATTTAAGGCTACTAATAAAATAGATTTTGGGGGGCTGGAGAGATGGCTCAGAGGATAAGAGCACTGCCTGCTCTTCCAGAGGTCCTGAGTTCAATTCCCAGCAACCACATGGTGGCTCACAACCATCGGTAATGAGATCTGTCACCCTCTTCTGGTGTGCAGAATGTTGTATACATAATAAATAAATAAATCTTTAAAAAAAATAAAATAGATTTTGTGCATTTGTCAATAACAAGACCAAGTCTTTGTGGGCACTTAGGACATTGATGAGGTGCTATCCAAAATGAATTAAACAGATTGTGACATTAATGGCAACTTCCTCTCATTCAAAGACAATACTAATCCTTGAGCAAATGTAATAATGACATGGCTTTAAGTTCGGACTGGAGAAACACTTAAGAAAACTACAGGTGCTTTTCCAAACAGAGTGAGTTCATTTCTTTGCTTCCTCTCTGGAACTCGGTCCACGTGCCTAGAGCCTCAGTAGTAGCATGTTTGTGGTTCCAGTTGACAGATATAAAGGGCAGCTGAGACAAGAAAGGCTGTCCCAAATTCTTCTCTTACAAAATTCCCACTCCTCCCTTTCTTAGTGCTAAATCTGCCGCATGAGAAGGGACGAGGGCACCTCCTTTAGCTTCTCACAGTACACTGGGAGGCCCTTACTCCCATAAGCCTCTGCATCAGTCTGAGAAGGACAGGTAGTTTGGTCCCTTACTCTCAAACAGGGACCCGAAAGGCTGAGTAGCCAGTTTCCAGGTGTGATAACCAAAAATAAGCTGGTGCAGGGGCAAGAGCATACCAGAGTCTTGGGGTCCTCCGTATATAAAAGGGAGAGTAATTCTGGTGAATGACTTGAAGGGGAACCATGTCACTGGAGTCAGTGGCCTCTGGAGCAGAGTCAGGGGACATTCACTCCCTTCCCCATGGTCTGGAGATAGACAGCTCCCTGGTTTGGTGTTGGTGTGAGAATATGTGGATGAACAAATAGACTCCAACTGTTCTTCAGATCTGCCTCCTAAGGTGATCTCTGAGCAGAAGTCTAGTGTTTGGGCATCTCTTTGTGTATGTATTTGATGAGGGCCATTCGCATATGACTTGTAAAGAATATGGAAATTCATGGAACAATCAGAATTTATTAAGAAGCCATTGTGTACTTAATAATGTATGAACTCTTCAGGGGAGTTCCCATTTTCTGTGTGGTGTTGTTATTTTTGCTGTATTTATATATGTGCACACTTGCTCTTTGGACACCTATAAAATATTATTTAATGACTTTTTTAAGTTTATAAACACCATCTCTGAAGGAAAAATAAACAGGCAGTTTCAACTCAGAATGAATTGTCAGGAAATTGCCTGAATTGTTCCCCAAATTTAAACCCTGACCGAGTTTTCAGATGACCTCTTTCCTTGCTGGATGCCAAGGTGTCTGTGTCAATGCCACCCTGGAGCTTTGGGGTGTAGTGTGGTTGGGCAGAGTGGTTAAAAATCCTCTTCTAGATCTCAGTTCTGCTATTCTATTTCTGCGTGGCACTGAAGTGGCGCCATCCATTTCCAAACCCATGACAAGTGTAAATAGTGTTCTCTTGTAAGAAGGTCTCTTTTCAGCATGGTAATATACCTTATTAAATTCCAAACATAATAAGTATTGATGGCAAACACATCAGGACCCAGTTCAGCTTCCACTATGATTTAGTTCTCTACAAATGACTTCGGCACTCAGCTCCCAGTGCATTTTGCTAATTACATCATAGATTTCCCTATTGATGAACACAAGCTGAATTAACACAGGAGCACTAATGTACCCTTTCACCATTATTGTCGTACAAGAAGCCGTGGCAGATGCTGGCAGTTAGTTACACAAACATTAGTATTAACGATTGGCCATTTGGAATTGGTGACAAACGACTGCCCGGCAGAATCCTGAGGCCGAAACCAATCAGGAAGTTAATGAGGAGAGAAATTACCGAGGCAGCTTCCCCTTAATTACATTCACACTAGGCATGAAGGGAGTTCTTGGGGGTGGATCTGAACTCTGCTAAGGTTAAGAAGGTCAGAGACCCTTTTGCTTAAATTTTGTATCTACTGTGGCTTCTGAAGTTGAAAAAAATTGTCAGGCCCATTATTATTTTTGTATCCTTCATATTTAAGGTCAGTTTCCCAGTGGAATTTTCATGTTTGTAGACTAGTCTCTTAATCTCATGTTTTAGTGTGATATATTTCATCTTTTTCTATTAAATCCCTTCCACTCACTGCCTTTTACTTCTTTATAGTTATGCATGCTGACCACCCCTCCCCTACTTTGGTTGCCCAGTGGTAGCCAGGAGAGATAAGAAGAGAGTTGACAGGCTGCCCAGTTCACCTGCTGGATCTTGCCTTTCCTGGGGTGAAAGTGTAGGGGGTGGAGTCCTGCTTAGGGCTCACTCCTCAGGCGCGGGTCTCTCTCGGAGAGGAGATTCATTAGCATTCTTTACGTAAAGGGGAGGGGTGGAAAGTCTTCCAAAGTGGGTGGAGTGGTGTTTTGGTGGTTGCTTCTCAAAGAACCCTAAGTCTGGGATTCTGTTGCCTCCCTTTCCCCTCAGTTGAGCAGATCTGCTGTCCACGTGACTGATTCTTATTCTAAGGAAGTGAAGGAGGGGTTCTGAGAGGCTATAAAAACTCTTGCAATGGAAACGACAGAGTGCCTGCCCCGTCGTTGGAACTTAATTGAATACTGAAGAAAGACTGGACATTTTTTTTTTAACACATTTTCTCTCCCCTCACTTCCCAGTGTTCTCGCTGCCCAGCAGTCAAGATTCTGGTTTGGTTTCCCTCTCCAGCAGCTCTCCAATGAGCAACGAGAGCGCGAAGGGAGTTCTGGAATGCGAGTCTGGACCTTCCGAGCCTAGCAGCTACCCAGTCAACCAGATCCAGGAAGACGATGACGACGAGTGATCCGCAGGTCGACGCTGCGTCCACTGGGTAGTAGAAGGGTTGTTCTGTTATCGGCAGGGTTTGTTGTTATTTGATTTGATTGTTTCCGTTCAGAAGTTTGGTTCATATTCCTTAGAGTTAGGTTAAAACACTTGGAACAGTGTAGGGTTCCAGACTACCAACTGCGAGAATTAAGTGCCTGGCTCACCAAGTTTAAATAGTAATCCAGTCTCCCTCCTTCCCCACTCTTGCCCCCCCTTCCTGAGAAACTAATTGTCCGTACAAGTTAGTTACAATTACATGCTACTTTTGGAATTAAAATGAAATCTTAAGTGCCTTAGATTGTTATAAAGTTTTCAGGATTTTAATGAAACCAAGAAAATATAAATTTAGCTAAGTCCTTGACCAGAGAGAAGAGCAGGCAGAATTACTTTAGAACTATGCAGAAAGTAATTGGGGACACTGTTTCCGTGTTGCTGTTGGAAATAGCTGTATCACACACTCCAAATCCAAATGTAACTGAAGTACAGAAAGAAAAAACTATTCAAGGCTGTCAACACTACTTTTCCAGTAAAGGGTAACTTAAAAGCAATACTATGTGAAGTAACCTGGCCAGGCATTTCCTGGGTGGTGTTCCTAGAATGAGCTTAATGTGTACACTTTCTTTACTACAGGGGGAAAAATGGATGCAATCTAGATGGTTTTGTAACCTTAGGTTGTAATCTGAGTGGAAAATAAGTACATCTTTAAAAGTTACCACTGAAATTTGAGTTCATTATTTTGTTAAAAATTGCTTTTGGAGTACTTCCTCATGTTACAGAAGCCATCGTGAAATGAAACTAGTCTAAAAAAATTAATTGTGGTGTGTGGTTGCAGCTGTACCTGAAATAAAAACGTTATTGATGACCGCATTTTCTTGTGTGTATATTTGGGGAGCCGCATTAAACAGGAAAAAAGAAATTACTTGTATTTTTTTCGCTCTGTGCTTTGAAAACATCTATTTGATTTTACCCCCATCTGTTGTAATCAATAACCTGACCATCTTGTTTTTTATTAAATGCACTTACTCTTAATTTCATCCACCAGTGGTTTTAGAGAGAATAATGTGGAGTTACCTATATAGGTTTGACATTATAAATCACTTCTTGGGACTGAATCGTATAGCGGTATCGATTGATCCTGATATATCACAGAAATTTACTGTCACTTCTGTTTTCAATTAAAGATACAATCAGTCAGATAATGACTTAATTGGATTTTACAGAAGATTGAGTTTTATTGCCCAGTGCTTTACGAGTTTAGTTAAGGAAGATCATTTTATCACACTTGTCAGACCGCTGCTACTGCAGCCTGTGCCCTTCTGCAGCTGTAGCTACTGTGGCAGACGACAGCGGAGACTGCCAGCGCGGGGAAGGGGAGCAATTCCTGGTGGCTCCCCACGGGAGGGCTGTTGCTGCCCCGAGGCCAGGTGCTGCCATGGTTGGGGTCCCCTCCCTTCTCAGTCTTCGTGGCTTGGTACCCGGCTTTAGTCTTGAGGTTCTTTGGAGACTAGGCTGGGGGCCTGACCCTTCACCGACCCCCATAAACGCTGTGTGTGTGCGTGTGTGTGTGTGTGTCTGTGTGTCTGTAGGCCGTCAGTGCTGGTCCCGTGGGAAAATGCCTCGATGTTTGTCCACCTGCTCGCCCAAAACCCAGTGCGCGCGGCATCTAGGACTTGGGACTCAGGTGGGGACTAGCCACAGACCAGGTTACTCCCAGTGGTACCATCGGGTTGATGGCGGCAGGCCACGTCTGGCTACAGGCTGGCAAATCCTGCGGAATATCTGTGTAAGGAAGAGACTTGGGCCTTGTCAGCCCTAGAACGACATTGACGCGACCTTTGCATTTATTCTTGATTGCTAAGGAGGAGGACGTCTGTTCGGAACAGGGCAGAACCAGTTTAGAATAAATCTAGCCTGCCACAAGCAGCGGGATTTTTAACAACACATTCTAGGCGCCCAGATTCTAACAGCAAGGCCACTTTCTCCGTAGTGCGTGTGTGGGAAGCGAGAGTGAACACATGCGTGCAAGTGGGGGTGCGGGGTCGTTCCCGGGAAGTTGTTGCTTTATCTAGTCTGCAAACCCCGCCAGGGAAACCGAGACAGGCTGGCAGCGCTAAGGGAGAGCTGTCGCTGAGGCTGGGGTCGCAGGGTACCCCTGCCCGGTCCTTTCAATGAGACCCACCGAGCAGAGGCCACTGGATTCCTACACCACGAGCGGGTAGAGTGCGCAGCGGAACCCGGTCCAGGGCCACCGCAGCAGCAGACCCTTGCCTGCTGTCCAGGCACTTAGATGGCAGAGTGGATGGACCCAGTGGTCCAGCGTCGCCGGCAGGGCGTGGGTCTTCCACACTGCTGTTTTGCTAGAAGACGCCTGCCCACGCGGGAAGCCAAGCACCTCTGCTTTGCTGACTCGGCAGTGCCGGGTCACTTTCCCACGCGGCGTTTGGATTCCCACTTGGCTCACTATGGGGCGGGAAGGGCCGCTATTCTAGGGCGTGGACATAGCCAGGACTAATAGTCTTCACCACTCAGCAGCCATGAAGTTCCTTCCCGCCCACACTCGGAATAGACGCACAAACTTCCACCCACCGGCGCCTCCGTGGAGCCTCGCCACAGCTGGGGGGGCGGAGCGAAGGTGGTGGGAGGGGTCAAGGTGTGCGGGGGGGGGGCGGGGGCGCTCTCCGGAAGTCGCTCCTTCAGGCTGCGCTGTCGAGGGGGCGGGGGGGGGGAGAGAGCGAGTTCTAAGCGGATTGTGGTCCTGTAAAAGGCGCGGGTACCCCAGGTCCTGGTGGTTTTGGTGTTCACCAATTTCGAACTCCAGGAGTCGAGCCCACTCTTCCACCGTGCTGGCAGCGCGCCTGTTCCTCCTGATTGGCTGCTGGCCCAGGCTCCTTACGGGGGGAAGTCTCACTCTGCACAGCCTAGGTTTTACTCGCTCCGCAAGAAGGGAGGAGGAGATGGGGTGGGGAGGAGTGGGGAAAGAGTTTTCTGGAAAAAAAGTCGTGGAGAAGTCCACCTAGCGCTTCAAGCTAATGACCTACGGAAGGGAAACGTTTACTTTGTCCCTTGAACGTTACTTAAATTACCTGGCTCGTTTTTTTTCAATCTTTGGTTATTAAAACTCTTCAGAACGGCTGTGTATTTGAGCTGTTATAAAGTCGACGTCGATCATTTTACCTGGCAGGAGACCCGGTTCGCCCCCTAAATGCACACTAAAGCAAAAGGGTCCTTCCAAAATAGTTTGAGGACTTGTTCCCCCGCCCAGGACGGTGTCTGTGTGGGGGGTGCCAGAGAGGGTGTGGTCACCCGTCTGAAGACCCTTAGAAACCTTTGAGGGAGATGATGCCAGGAGAGACACACTCCCCCGAAAAGCTGGAGCCAGGCAGTCTCGTTCAGGCTGAGTGTGAGGAATGTGTCCCCAGGCCAGAGCCTTTACTGGCTTGGAGAGTTCTAGAACGCGGACAGGGCAGCACACAGTGAGCCCTCTCTCTATCCAGAAGCTGAGTGCCTCTTTTAGTCCAAAGACAGGCAGCTCCTATTTCATATCTCCTTCCCTACTGAGACAGTGTGGGTAGGTCTAGAACCTTTCTCCCGCTGCTCAAGGCATCCCTCAGAGTCAGTAGTCCTCAACTGGTCGGGTCGCCAGAGAACGGTTTCGGGGATACTATAAGGACTGAGTTTGGGGCTCTCCCTAACCAGTTGGGAGAGAACAAGGACATTACTGTCGCCTCAAAACCCCAGTCACCCCACCTTCCTTTAACTTGAAGCTGGCTAAAGAGAGATACCAAGAGACACTGACTGGGTGAGGGCAGAATGGCTTCTGCTAGGTTCCTTTGTAGGAAGAGGGGTGACTTTTTTTTCTGCCTGTACAGGTTTTGTTTTTTTTTTAATAAGCCTTCCCCGCACCTGTCACTACCAAAGTAACCCTGTTCACGACGTCGCCAACAAAACAGAAATTCCGACTTCCCCCTGTGTGAGAATACAGAACAGATGTCTCAGTGTGTCTTACATCCAGCACAGTAAGTAAGCGTCCTTTGATTGAATGTTGCTGGGTGGGAGGTGGACGACACCTATCACGACCCTCAGATTTGGAATCAGACACCAGCACTTTCTCAGCAAGAACTCTGGCCTTCAACACTGGCCTTCGGAGCTTCAGATATTCACGCCTCAAATCGCTGAGTGCGCTCCAGAAGGAGCAAGTGCGTAGCCTGTTTTTTTCCACCCCCTTTAGTATTAATACCTGCCGTATCTTACCCAGTTAATTGTGGTTTGAAAACAGTAGCGCAGCACCCAGAGGAGCCGGGAGTGGGTGTAGTCTAGTGAGGTTACTTTTGCTTGTAATCCTCCCCCTCCCTTTCCAATTTCTTTGATGATTTTTCCCATAAGCGCATAAGCTGCAGGGACTTAGTCGAAGCGGGCCGCTCCCCTAAATGTGATTCGGACCATATGCTTTCCACATTCATTCCCGCATGGGCTTTCTTCTCTGAACTAACTGCTAACACGTTATAGTCACCTTGAAATTTCCTCTGCTATTTTCCAATTAAAAGCTTAATAGCCCTGGAAACGGAGTTCATGTGGTGAAGTTTACCATAGCCCCTTGTTCTGAAAGGCTTTCTGCTGGGATCCCATTACGTGCTCGAATAAACCCTTTCTGCAAACAGAAATGGGACTCGGGGTTGTCAGGTGTTGGGTTACAATAGACTTTGAGGCAGGGGACATTTTACCAACATAAATACAAACCTGTCCCTATAGGGAGATGTTGTCAAATACTGGGATATGGAAAACATTCCCATCAAATATGAGAAAAGGATTACTGCACTATATCAAATGAGTATTTAGATCTCAGCCCTCGATGTGCACTGGATTGAAACGGGGCCCAGAACCAAATAATACCATAACGTGTGAGTGGCACTGGGATAGGGTGGCTAGGTGACCCAGGAAGGAAAGGGGATTGCCTTGAGAATGAAAATGTCCCCCAAAACCTGGTCCAGAGCTCCTCTGCTTTCCTTCCTCAGAGAAACTCGGTACTCTTATATCCCCGCATTCCTTTCGCTGACCATTTAGGAGAAATTCCGCTGTGAGAAAAGTCCATGGTCCTTGTGTTTCTGAGAGACAGATTCATAGTGAAACAGTGCAATCGTGTCCTTCACTGTTCATGAGAAGTAACTCCTGTAGGCATCGCCTTTTTGTTTCAGACCCTCTGATCCACGGGTGACCTCTGTCTCCCGTCCCCACAGTTTACGAAATTCCTCCCTGTAGCAGTGTTAGGAACCTGTTTTCCTGGCGAAGGATGGAAAGGGGGTGAGATTAGGCGGGTGGGGTTTTTGGAAAGGGCAAAAGAAGGGGGTATTGGTCCCGTGCAGCTTGTGTGATGGTCTCCCTCCGGTAGCATTTGTGTGTCAGCCCCCAAGAACCAACAAATCCTCCACGCGTCTGAAACCCGGGTGGCTAATGGCATCTGGGGGGGGGGAAGGTACGCAACTATGTTTGTATTCTCCGTCCAAAGTTTCCTTTTCAAATCACTCTTACAGGCCGAGAGCTAGCTGCTGGAACTCGCGGCGGTGCAGCCCTAGAATTCACAGCAAACCCAGACGGCCAGCTGCGCTCTCCTTCTTGGCCGACTGTCGGGCACTGGGTTGAGCACTGGAAAGCGACCTCCAGACGACTGTAGTGCCTGACCCCTGAACTGCACAGAGCCGTTTAGGTTAACTTTCATCCACACCGCGAAGAGGGGAGCTTCATGCAGGACTCAGGAGCCGCCAACTTCCAAGACTTCCATCATCCCCTACCAACCGAGCTGTTAACAGGTCCTGAGCCTACGTTGTATCTTGATTTTTGTTTGGTTGTTTTCTTGGTGGGATGGTAGATGGGCAGCTTTCTCTATGCTTACGCAGTGGTAGCCGGAACTGGACAAACCAATACTACAAACAAGCAAAGAATAATAGACAACGTTTATGTCGTCAAGACAAAAAGAAAAAGGGTTTATGCGGTCATCTTATACGTGAGCCTCTTCCCACTCTCAAAGATTTTTATTAGTAGGGTCCATCCCTTATCCGTAAGTAAATCACAGCGCCTGTGGGGATTTGAACTGGGCAATTCCGGAGCTCGGTTGTTGAATCAGGGACCGCTTCGGGAACAAGTAGATCATATGGGGTAACTTGGGGGGCACTAACGTGTCTTTTCTTCAGCTCTCCAAAAGTTTAAACCATGCTTAAGGAAAACATCCAAGAGAGCACTTCCTGGACTTCCAAGGCAGAGGTCTTTCGGGGCAGAGGTTGTTTATTTTAAAGACACAAAGAGGTAGGTAGAAAAATAAAATCCAATAAAACGAGTTGTCTTCCTGAAGCCTGACAGATTTAAACAAACAAACAAACAAACATGCATTTCTTCTGCAGCAACGAAAGAAAAACTAGATTGCAAAATGAAGTGAAGAAAAGAGTCCCTCAAATTTCCGAATCACCACCCCTCTCACTTCTGACGTCTCTTGTCCGCTACTTGAAACCTAGTCCGCCCGGGGCCGACCTGCTGGGCACCCTCAATTTCCTCGCAAGCTCCGAATTGCTGAGGCCAAGTGTGGGTCTAGGGCTCAATGCTTCCAGACCAGGCCTGGAGCACAGCGAAGAGGGTAGGCAGAGGCCTGCCGGCTGGCTTACAAACACCCGCCCCCTTCCGATCCCCCCTCCCCGCCCGCACCCCCATCTGCCCAGCGCGCCGGGTGTACCGCAGCGGCGCAGTCCCTCCCGCCGCGGGAAGGGGTAGTGGAGAGGTGAGGGGGGGGCTGTGAGCGCCCCCACCAGAGAGGCCGGGCTGGTTGCAGGTGGCGAAGAAGGTGAGGTGCCGGAACCCGGGGGGTGCCCGAGAGGAGGAAAGCGTGTGTGGGGAGTGCAAGGAGGCTGGGACCCCAGGGGTGGGGGTGGCGGTGAGAGGGAGGAGGGGCGGGGGGGGGCGGCGGAAGAGGTGCTGGGTCCTGCCAGGGAGGAAGGGAACAGTAGAGGGGCTGGCTCAGACCTTAATCAGTGCTCTCACCGGCTCTTTGCCGCGGCCGGAGAGTCTCGGCGTAGGAGGACCAGCGGGAGGAGCTTGCGTCTTCAAGAGCCGGGGGACAGAGACGTGGCCAGCGTGGGTACAGGAGGGCCCCAGCCAGGCGGCTCAGGCTGCGAGCGCCTCCGGGGCCGGGGAGACTCCCGCGGTACCTCCGGCCGCCGCCGATCCTCCGAGGCCTCCGGGAACAGGCCTCCCAGCTCCGCGGTCCAGCTCCTGCCGCCGGCGACCGGGGGGAGCCCTGGGCATGAACGGCTACGGCTCCCCCTACCTGTACATGGGCGGCCCGGTGTCGCAGCCGCCACGGGCGCCCCTGCAGCGCACGCCTAAGTGCGCTCGCTGCCGGAACCACGGGGTGCTGTCCTGGCTCAAGGGCCACAAGCGCTACTGTCGCTTCAAGGACTGCACCTGCGAGAAATGCATCCTGATCATCGAGCGGCAGCGGGTCATGGCGGCTCAGGTGGCGCTTCGCCGGCAGCAGGCCAACGAGAGCCTGGAGAGCCTGATCCCAGACTCGCTGCGGGCTCTGCCAGGGCCCCCGCCGCCCGGGGACGCCGCGGCCGCCGCCGCCTCGCAGTCGTCGCCAGCCTCCCAACCGTCCCAGCCGCCAGCGCCACCTCGTCCGGCCGCCGAGCTGGCTGCAGCCGCCGCCCTGCGCTGGACCAACGCCGCCGAGCCCCAGCCCGGGACGCTGCCTGCGCAGCTCGCCAAGCCAGGTGAGAGCGTCTGCCGGGCGGGGGTCAGCCTTGAGCAAGGAAACTTCGAGTGCCCTCGGGGATCCGCGTGGAAGGCCGAGGGCAAGTGTGTGGGACGTTGACCGGGTTGGGCCTACCTCTCCAGCTGACACCCGTTCTTACTCCCCGGGAAAAGTGAATCTGGAGAGTCTGAACCCTATGCCTGTGGAAGCCAGGAGCCCGTCGGAGAGGCCGGCCAAACAGCCTGGTCTCCTGGTGCCTTCTCTGGGATAAAGGGAGAACTTAACGTCAGTTTTGTAAATGATTTGTAAAACGGTGTCTGGGGAGGTACGCCTTTAAATACACCATGGTGAGGCAGGTTTTCCTCGGGGAGGGGGACTCTCATTTGGGGGTTAGCGGTCAGGGTCCAGTGCTTTGCTCTTTCTAGGTGAATCTTGCCTTGGCCGGGACACGGGAGCAAAAGGCGCTATCTTTAAATTAAAGGAGCTCAGACGTTTTTTAGCTGGGCTAAGAGGACTCAAGACTTAGAATTCGGTAGAAAAAAAAAAGAGTTGCCTTTTAAGAACTATAGATAAAAGGTCCCTGAAGTCTTCAAAATTAACTCTTTTTGCCGAACTACCTCTTTGGTCCTTTAATTCCCGCTTGAAGAAATTAAAAAACAAAACAAAACAAAACAAAACGATGTGTTCTACAAGTGGGGAAAACCTATCAAGTACTTTTCCAGGCTTAGGCGGGCTCGGCCCGCTGTGAAACAAGGGAGGGCTTTCTGGGCCCCCTTGCTTCCTTCTGTTGTCCTTCCTTTCCGAAATGCTTTTATTTGGGGGTGGGATGGGATAACAGGGAGAGGGGATTCTGAGCTCTGAAAGTGGGCAGACACCGATTTCCACCTAATTCCGTCCTCCTGGCTCCTTCCTGAGTCTTGCGGGCCCCCAGTTTAAGCCTCTTCCTCACTTTCCTCGGAGGGAACTCCTGGCCCCTCGCAGCAACCAGAATTCAGCGGACATGAGTCTGGGGTTTCTCCTCACTTGAGTAAAGGTACAAAGGAAACAACAAGCCCATCTCTTCTGAATGGGGTGCACTGGAATTAGGAGTTAAAGGCCCCAGAGCGCTGTGCTGAACTGTTAAGATAAACACTCGCTGGTGTGTGATGAGGTGGTAGGTAGCTGGACAGACCAGTCCGGCCTTCTGGCTCAGATATGCTCTTTAGGCCTGAAGTTCAGAAAGCAGTTGGTGTTTTTGTTTTTGTTTTTTTTTTTTGTGGATATTTAACTGCAAGGGGGCATGTAAGCATTTCTCTGAAGCACCGCCCCCTGGTCTCCCCATAGTTGTGGATTTGCCCCAGAGAAGCTAGAGGGAAGAGGGTTTTCTGATTCCCTTCTGTCCTTCAGGTGAGAATAAGTAGGAGAGTTTGGTCTCAGTTCTAAGAGTGACTCCATGCTGCTACTCTCTTTTAATTTTCCATCCCAGCTTCCCTGGCTCTAGGATGGGAGTCCTCAAGAGTAGAGCAGAAGTCTAAGTTAAAAATTCAAGTCAGAGTTTTGCAATTCCCATTATGAGTGCCTCTTGTAGTGCCGGAACCTTGAGTTCTGTGGTCTTTGTTCAAGAGAGGATTCCTTCAGCATCATGTGGTCCTCCTCAGATTGTTCTCTAAACTTTATGTAGAGTCACAAAACCTAAAACAAACTGAGAAAGACTTGGGTGCCGGCAGCTAGGAAGCCAAGCTGAAGCAACAGCAGGGCCCAGCTTTAGGAGAACGGAAAAGGGCAAAGAATTTCAGCTGAGCTCGGTCCTGTTTTCTCTCACTCTGCTTCTGTCGAATCCTCAGGGGTAGCCTGAGCCTCCAAACTGAGAACAAATAATTGAGAGGGAAAAAAGAAGAAGAAGGATAATTTCCAGAGACTAAGCTGTAAGCGACCAAGGGTTCAGTTCCCAGCTGGTCACACCACATACTTTGAACATTCACCAACTTTTGTTTTCTTTCATCAATTGCATTCCTTTAAGAAAAAAAAAAAACAACAGTTCACTTGGGGGAGCTTTATAAAACAAAACTAGTTGTGATTTTTTTCATTAGGAACACAAACAAATGGGTTGGTTCTATGCAACGCATAAAAAGGCAACTCTGTTGGGAGTCAACATTAAAATTAATTAAAGCAACATTAAAATGGGGCGGTCAAATTCAAACTCCCAGTTGAGACCGCCTGTTGCTGTGTTCCTGTACTTCTTTGCAATGTATGTGTGTGTGTGTCATGCCATGCATCTTTTAGAAGCATACTAGATCTTCCTGGATGTTAGTCCATTCCACGTAGAGAGGAAGCGAGACCCTGGGATGGAAGGGCTGCCGGCAGGCTTAGCTCTAGTCTCTAGCAGTCCGCAAACCGCTCAGGTCTGCTCCTTCCTTAATTGGATTTTGAGAACCTGGTGGACTTTTTTTTTTTTGCCGGGAAGAGGACCTCCCCTACATAGCTATGAAATGGGTTGTTCTTGAAAACAAGCGAAGGTGCATGGAGTCTGGGGTCCGTCCCTTCTCTGAATCTGTGAGAAAAGCACAGGCCTTAAGAGGGTTGTTGGCTAGGCATCATGGGAGAATCCCCCCACCGTTCAGGGAGAGACTTGTGAACACCAAAACTGGGTTTTCTAACTGGACGAAATCCTTTTGTAATCTTTCTTTCAGTTGTCTGAGTTTGAGCGACGCTTTCAATGTGAGTTTAAGATTCTTCTGACTGCTCTGGCTACTGATTGAAATATTTTTTTAAATTGCAGTCTTTTTCTGCCTCGGTTACCTTCTCTGACTGACCTGTAATTAATTAGATTTTGATTGTGCCCCAGTTTCTAACTTAACCTTTCTCTATAAATACTATGGAACTCACCTGCTCTGCTCCATTTCTGCACCTCCTCGGTCCCCCCCCCAACACGCAGAAAGCCCTAACCTCCCACAGCAGTCCTTGGCTTCTGATTCTGAAGCCTCATCCAGTCAAGCCAGCTTTTCCGGACCCTGGGCTCTGGAAATGAGGGAATTTAAGGGTCATGGCCAAGGTGAGAAGCTGCAATCACAGGTCCCTTGTCGCTGGCTTCCTCATCTCAGACTTTCCTTTTAGAGGAGGATCCTGGGTGACCATAGGAAAGATCTGTGGCTGTAGAATCTACCTTGTGTGTGTATATCACACACATACACACACACACATTATATATTATATGATGATGTTATATACATATTATATAATCAGTTCTTTTAAATGCTCTTACAGGAAGCTTTTGGTTAGGGATTGAAGAGGAGGGTTGAATAGGAAAATGAGGTGTCCTTTATTATGGGAAAAAATCAAACATGGCAGCTAAAGAGAGTTGATTTTGGAAACCGACTTTATTTTGCCTCCTCCGGAAGCACGCTCATGATTGCGCCGGCTTCCAACTCCCCTGTGATTTGGACTGCTCAGTCTGCTTCCTTATTTTTTTTTTTTTATTCCACCAGAGAAATAGTTGGCTATGTGTGTTTATGGCAAACTCATGAAAACTAGATAAAGAAATCTTTTCTGACTGTGCACCCAGAGCAAGGAAGAAGTTGGGGTTAATTAAAACTCACCTGGGACATATACCTATGGATTGCAAAGCTTATGTGGCTTTAAGATGGCTTGATTTAATGCAAGGGGCCTTAAGAAAAGCTAGATAAAAAGAAAAAAGGGGACAACATTACTGTCACTTTGAACTTTTTCTTTAGGGCTGGCTTTGGGGTAAAGAATCTAATCCTCACCTTACTAGGATGGGTTAGTTGCAGTGAGGTGGGGGCAAAGACAGGAGGCTGGCCTCTCTGGTTGCCCTGTCCCTGGATGAGGGGGTAGGGATCTCAAGAGAGGCTCATAGTGGCAGTCTGGGCCGTGGCTTCCCTGTGGCAGCACTGAAGGCTGTCTGCGTGCTCCCTCCACAGCTCCTTCCTCACCTGAGGACTCAAGCTTGGGGCTGGGGAGTCCTTTCTTCTCAGTCCACTGGGCCTCAGCTCCCTTCCTGCTTCTTCCTCGACCTCCAGGGCCATTGAAATGTTAGTGTCTAGTCTGCTGGAGCCTAGGACCACAGTTAAAGGAAAAATGAGAGCACTCCTGTAGGAATCAGAGTCTGTGCCAGTCAGGTCAGAGGCCCCCCAGCCTGCTCCTGACATTGTAAATCTGGAGGATGGCAGGACTCCCCACTTACACCCAACTTTTCCTTTCCCTGATGGATGAACGCCAGGGTTTAAAAGATTACAGTAATCACAGGAGGACAGTGTAAATCGAATCTGATAGCAATAACTTTTGGAGAAGGTCAGGCTCAAGTGAAATGTTACCAAGCAACAGGCATTTTGTTTGCAAAATACAATCAAAGAGCATTGATGAGAAATTCTTTTCTGCAGCGAGTCAGCACTTTCTGTTAACAGCCTTACAAAGGGAAGGGGGGTAAATCTTCATAAATCAAAGGCCCTGCAGGACTTGGAACCTTTGCTGGTGGATCTGTTGCATTTCTTCCTGACAGGGAGGAAGAGTGCCCAGTGAGGACCATGTGCCTGCCTGCCTCCTTCCTTCCTTCCTTCCTTCCTTCCTTCCTTCCTTCCTTCCTTCCTTCCTTCCTTCCTTCCTTCCTTTCTTTCTTTCTTTCTTTCTTTCTTTCTTTCTTTCTTTCACCTTTTAATCTGTTGCAACCCCTTCTAGCCCTTAGCCACCCAGGTCCTTGGAGTCTCTCTGTGTAGCTTTGATGACATGATAGGCCTGTGGCTGTCACAGGACCACTCCTTTGTCATACCCATGTTCTGATGCACAGCACCTCAGCTGTCCTCTGGCCCAAACAACACACTCTACTTTTCTGAGAAGGAGGATTAAGGTAGAGAGGTAGGTGACAATTTCTATTTTGTTTTTTGGTTAAACCAATTTTAAAAAGTGAAGTTGTCCTCCAAATAATGGTGCAATATGAACAACTGAGAACATTAACTCTTGATTACACTTCCTAGTCAGGCTTGAATTTCAAGCTGACATCAATGTTCTTCTGTTTTCCAGCAATTGTTGCTGTGTTTCACTCAGTGTCTTCATGTGTGAATACTTATAATATTCCCTCCTATGTGAAGATGCCACAGCCTGGCCTGCTCCTGGCCTCTGCATGACTTGCTGTGTTGTATTATAAAATCTCACCCACTCAGCAGATGCTTTGGGGTTTTGCAAAAGATTACTTACCTGGAAGCCCCAGTGGCCAAGGCAATGCTGTGGTCACCTGTGTATAATCTTCCCTAGTCCAGTACCTCGCTAGGGATATAAAGGATTTAAGGGGATTTGTTAAGTAGGTGGATAAACAAGTAGTCAGCTGCATTTTGTAAATAGCAGCTGGACAGGTAGGTTTATAGATTTCTCCTCTGCTTTTTGAAAGCTTCTGCCTTCTAAGAAAGAGATCAGACTGGATGTTTGTAAGGCACATCAAGTCTACAATTGCAAACTATACTTCCTTGAGCCCACCAGCCCTTTCTAAGCAACATGTCCCTCCCAAATCTTCATGTTCCAGAATCTCAGACGTAGGATTCTCATGTCTTAGGCCCTTGAGTGCTAGGATCGCAAGGGTCTACTACCAGGCCAGGTTAAGAAAATCATCTTGAACCCTTTTTTATACAGTGTTAAACCAGTATATAAAGCAGTATATTTTTTTAACAAGGCAAAACATGAGTGTTTTCATGTACAGGAAGGCACACGTGCAAAATTTTTAGAACAAGATTATTATTCCCACTTCAATTTATTATTCCAGTTCAAATTTCTGCTTATCCAGTTTTTAATGATTCCTCACTCCTAGTGTGAGGTTAACAGAAAGTATAAAATGCTGCTTGGTTAAATGTTTGACCCCAGGAAGCCTCTGCATGGCTCCTCTTGCTATTGCAATGTAGACTGGCATCCTTTGGAAGTGACCCACATGGACCTACCTAGAGGTCTATGTCCCCAAAATCACAGGAGCAGATGAGATCCGACAATCTGCATTTTACATGCGTGGCACCCTTGTGGGGAGGGCGAGCCTGTGACGTCTGAGTTATGAGACTCCTGCCATTGCTTTGTCTCCTTCTAGGTGGTAGGTGGATTGAGGCCTCGAGCACTGATTGGCTAGAACATATAAACCCAGTGACAGCAAAGTCAGAACAATTTTCCATGTTGTCATACGGCACACGTGTCACCATATGGCACACGTGTCACTGTACAGCACACGTGTCATCATACGGTACGTGTGTCATTGTATGGCACATGTGTCACCGTACAGCACATGTGTCACCGTACAGCATATGTGTCATCATATGGGACGTGTGTCATTGTACGGCACACGTGTCATTGTACAGCACATGTGTCACCGTACAGCACATGTGTCATCGTATGGCACACGTGTCACCGTACGGCACATATGTCACCATACAGCACACGTGTCATCGTACAGCACACGTGTCACCATGCGACACATGCGGCATCGTACAGCACATGTGGCATCGTACAGCACACGTGTCATCATATGGCACATGTGTCATCGTACGGCACACGTGGCATCGTACGGCACACGTGGCATCGCATGGCACATGTGGCATCATACGGCACATGTGTCGTCATGTGGCACATGTGTCATACGACACACATGCTTAGAAGGCAGAGATGTTGTTTCCAAAGAAAATGTGTTCTCCTAAACTGACGCTCTTATAAACTGGATGAAGAGTTTCTTTCTAAGTGGAATGTATTTCTGCTTCATGGGCTATGAAATGAAAGTTTGGATATTTGGAAATATTTATTTATTTTTGTTATTTAAAAAGCATGCCCTCACTTGTAGTGACTGGCCTGTCATGACAGAAAAATCATGTTATGGTTTCATCTACTCTTTGAGATGCTTTTGCCTTCTTGTACGGTATACAGAGTTAAATCTGTCAGCTGAAATATGCCTCCTCTCCTTGTGTTCTGATTACAGTCTCATACAGCAGAAGGCAGAGCATTGTGGGAATATTTCCTGTTTCATTTTCTTGGCTGAAGCCCCATGATTCTGTATCTAGAAAGGTCTTTGTGCTTTAGACAAACTCGAATGATTTCTACAGTTCATTTAGGAGAGAAAACCTGGAAATGTAAAGAAGCACCTATTATTAAATCATTCTTTATCACTGAGCTTCAATTCCACCCTCTATAATTATTTGTGAGAGTCTGTGTTTATAGGAGTTTGCAGTGTCTTTAGTTTAGGTACAATAGTAGACGTCATAGTGTCCCTAAATTACAGGGACTGTCTATTCTGCTTTTCCAAAATTAATTTTGGGTGAGGAGTTTGTCTTGGGGTCTTGAGGTCCATCATTCTTAGCTCTGTCTGTTTTTGTTTCTTTGTTTTTGGTTTGATTTGGCTTTTTGTTGTTATTGTTTTGTTTTCTCGAGACAGGATTTCTCTGTGTATCCCTGGCTGTCCTGGTCGCTCCATAGACCTGACTGGTCTTGAATTCAGAGATCCACCTGCCTTGGCTCTGGTTTGAAACCCAGCGCCCTTGGGTGCTGGTGGACATCCGGCTTACATTTCCCTCTCACAAGACTTCCTGTTCCCTCTGGTATATGAATCTGCTTCTCTCTCACTGGCCTATGCTCCGCTGGGCACCCAGCACGAGCAGTGCCTAGCTCAGTTGATTAGAAAGCCCTTAATTCATGCATTGCTTCCTAGGGCTTCCTACCAGCTTTCCTCAGTTAGCCGTAGTTTGCACACTGAGATTGGGAGGCTGATGAGCCCAGAAATCTCCCAAGAGTGGGGATGACTCAGCACAGGCCTCCTCTGCTCCTCAAGAAATGCCCCACAGTGTACAGTACACTGGCATGTCTTAGTAGCAGGGGCAAAGGACAACACAAAGGAGGGGGATGGCTTTGTCACCACTTGTCATTTGGAGCCTCCCAGTGACTGAAAAAGCTGGCAGCCATGTAAGATTACATGAGGTGTGTTCTGCAGAACTTAGAGAACATGAAGGTAGGATTGTGTCCTGTCCATCTTAGAATCCTGCCCTTCAGACCCTAGTTGATTGGGACACTGTATCTGCTGCTACCTTGAGAAACATAGATTGTTTTTTTAATGATGTAGGTATTTTTGAGTAGTCAGAGCATTGATCCTAATTCTCCCTCACTAACCTTCTGGTCCTGCGGTTACCTGTAGCCTGAAGTGAGCTGTGGAAGAGTGGACCGAGCTGATGAAACTGCTTTTCCTGAGATACTTCAGTGTTTGGATTTATTCAGGGCAGGTGGAATTTTACCTTTTAAAACATGAAGCTGTCCACATTTCTGTTAAGAACCGCAAAGCTGTGGGCTCTTCAGGTGGAGAGCTCCCAAAAGTGTGTGCTCTTCACGCCCCTTTCTCTGCAAAAAAAAAAAAAAAAAAAGCAAACAATAAGCAGAGACGAACTTCACTGCCAGCAGATTGCTGTGATATTTTGTCATGCTTTTCCTGCTTGATGGTAAAATAGACTTAACAAATTTGACCATTTGCCATTTTTGGGTGTCACAACTTGGTAACATTAAAGGTGTTTATGATACTTTAAAACAGTCCCCACTGTCCATGCAGAACCTTTCCTACCCTCAACTGAAACTCCATATTCATTAAACAGTAACCCCAACTCCATTCCTCCAGAGCTACCTCTACTGTCTCTTTACTTCATCCATCAAAATCGTAGAAGTGAAATCACACCATCTCTTTTGTGGCCAGCTTATTTATTTAGACTACTGTTAAGGTTCTTCCATGTAGCAGATATCAGAATTTCATTCCTTTTTGAGGCAGGGTAATATTCCATTTTATTTATCCCTCCATCTATTGGTGAACATGTGGGTTGCTCCAACCTTAGGAGTTGGAGTCATGTATTTGATGCTTCCCACACTATGCCCGGCCATGTTTGCTCTCTGTCCAGCACGTGCGTCTCATTTCCCCAAGTTACTATGTTCTCTGAACTTAGGCTTCTTGCTATTTTCCATGTTTTTAATTCTGTTTCCTTGTTTGGCCTATTGCAGGACAATACTTGATGTAAATAATAGATAGTAAAATCAATTGAGATGCCTAGAGATGTATGGTACTTTAAACATCATATCTGTATTGCCTGCAGGAAAGTATTGAACTTATTTTTCCAAGTGCCATTAACCAGGGGTCAAAATCCAACTGGGTGCCCCTTTCAGAGTTAACACACTGTCACCGTCCACTCCTTCTCCAGGTTTAGGCACGGAGTGATAGCTGAGTTATGTATGGGTCACAAGTCAGGGGAATACCTGGATGTAGGCTGGTTAGGATATAAATCTCCATGAGCCTTTTTGTTTGGTTTTTGTCTTGTGTTTCAAGGACATGGAATTCAAATAGCTCAATAACTGGGAGATAAAAGGTGGGCCTCTTAGGAGAGGAGATGTTAAATTTCTCTTGTAAAACTAGGTCTTTGGTGAATCCCAGAGTCACCGCTGAAAGCAAAGGGGGGATTCATTGTGTAGACTACAAATGAACTCCACAATAGAAGCATAATAGCTTTTCATTGGGAAAAAAAAACCAGTGTAGTGAAAGTAAATTGGGGTAACTATGAATTTGTGTTAGATGTGGTTGAATGTTATGTGATTTATTATAATTTAAGAATGTTTAAAAACACACATTTGGCAATGGGTTTTCATTGGCTTTTCATGTACTTAAGATACCTGTACTGTTAGAAAAATGTCTATCAATGGGCCTTTGTGTTAAGCCCTTAAAGTAAACAACAACAGGTAGGAGGGATGCCTTCTAGAAGCTTCATTGATGAAATTTCACCTCTGGCTATCTGCACACAATCAGGCTTGCCCACAGAGAGGCCTACAATGAGGCTATTCAGGCCTGAAGAGAAAACACAGATCCACGTAGCTTACAACCTGACTACTGCCTCCCTGGGAGTGGTTTTCTGCTCTTTGTTTTTCAGATCAGTTACTCTGGATTAAGCAGCCATGACTAGCACATTATTTTTTTTAAGGATAAAAATCTATCTGCATGTAGTTCGCTAATAAAAAAAAAAACTATGTTCCTTTATTTACAGTTCTGTTAGAATTTACTATGAAACCCAAAGTACTCTCGCCTCGCCTCTCCCTTTTGCTTATTTAGTGTGGCAAAGCTGCTTCCCTGGGTACTGTCTTCTTCGGTACAAACATCGAATTGGCAACTGGTCTGTTTCATAGCTAGTCTCGGCTCTATGAAGGATGTTCTTTGTCATCCTCCCCCCTTCACGTAGAATTTAGAACGTCCTTTCCACAGACTTTACTGACACACCAGTTCACACAAAGGCGTTCATCCACCTCTTGCCACGCATGATGGTTGGACAGGGATCTCTCTGCAGCTCTCAAACCTTCCAGCCGTTTCTTTCTCTTCTCTCGCACCTGTCCTGTCACCCAGAATTCCGACTGACTTTGTTTGACCTTTAGTACAAGGCCCAGGCAGCTGAGTTTGCCTGGCTCTTCCGTGACTTTTTACAAGTGATTGCAAGGCCTGTATTTATCTCTTGCTTAGAAATTATACCAACTAGTTATCGTATATGGTAACCTGGTTAAAAGGGGAAACAATCCTGTCAGAATCACAAGTCCTATTTATATTATATATAAATATATATTGTAACATAAAACCAGCCCCATGGGAAGCAGATGTGATTATTAAAGTGCCCTTTTGGGTGGTGTATACCAGGTGGTGATGGCCAGAACCCCTTCAGTGGCCTTCTTCTGTGCTCTGGCCTGGTTCTGACCCTCGGAGCCCCTCTAAATGGGTAGCTAATGCTGTATACTCCAAGCTTTTGGAGGTTACTGGCTTATGCGGCCCTTCTGTGTTTAAGACAAGTCTCCTCTCCTACCGCATTCCAAGAAAACTCTGACTGAGCCATCCTCTTTTACCGTCTCCACTTGTCCACCCCTGTTTGCCAATGGTTTTTGCCTTCTTTAAAGCATGTTATGACCCATCGAGCCAAACGTCCACATCCCAGAAGTCTGAGAGATGTTAGAAGCCAAGCACAGCAGGAAGGGATTAACCCAGCTGTTCTCTTGTCTTCCAGATTTGACTGAAGAGCGACTTGGGGACAGCAGTTCAGCAGACAACGCCGCGGAGACCTTCAGTGAGAAAGACACCGACCAGAGGAGCTCCCCAGATGTGGTCAAAGGCAAGAACTGCTTCACTCCAGAGAGCCCCGAGATTGTGTCCGTGGATGAAGGGGGATACGCCGTGCAGAAAAACGGGGGCAACCCAGAGAGCTGCCCTGACAGCCCCAAGTACCACGCGGAGCAGAGCCACCTTCTGATCGAGGGCCCGTCGGGGACCGTCTCTCTGCCCTTCAGCTTGAAAGCCAACCGGCCACCCCTGGAAGTGTTGAAGAAAATCTTCCCCAACCAGAAGCCCACTGTGCTGGAGCTCATCCTGAAAGGCTGCGGGGGCGACCTGGTCAGTGCGGTGGAGGTCCTGCTGTCCAGTCGGTCCTCGGCTGCTGGGGCGGAGCGGACGGCGGAAGAGAGCCTCGTGCTGCCCTCCAGCGGCCACATCTTTGAACACACGCTAGGCTCCTACCCCATCTCTTCCTCCAAGTGGTCGGTGGGCTCCGCCTTCCGAGTCCCCGACACCTTGCGCTTTTCGGCGGACTCCAGTAACGTGGTCCCCAACCCCTTGGCCGTGCCCCTGCAGCATCCTTTCCCCCAGCCACCCCGGTACCCACTGATGCTGAGGAATACTTTGGCCAGAAACCAATCGAGCCCCTTTTTGCCCAACGATGTCACCCTGTGGAACACCATGACGCTGCAGCAACAGTACCAGCTGAGGTCCCAGTATGTCAGCCCCTTCCCTAGTAACTCCACCAGCGTCTTCCGGAGCTCGCCCGTGCTCTCCTCCCGCACCACGGAGGACCCTCGGATCTCCATCCCCGACGATGGGTGTCCAATCGTGACAAAGCAGCCCATCTACACAGAGGATGACTATGACGAGAGGTCCGATTCCTCGGACTCCAGAATACTCAACACATCATCCTAAAGTGGGTGGTGACCAGGTGACATTTTGAGTGTGCTGGAACCCTGCCCCTCCCCCCAGGAGAGTCCACTAATACTGTATACTCTTTCCTCCTGTTTGACGAAGTGACTGTGCTTGATATTCTATACATTAGCAATAAAAACATAACTTATGTAATTTCCTGCACTTCACTGGAAAATGCCAAATAGGTCTGCTCTGTGGATTTAGCGCCGAGTGTTGTAAATGAGTCTAAAGCTAAGGACTGCTTGGGGAGGCTAGGCCTGAGGGAGGTTTAGCTGGAGGGTCAGCTTTACTCCTAAATTCAACCTGGAATGTTAAGCGAAATAGTGTACTTGAATGCAATTTTGTAAAAGAGGATTCTTCAGGATTACCCGAAACCTCAGGGAGTGGTTCGGTTGCCACTGTGAACAGGGACTTTTACCACTCCCATTCCTAAGAGAGACTATACTTCAGAACAGAGTGGACTACACAGACGCTTATTTAAGCTTGGACCGTTTTCAGAGACAAACTCCATTAAGAATTATTCTTTTCACATGGCTGAATTGAAACATGTGTCATGTCAATATAAAACCAATCCCAGCTGTGAACTGCATGAAATGTATGGTGAAATGAGCACAAGCTTAAACTTCTGTCAGGTTAATGTAGCATGCTAAGGACTCTAGAAAAATAAACTATGGAGATGGTCTTGGTTGATATCTTTTCTACGTGTGGAGGGAAGAGCCCCAAACACAGAGCCTCGGGTAAAAGGTCTCTACTAATGCGTGGGTCTGAAACTAAGACACCATTCAACGAGAGACGTCTTAAACTGGGTATATCCTGTAGTGGTGGAGCCTGGGTTCAGCGGGTGTAAGCCCTGATTCAGTTCCTAGCAGGCCACACCACACCACACCACAGCAACAAGACACAGTAAAGATGAAAAACTACAGTGTTCAACAGAGTGAGAGAAAGAAGCCATTTGTTTCTAGTAGAGACCTGACACAAAAAAAGCCCCGGGGGATGTGAAGTTCATGACCACTGTGGCACCTTGAAGTCCACATAGGTGTGAGTTTCCCCATTGTCATTCAGCCAATTCTAGTATAAGACAAAGCATTCAGCCCCCCCTCCCCACTCTTTGGAAAAGCATTCTTGGGCTTGCTGTATGTGGCCGACTTCTCAGTTAACTCTTTAAGAGAAATTGCAAGTGGTGTGTGAGCCCCCTCCCCCAGCTCCACCTTGACTTACTGTTTTCATTCTTTGAAATAACCGAGGAGGGGGATGACTTCTTAGCTCAGGCAATGATGTTATGAACCTTGGGAGGCAGGGTACATTTGGAAGGGAAAGTAAATAAGTCGAAACACAAAAGTTTCTACAGCAGGAGGATGCAGGGAGCACCCCAGACAAGTGTAAGCTTGGGGGCGCTCTTGAGTGATGGAGAAGGGCAGTCTTTCACTCCGAGATGCCTCCACGTCCACACAGCTCCAGCAAAAGGCTCTTATTCAAGAGAATCTTCTCATTTTTGTTTCCACAAGGCGCCCCTGAAACGCGTAATCTTTCTGTTGACTGGTCTGCTGTGGATTTCGTGGACATAGTTACATACCAGAGTGTTTGAAAGTAAATGTCATTTTGTCGTTGAGGCTCTGTGTCAGCATTTGGTGACACGGGGAGAGAACAATTTGCCCTTTCAATGTAAGGTTGTGGTGTGGTACTGATGTCTAGTATCTGAGTCTGTCCAGGGCAAATTTGCATTCCCATGGTTTGCCCACACTTAACAAGCATCAACAAGCATCCTCTGTGAACCAAAGCATCATCAAGGCTGCCTCTAGATGTTACTCCTCCAGGTCGAATGGTCCCAGGTGGAACACGAATTGGCTAGTGTGTATCCTCACGGCTGTATCATCAATGTCTTAGATGTCTTTTATGATGGACAGCAAAACAGAACAATCTTAAAACAATGCAACCATCCACTTGTGATCTGGTGAGGGCCTGCTTTTTATTTCTTTTTCCCCTCAGTGTTACCTTTTGAAGAAAGAAATATTTTGGGGGGATAAGAGTGGGCAGGGCGCCCAAAGTGAAGAATGGGTTGTAGGCTCCTATATCCTGTTCCTTCTGCATTCCTAATAGCTGAGCCCCTCTAGAGTGGCAGGACCTCTTAGACACTGACTTGGCTTTCTCGGTCCATCTTGTTGGAGCATGTACAGCTCACGGATGCAGAACATACCTATCCACAGCACTCAGTTTCCCTTTCCCATGGAGGGGAACATCTGGATGTTGTGGTCAGGGGGACATGACCCCACTTTCAGATACATTCCAACTGTCACACAGCATCTGGGTGCTTGGCTGTGGACTTCCAATACTCACTGCCTATTTGACCCAGAAGCCTGATTAGAAAGATGTTGATTCACAATGAACGTCAGTCTATCCTTCCCTTTCTGATGATATCCTGTCTCTCCTAATGTTAGTTAAATGCTTCTTCATTTATCTAAGATTTCATGACTGTGTTAGTGCAGTGGATTCTTCTGTCTCAAAGTGGTTTGTGCATGTTGAGGCTACATTTCCAAGGCAAATTCCTGAGCAGAATCTGGCTTAAGTCAATCCCTGGCAGTTGGAGTAGTCCGACTTCATCATCCTTTCTGCCTAAGTGGTGAATTCACTAGACTAGAGAATGGTGTCTTTCTCTCTCATGGTGGTTTTCATCTCAGATCTGTGCTGAGTAAAAGAATCAAGGGCGAGAAACTTTTACCACGCTGAAAGTTCCAGTCTACCCTTACACGGTAAGGGGAACCTCATTGTGTAAGCACCTGAGCGCGTGCCCTAAGTCTAGTACACACTACTTTGAGGTCTAGGTCAGTTACTAGGTGAGTACATATCTGGAGTCAGGAATGCCTGATTCTGGAAACTTCACATTGCTAAAGGACAAGACAATAGCATAACTGTGTGGTATCCTTTCTTCCCGGGGGAGAGCCGATCTTACTGGGGCTGTGGGACCTTCCAGCTATTCCATAGTTCCCAGTTTACTGGCGACATCTGAGAGTAAATTTTACCCTGCTGCTTTCGACTTTGGAAAAGCAGCAGCAATCTTCACAGTGGGGGTGAAAGTAGATTCATAGATGAATCAAGAGACAAGGCATGTAGGTGCTCCTAAATAATAGTGGATGCTCAGGTAGGTAATAGGAATGGGGAAGGAATGGGTGACCAAACCACTGGTGGAGGTCGCTAGTTAACTAAAAGCCTGCAGTTGGAAAGAGAATGCAGCAGCCAGATAGTCTAGGATCTGCTTCTCAGGGACTCCCCCGTCAAGGTTCTCTTGCTTGCCCTGCATATCCTCTGGACAAAGGCAGCGAGAGGGGGGCATCTTGGGAACATTTGTTGGGTGTCCATGAAACAGGCTCTGGCTGCATTTGAACCAATGTATTTGAAAAATGAACTTGATTTCACTGCATACTGTCTCAGTGATTCATTCTCTCTATGCGCATTTACTCAGCAGAAGGAAGGCGGGAAGAAGATGGATGCTAAATTTATATGTTAATTTTAATATTGAAGCTATCCTATATTTGAAGAATAAGATCAATGCTTCAATTTCATTTCTTACGTGATACTGAAAGTTGTCATCGCTGGGGGAAAAGAATCACTTCCGAATGCATCCTCCCCAAATTCCAATCTTCCAGGGCAGAGCAGCCTCGGAAGAGGCAATCTTGCCTTTTGCTGATGGTCTACGCAGGGCACCCTTCAGGGTTCCCACAGTATCACTTACTATCTCAGTGTCAAGGGGAAATAGCAAGGATAGTGGCTCGTCCTTAAATTACAGAGGCGCTTATTTACTAATTGGATTGTGAGAGTGGACTGGGGTTGCTGGGCTATGTCATGAGTTTCATATATCCCACAGGCAAAGCCGCTGGACTTATCCGAAAGTAAACTCAGCAGTTGTTAAGAAAATGTATCCCTTCAGAAGACCAGAGTCACTGCCTCGTGGTTTTAGACCATGACCTCAAACTCACACTGGGATTTAGATGTAAGATTCCAGAGGTCTGTGCAGAGTTGGCTCGGGGGAGGGGAGATTTCTGCCTCCCAGCCACTATGGCAGAACCAGATGTGGAATGACTGCTAGAAGGAGAGTCGGAGAGTTGGGCTGGCAGTTCTGCTCAGCCTGAAGGCTACTGGGGAAATGCCAGGGGTCCCTGTCCTCCTCATAGGCTGCTCATGGCCACTGGCCTTCTTTTGGCTTCTGTCTTAGGAAGTGTTGGTCACCATAGACTGCCGGGGAGATCTTCATTCTTCATTCTGTGGATTGCATCAAGACCAGCCAAGGGGTCAAGTGGGGCCCTGAATTAGTGCCCTTTTCAAGTTTTCCAGAGAAGAAAATGTACTGTTTTGGGAGGGATCTTTCCTTTCCTGTTCCCGTCTCCTCATCTTTTCTTTATCTTTCCCTCTCTCCCCCAACCATTCTCCTACTCTTTCTTTCTTCCTTTTTTTTGTTAAGATTTTGTTTATTATATATTCAGTGTTCTGCCTGCATGTATGCTTATGTGCCAGAAGAGGGCACCAGATCTCATTGCAGATGGTTGTGAGCCACCATGTGGTTGCTGGGAATTCAGGACCCCTGGAAGAACAGTCAGTACTCAACCTCGGAATCATTTCTCCAGTCTTTCTCTTCCTTTCTGTTCGAGATAGAGTCTTGATAATTACTGGGGACTGTGTACCCCCAGCCCCTGAATTTCCTGTGACCCCCTGCCTGCTGGAGTAAACAACTCGTTTTCCTATCTAGCAGCTGCTCCAGCAAACAACTTGCTTTGCAGCTGCTCTCAGCATGAGACCCTCAGGAGTTCCTGGCAACAGGGGAGTGGTTTCTGGTGGGCTTGCAGCTGAGAGTTAGGGCGTGGCCATTAGTCAAGGAGATCCTATATAAGCTGACCTGGGACACAATAAAGAGGGCATTCTTGGAGGGAGTTACCTCTCTCTCTCTCTCTCTCTCTCTCTCTCTCTCTCTCTCTCTCTCTCGTGTGTGTGTGTGTGTGTGTGTGTGTGTGTGTGTGTGTTTCAATCTCCAGCCCCTTGTCCAGCTCGCGAACTGTACTGTAGCGTGTAGAGCAGGCATTGCGCTACAGATAATTATCCTAGTTTTGCGCTCAAATTCTCCATCCCTCTTTATCAGCCTCCTGAGTGATGGGATTACAGGTGTGCTACGCTGTGCCTGGCTAAGGAACCTTTCTCTACTTTGTATAAGGTCTGTCAATGTTTAGATAGGGAGATGGACCAAGAGTGAACGAATAGGGAGGTTGATGGTGCCAGGGCAGAATCCTGATTCTGGACCAGCCAGAACCTCCCATGTCCGTTCTGTAGTCAGCCCATCCTGAAGGGCTGAACTGAAAGAGAAGAGTTGACCATCAGCATGGAAAGCTAAGGAGCTGTGGAGAAAGAGACCTCCATCTTCCAGTCTTCCCTCCTGCTGAGAAAATAGGAAGTGGTTTCAGATCACGTCATGTTTAACACAAAAGCCACACACACACACACACACACACACACACACACACACACACACACACACACTCACCCTCAACCTTCACTCTGTGGAGCTGAGATTCACAGTTCCAGGAAGGGGAGATCGACAGCTGGTTTTGGTTGAGAACCCACCTCTTGCCTCCGTTAGCTTAAGTATTCATGCTGTTTTCTTTTGAAGTGCTGGAAATGGGGTCTAGGGCCTGCTGCATGCTAGCCAAGGCTAGCCCTCCATTCTGACCTTATTTTATTTCTAAAGATTTTTACCTATTCAAGCTCCCAGTGACCAAACTGGACAGA
The DNA here is from genome assembly GCA_004026605.1 of Ondatra zibethicus. Lineage (NCBI taxonomy): Eukaryota > Metazoa > Chordata > Mammalia > Rodentia > Cricetidae > Ondatra > Ondatra zibethicus. The sequence goes on from PVIU01000105.1 coordinate 102,898, forward strand.
TGTTGTTTGGGAATGTCTGAGCAACAGTGTGGGAAGCAACAGGAGGATGCCAGCAACAAACTGGTCTACACATTCTGTCTCTGAAAGGGCTTGAGGCTGCGCATGCAGTAGCAACCACAGCCACAGTTTGCTGCACAGTCCAGATCTTCCAGAAACCTTATGTTTCATGCGGTTTACGCATGAAAAACACCTTAGAGTCTCATGCGGTTTACGCATGAAAAACACCTTAGCACAGCTAGAGTCTTGAAAAGTAAAGGCATGCAAAGTTCATACCCATAGGGGAAGTCTTATTTATTAACCCAACAGTAATTTATTCAAATTAGCACCTCGAAGCTCCCCCTAGATAACACTATTTTGAAATATCGGATAATCTAAGATAATTTCAAATGCAAATCAATTGATTGGAAACCAGTTTCCTCCAGAAATTGCATTTTCCCAAAGTGGCTTGGTATTATGGGATATAGGAGTAAGGGCTTAGAAGCTACCTCTCAGTGTTAGCTGCTGTTCTAAGTGACTTCATTTCGTCCTCTTGGCAATCATGTGAGGCTGGTTGAGACTGCTATTCCCACTTGCTATAAATCAAAGAAATAATTTGCCTAAGGCTGGCTACCTAGGAGTGGTGGTGCGATTCCTTTTCAGTTATGGGCTGGGGATCAGGGGGCATTTGGAGCGATTGGCCTCTGTCCAACCAGGTTGTTTTTCTCTTGGGCTAGGGAATGCCCCCGGCAGTGAAGGAAAATCAGCATGGTTGCTGAGAGTGGAGTCTTGGAGGTAAATGGCAGCAGCGTTAGAGCAACCAGAACCCTCCTTGTCCATCCTGTAGGCAGCCATTGCTGAAGGGCTGACCATGGTCACTGTTAGTGTTTTTTATTGCTCTGCTGCCCCCTAGGGGTTAGTAAAGGGAAGGAACGAAACTAGCATTTTTCTCTCTGGGTATTCATTATTTATTCCTTTGGTCAAACAAGAAATGTGTGGGTCATTTCAAAGGAATAAATACAAAATCTTTATTCATTTCATTTAAATTCAAGGATCTTCCATCAGGACATTTGTAATTGAGGCCTTGGTAGCACATATCCAGCCCCACAGGACGCAGTGAACAAAAGTGCCTGGGAGTGACTTGGATTGTGGTAGGGGGCAGTGTATATCTGTTGGAGGAGGCTGCTTGTTCGTCTCGGCCACCCAGAACCAAAGTAATCACACAGAAATTATTATTTAAATCACTGCTTGGCCCATTAGCTCTAGCTTCTTATTGTCTAACTCTTACATATTAATTTAACCATTTCTAGTAATCTGGGCATCACCACGAGGTCATGGCCTACCAGCAAAGTTTCAGCATGTCTGTCACTGGCGTGGCTCCATGACTTCTCTCTGGCTCCACCTCCTTTCTCCCAGCATTCAGTTTAGTTCCACCCCCCCAGCTCTGTTCCCCTATAGCTCTGCTATAGGCCCAAAGCAGTTCCTTTATTAAACAATGATTTTCACAGCATACAGAGGGGAATCCCACATCATATGTCCTTGGATTTGAAATGCCCCTAGGTATCAGCTAATAATTTATATTCCAGATCTCCCATAAGCTTTTTAATTTATAGCTCCAAAAGTGGACAGCCCCTCCACAAAGAGTTGTAAAGAGAGCCACTGGGGTCCAGTCCCACCAGAGGAAACTCAGGCCAGAACTTCAGTGAGGAAATGGCAAGCTTCTAGTCACAATATTTGAGAATATATTGCTCATCTTTAAAAAGTCGGTTCAGAGAATAAGCTACTCTCTTAGGTTAGAAGATGTGAATATATCCAAATCACTTGTAATAGGGTGTATGTGTGTGGTGGGGGTGGGGTGAAACTGGTGCTCAGAAACATCTGGGACATTAAGTAGATCACTTCCACAGGCAGTTGCTTCCCTTTCACAGTTAGAGATTGGTTTGATCAATTACGAGAAAAATTGCTCTGACAAAAATAATTAAGAAAGTCTTTGAGTGAGTTATGTATTATGAAATGTGGGTGAAGGGCCCAGCTGACTTACAGGGGCTCCTTCTGAGACTGGAGGCGGGGACAGAAACTCAGAGATAGAAGCAGTGAGATGGTGGCTGGGGTTGAGCAGGTTTCTGCAGGGTCCACGTTCCCACCTGCCAGGTCATATGAATGGCCCGGAGCTTCCCATATCTGTTCCATGCTGCCCACCTCAGCTCCACTGGGTGGATAGTGACAGGCGGCAGAGGCCTCGGGAAGGAGGGAGGGTTCAGTTTTCTGCCCTGGAATCCTGCTCCCAGGGTGTGGCCCTGAAGCCACACTGGGGTCTATGGCTGTGGTGAGTGGGTAGAGGGCTGTGGAAGACATCTGTGTCCAAGATTCCAAGCATCACTGCCCTGCAGCCACACGGAGCAGGTGGCAAAGGACACGGAGAACCAGGGTGTCCTTGGGAAGAACCTGGTGAGGGCCGTGTGCCTGCTTCACGAGAAGGGAGAGAACAGGGAAGAAAGAGTAATCCTGCCTTCAGGAGGGCAAGCCACTAGCCCATGGGAGAAGCTTCTGCAGACGGGGCTGAACAATTTCTACACAATCCTGGGCACTCATTCACCCAACAGAGGCTTTGGCAACTTTCCTTAAACCTGTAACCCCTAAATGCTATTATTCCTCAGATTTCCTGAGTGCTTCCTTTGTGCCACCCATTCTTAATTTAAAAAAATGATTTATTTATATTTATGTGTATGAGTGCTTTGCCTGCATGTGTATCTGTGCAGCACATGCATACCTGGTATCCTCGTAAGCCAAGAGAGGCCATCACATTCCTTGAGACCGAAGTTACAGACATTGTGAGCTGCCACATGGATACCAGGAATAGAGCCCTGGTTCTTTGGAAGAGCAGCCAGTGCTCTTAACTGCTGAGCGATCCCTCCAGGCCCCTTTCTTGATGTAGTTCAGTGCTTTCTGTGTTATTATTTGCTGATTTTAGTCAACCTTCCCAGAGAGGCCTGTTCTGTGATCATATCCACAGCCCCAGAGTACAAAGGAAACAAAGCAGGCAAGAGTCTAGCTAGATGGTCCAAAGGCCTGAGTTAGTCCTTGGATGTGTTTTGTTTAACCAGTATGGAGTTTTTGTTTCATTTGCAAATGATTGTTGACATTTATATGTTGGAAGACCTTGTAATATGTTCTGTGTTAGGACTCCGCTGGGAAGCGGAGATGTGTACATATTTCACAGAAACATGCTGGCCCATACCTGTCCCCACTTGTGCCTAACTCCGGTGACTGAATTCTAGACAGATGCATCTGGAAAAGGTGGTTTTCTGGGTGGATGTGTTTTGGTGCTGACATCCCTGGCTGATGGCCGCCCTGGAGCAGGCTCACCTGAGCTGTGTGTGGAGCGCTTACCCCTCTCTTTCATTTTTCTCTTGCAGAATGACCCCTCCGACTGATGCTCCATTTCCTTCTCTGACAAAGAGGACATGGGCTCCAAACTTCCAAACAGTTTTGTTTTCTGACTCCATGGATCTAAAGTTTTGAAAGGTCTTGCCTACCCTAGAAAATGACACACCTAAACCTGTTTATGACGTCTGACAGGCCTAAAAGCTAACTGGTGGTTCTGAGGCTTTCAGAAACCAGGATGGAGTCATATGTGGAGGCCCTAAAATGTGGGCCCATTTCCACCTTGTCTGTCAGTCAGAGAGTTTGGAGGTTGCTCAAAATGGTTGTCAAGCATAGTTGCAGGTCCCAACTCAGGATGTGATTGCTTGGTTCTTTTGACATTAAGATGGCTCCGTTCAATCCTGACAGGTGGTCAAGATATGCAAATGTGCTTCTGCTTCTTCTTTTGTAACTATGAGGTTACCTGGGTAGGGATGTGATCTAGAGCCACTTCGCCACCTAGACAACATAATGCTGATGATTTGATGTCTCAGAGTGATAAAGCCACTGACTGTTTGAGTTGTCCTATGTATCATGTTAATAAAGTCTTTTGTTACCTTCTCCCTCCCCCGACAACCATTTATATTGGGTATAAAAGCTGTGGAAAAATAAACACGGGCGATTTTTTCAGTAATCACTGGAATGCCCTCCTGGTACTATTCTATGGTTTCTGTCTTATTAATTTTTATGCATCTTCATATTCTTTAGCTATATTTCTAAATTCCCACACTCCTACCCTGGCAAGAGGTATTTTTGTTGAGGCTGGTCCTTGACAGTCACAGACACATATGATGGCATTGAAAAGACTTTCTGGGTCCTCATTTCTACCTCAGAGCCACTCGGTGAGAGAGGAGGGAGACACACAAGTATAAACCAGTCCGGTCATGTTCAGTTACCCCAAAATGTCTGTATTTATTTCACACCCATATAGAATCTGCCATGGTGCTGGCAGCTCCCTAGGCAGGGACACAGGATGCTGTTTCTCCCTGGGGCTGCCAACATCTCCAACTCTGGCTTCCCTGGCAACAGAAGAGAACTTGAAGTCCTCAGGTCCTCAAGGATGCTGGAATACCAGTGGCTGACTATATCACGTGGATTCTCTTACTACACGAGGCTTGGACTGCTATATGCCTGGCAAAGTGTAAATCCAAGGGCATTTGGTGGATGACCTGGGTGGCCCTTTCATCCTGGGCCTCTTCAGACTGTAGATCTGTGGTGTGTGGATGCCATGGCTGTAGCTTTATCATGGCTGACAGCCACTGAGAGGAAAGATGCTACAGGTACCTGGGCGCATTTCCAAGTTGCCTCCGCCCATGCCCATGCTATGACTTCTCCTCAGAACAGTCCAGCAAAACAGTCTTTCCTCTTTTCTGTGCACTCCCCTTGAGCTATTTTATAGAATTATAAAACCAGGCTGTCAGCAGAGACTGCTTGCTTGTTTCCCGGCTGCCCAGACCTGAAATAATCAGCCAGAAAGTATATTAATTAAAACACTGTTTGGCCAATAACTTAGGTATCGTTCTAGCTGGCTCCTACATTTTGAATTAACCCGTTTCTATTAATCTATATATCATCATGAGACTGTGACTTACTGGTAAGGATCCTGAGTCTGTCTCCTTCAGCAGCTACCTGGTGTCTCTCTGACTCTGCCTACTCTTTCTCACTATGTCTTCCAGCCTGGCTGTATTCTCCACTGCTATAGGCCAAAGCAGCTTCTTTATTAACCAATGGTAATAAAACATATTCACAGCATGCAGAACGGAATCCCACATTGTCAAGCTGTTTTTCTTTCCCTTAACCCATCTGAAAACTGGGTTAAGGTAAGGAGCTGGTCCCTGGCACCTGTCTTAGTCATTCATTGTTTATGTATGTAGAAGGCCCAGAGGTACTAAGTCACTTTGGGTCACAGATGGCTTGTGAACCTGGAACCCATTAGCTACCCTTTGCTCTAGGCGTGAGGCAGAGCCTGGCTCCTTTTGGCTTTGTCTAGGCTGACCCAGGGAACCCCATTTTCAGGGTCTTTAGCAGCCCAGGTTCCTGAGTGGACTGTGGGAACCTCTGAGAGCAGAGTGGAGAGTTCAGCCCTGAGAAAGAAGACGCCGATGTTGACATCGCTTTGCTTTGGCTGCCTATGGTGAGGTAGTTTTAATTCGCTTTGCTTTGACTAATTACGGTGAGGTGGTTTTAATTCGATGTAAAATGGATTAGTGTCTCCCCATAGGGAGATTTTACTTTGTTTTGTTCTTTTTGCTGCTTAGTGGCCCACATTCCAGCAGCCAGTTTCCAGCTTCCTGTCCTAGCCTCCCTCTTCCTCCTGCACGTGAAAACCAGTCTCTTCTTTTGGTTTTATCTTTTGAACAGTTTGAGCATCTGCACAGTTTCTATGGGAAAATAAAATAGAGTTCATAGTGAAAATTCTTTCCTCTTCCAGCCTAGTGAAAGCAACCAGTATTGCTACTGGGCACCTCCCGGAAGGATTTCAGACACACGGAAACATAAGCGTTCCACTCCTCCCTTCCCCAGTAAGAGACGTCATGTAAAGCACACTTTAGACCCTTGTTCTACCTTGCCCCCACTCCACTGCCTTGAAGGTCATTGGATGTTATTGAGAACAAGATTATTTAAAAATTTGCATATTGCTTCATTGTACATGACTGTTCCATGTCTACAGGGGCTTCCTCAGCAGTGAGATATGTTTTCAAATTGTGGATTTCAATTGAGAGCAGTGAGTAATCTTAGACAGATGTGATTTGAGGCCAGAGCAAGTATGAGTTAAATATATCCATAAAAGAGGAATTTCCAAGCCAAAGGTGACATGCATTGCTCATTTACTAAATGCTGCCAAATTGTCTCCTACTGTTACTATTCTGGATTTTTTACTCTCACCAAGAAAGTCTGTGAACGACTGTTTTCCTATGTGTTCAAAGAATATTGCTTTATAGTGTTGGTTCTTCACGCTCTGAACACCTTAGTATGGCCCCTCCCTCCCCTCCCTTTTCTTCCTCTCCCTTCCCCTCCCCTTTTCTTCCGTTTTTACTTTCCTTGTCTTACAGAGCTGGGGAATCAATCCCAGAGCTTTGCATACACTGGGAAAATGCTCTATGGTGTAGCGGAACCAATACTTCCTTGTGTTCAAGGACGACAGAGGCTTACTTTATGGCTTAGGCTGGCCTTGAACTCTTTGCTTCCTGGATGTTGGGATCTGCAGGTGAGCCCCACCGTGCTCGGACCAGGGTGCTTTGTGTTCTCTTACTGGGAATGGTGTTGCCCATCTTTTCACATGTTAGAGCCGTGCATCTCAACAGCATTGCAGTCTCAGGGAGTCCAGCTCCCCACAGACCAGGCTCATAGTTGGCAGAAAACACCAACATTTAGAGTTGGTGTCTTATGAAAGGTCTCTTGGTCTCCTCAGTGTATTAGTCTCCGAGTCACAGCCACCCAGGGTGATGGTGCCATCTGCCTATTGAATGCACAGCAGTTTGGGGACCCAGCCCATGTGAGCTCGCCTGTCTTCTGTCAAAGTTTGTTGGCCCGTGGAATTATTATTTTGTTCTACTTAGTATCATGGAAATAAGCATATCTCTTTTGGACTAACTATTCAAATAACTTTCCTGAGAAGACAGCTCACAAATAGCAGAACGAGACGAATCTCAGCTTACACACCGCCGCTGGCAAGTAGTTGTACTGATTCTTTGGCTTGCTTCCTTTCAGTTGAACAGGTAGATTATGTCATCTCACCACTAGTAAACACCTCGAAAAATGTGCCTACACTTGACTGCAGCATCACTGTGGGGTGAAAGGAAAAACACTCTGTTCTAACGATTGGATAGCCAGCCTGCTGCGTAGGATGAGGATCCCTTCTGGCTGCCTAGAGTCCCTTGGCTCCAGAACCACTGTATCCCTTCTCCAATGCCAGCTATTCCAATGCCAGCTGTTTCTAGAGCACTGGTTCGCAACCTTCCTAATGCCACGACCCTTTAATTTGGCTCCTCGTATTGTGTACCCCAACCAGCAAATTATTTTGTTGCTACGTCATAACTGTAATTTTGCTACAGTTATGAGTCATAATGCAAATATCTGATACTGATTTTTTTCTTTTTTTTGATTTTTTGAAACAGGGTTTCTTTGTGTGTCCCTGGATGCCCTGGAACTTGCTCTATAGACCAGGCTGGCTTCAAACTCAACAGAGATCCGCCTGCCTCTGCCTTCCGAGTGCTGGTATTAAGGGCTTTTGCCACCACTGTGTGGCAATATCTGACATCTTGACCCACAGGTTGAGAACTCCTGTTCTTGAGGATTATCCAGTGTGGGTATGAGGGTTCGAGTCAGTGTCCTTCAGGGTACTCAAGGCTTCTTCCTGCTGTGCCACTTCAGAAGGGGAAGAGGGGCCCTATGTCCCACTGAGCAAGGCCATTGGGTCCAGAAGACCAGCCCAGCCCTCCATTACCAGTGTCCTCTTCAGTCTTTCTTCTTCTGCGTCCCATGCAATGAATTCATATACTGAACTGTGTTGCCTGAATCAGTTATTTCTGAAGAATATTTAAAAAAAATTATCATTCCTTCTATATTTAAAGTCTGAATTTTTTTCAGATAAAGAAATTTAAAGTTATGATCACTAAGGAGTAGTTCATGCCACAAGGAACAACGGGTCGAGGGAAGGAAGAAATATAAGATATTCTGGAAGTCTTTTGCTTGTTCATTTAAAGGCTCATGTAGCCCAGGCTAGTTTCAAATGCACAGTGTAGCTGAGGATGGCCCTGGACTTGTTCTGCCACCCCCTGGATGCTGGGATTATAGGTGTACCACTGCGCTATGCTCATGTAGTGCTGTGGTCCAGGGCTGCCACGTGCTAGGTAGGCTCAGCCCCCTGACAAACATCTTCAGGCTCCAACCCCATCATAGTTTTTTGTTTGTTTTTAATTCTGGAAATTTAACCTAGCGTCAGCTGGTTGAGGATTCTGCCACTGAACTTAACATCCTCGACTGCCTGGGAAATTTTTATAGCTCAGAAGTGGGTTAGGTGCGCAGGTCACGGACACCCATTCTTTCGCTTCCAGTCAATACCCTGTGAGGTTTTCACTGCTTGCCACACAGACCAAGTCCACACATGCATATGTGTATTAGAACATCAGTTTGACTGGCAGGAACCACACCGCGGAGACTTAGTTCACAGGCTTTGGAGAGAGATGGATCCAACAGGCATCACCGTCTGTGAAGCCATGTGCCTCTCTGTAGCCCTTAGTTTTCCCACCTCTGACATAACAATAAGACCACTAGGTGGTAAGATCTAATGATATAATGAGTTTAAAACAATTTCTTTCTGTTCACCCAAGCTTTCAATATATACTAACTTTGAAGAAAAGTGAAGCGGGGCGGCAGGGGTTGGGAGGGCATCAAGATGGCTCAGCAGGTAAAGGCAATGGCTACCAAGTTGATGACCTGAATTCCATCCTGGGGATCTACTCCTTAGAAAGTTGTCTTCCGACCTCCACGGGTATTCACAATAAACAAATGTAAGACATTTTTAAAAGTGAAAACTCAAAAATGGACACCCCCCTCCCCCATCACTAACGTTTGTGGACACAGAAAGGCCTCCAGGATCTGTCGTGGTCCTGAAATCCTCAAACTCACCCCACCCCACAGAACGCCTTAGGATGGGCATTAGTAGGTCATAACGAAAGTCAGCATTTGCTGCCTGGTGAAAACCAGTTTCGGCAGAACTGCTTTTCTCACCTTTCTCAGTCACTCGATCTTCCCACCCTCTGCCAGGTCTTAAGATTGCTTTTTGCGTGAAGTACGAGAAAACAAAACCACGCCCTCGCGGTGCGTTCCTCGGGCCTACAGCGCCATCTTGTGGTGCTGTGGCGCAAACACAATTTGGCTGGTCGGGTTTTGCATCCTACTTAGAAATATCCAGGGCGTTCTCAAGGACCTCTGTGTTAGAATTGTAGTCTTTCATGCTTATAAGAAAAAGCACAATTGTCGGGTGAGCAGTCTTCTATCAGGTTCCCGAATGATGACCTATTTCTCGCTGTTTTTCTCTTATTAGTCCATATCACTCCTGTGCTTCTGACTTTGTAGCTGGTGTCAAGTAGAAGATGCATTTTTTTTTGGCGTGGTTAATTTATAGGAGAAGCGCTGATTTGAGTTATAATCATTGAGCTTTGTTTAGGGTTTAGAAGAAGTAGGTAATAGTTTACATTTTGTGAAATTTGCGTCTCTGAAATTCGGACTGGACAACATCAAGATCCTATGTTGAAGTTGTCTCTTATTCTTTGATGCCGTGAGCTCACACAGCCCCAGACAACATTTAGAGAGCACAGTCTAAATCTATTACTGCATCAGCACTGGGCAGGTTCTGCCACACCGAGGGAATGGCAGTGGCCAACGTGACAGTCTGAGGGCCACCGGACCACCAAGAGAACTGGGCCAGCTAAATGTAAAAGCCTTTCTGCCAAGCGTGCATCACGGTGATGCAGAAGCAGAAGATGATGCAGACTTCACGCTTGGACCTGCCGCTCAGCGTCTGGACTATTGATTGTCTGTTTTGATTATCAGAGATCTGCCTCCTGAGTGCTGTGATTAAAGGCGCGCACCACCACTGCCCGGCTGTAATGTGGCGTTTTCATACATGTGCGTTAACCCACTTGCTCACATTCACTGCCCATTACCCTTTCTTGCCCCTATTCCTTTGATCCTTTCCCCCCCACAAATAATCCCCTTCTGCTTTGTCATATATATGCATATTTATATACTATACAATAAAATATATATAATCTTGTGTATGAGGAGAATATGTATTTCTTTTTTCCTTCTCATTTCTGTCTTATTCCCGCCACAGACCCCCCCACATAGTTCCCTTTTTACTTTCATATCTTATTTTAAATCTAGATTCTGAATATGAGAGAAAACATGTTATTTGTATTTGAGTCTGGTTTGTTTCTCTTAACATGGTGCTCTCCAGTTCCACCCATTTCCCTGTAAATTACACAGTATCATTTTCTTCATAACTAAATAAAACTCTACATTTGTATCTATGCCATATTTTACCCATTCGTCTGTTGATGTTCACAAGACTTAAACCAATATAAATATAAAAAGCCAATGAAATTCTAATTAATAACAATTTAACAATAGATTCCAAGTATAACATACAAAAAATGTACACACAGAGAGACAGATATACACCTACATACACCCATCACTGTAGAGCAAAATGCATTCTGCAAGATGAATCCAATCAACTCTTTAGCACTTGGATCAGAATTAAAACATTCTTGGTACCTCAGCACTTCTCTTTTTCTCCTCCCAGGCCATTTTCTTTCCATGTCTTTTTGTGGGTGTGGGGTGTGTGTTGGGGCTCTGGTCACATGAGTCAAGTACTCTCCCACTGAGCCATGTCTCAGTGCTCCGAGTCTGGTTTCTATCACCATGGGTTCATTTTGCTGTTCTCAAACTTCACGCAGACTGCCTTCCACTTAGCTGGCACCTGCGGCATCTCCCTTGGCATGGTTGTACCTAGCTGGGATTTGTTTCCATTGCCTGTGGTGTCTCTGAGTTTTGGCTTCTACAAACCTGGCTTTGGTGACCACATGTAGACATACTGGCCGTGTATGTGCATAGAAGCAGGCACGAGCGAGCAGAGGTCACCCAAGTTCATGTGGGTTTGTCCTGCCCTGGCAGAGCACGTGGGCCACAGATGTTGTATGTCCTTGCCAACAGCTGGTACTGTCCATCTTCTTAATTTTACCCCTTCTGGGTGTGTTCATGGGTTATCTTCCTGTAATTTCACGGGGCTTCCCTGAAGAGCAATGCTGTTGGGCACCGATCCACATGTTTGTGTACCATCTTGGCCTGTCTTTCCTTTTCACGTTTTTTTTTTTCTCATTAAAACTGGCTATCTTTCTTTTTCTTATTGATTGGTATTACCTTTTATAGTTTGTGAATTTGAGTCTATGGGTGGATATATTGATAATTCTTAATTCTAAATCATGCCTACCATTTTGAAGGCAGTCTGTCTATTCATCTAGAATTTTCAGTGTCTCAAAGAATTGCAGTCCATCTGGAATTGATGTTTGGTGGAGGGTAAGGTAGGGTTCAAGACCATTTCTCTATGGTCTGCATTTCCAGTTGACCCAGCATGTTGTGGAATATTACTTCAACTGTGTTAAGGAGTGTTGTATTTGTTTACACTGCCTTTGTTTAACGAGGAAAGGAAGTGTTACATTTGTTCTGGCTGCATTAGTTCCATTATGTAAAGGTGCATTGCATTTGTTTCACCTTGTCTGCCTAAGGCACCTGATTGGTCTAATGAAAAGCTGAACAGCCACTAGCTAGGCAGGAGAGGAATAGGTGGGGCTGGTGGGCAGAGAGAATAAGTAGGAGGAGAAGTCTAGGTAAAATAGAGGAAGGAGGAGGAAAAAGAGAATGAGGGAGAAAGAGAAGGACACGCCTGCGGGCAGAAGCCAGCCAGGCCAGTCAGATACAAGATGCAGTGGAAGTAAGATATACAAAGGAAAGAAAGGCAAAAAGCCCAGAATCAAAATGTAGCTAAAGAGAAACGGATTAAAATAAGAGCCAGGCTAAGGCCGAGCGTTCATAACTAATAATAAGTCTTGTCATGATTTGGGAGATGGTTGCTGGCCTAAAGGAGAAAGCCGGATACACAGCACTCCTTCCTGGAGGGACCACCCATCAGTGTAAATTACCCTGCTGGTGTGAATAAGGTAACGGTAGGAAGGGTGGCTTTGGGCCCACAGGTCTCGGCAACATGTGACATCACACTGTCTTAGGTTATTCACAATTCCTCTTTGTGTCTCATCATAGGAACCCTTTGGTTTTGTTTAGACTTGGTTGACAATTCTCATCCATTTGCATCTCTATATGAGTTTTAGATTCAGGTTGTTAATCTCATCAGAATAATTAAAGCTGCTGTCTCTCTCCCATTCCCACCTGGTCAGTCCTGGAGGTTCAGCCTGGCGCCTGCAGCAAGGACTCACACTAAGCTCTGCCCCTTGGCGGTGCCTGTGACACTTGGGGACCAACGCCTCTGTGGTACATATTCTTTCAGCTCAGACTGTATCTCATTATCTATTTAAAGTTTCACTATATTCAAGAATTTTATAGTATTCTATAGAGAAGTCTTAAGTGTTTTCCAGGATTATTCCCAGATATCCTTGTTAAAGTTTGTTTTATTTTTAATTACACACGTTTTTATACCCTTTCTTTCTAAAATTCATTTCTATTTTGTCTTCTTTCTGGCTATTTCAGTGAGTGTGAAGTGGCATCGCACAGTGACTGGATTTCATGATTTAATGGATTTCATGGATTTCATGGCTAATGATGGGAGACATCTTTTCGTGAGTTTATTAGCCGTTCGCGTCTATTCTTTAGTGAAATGTCCATTTGGATCCTTTTTCATAGGTTCATTGTTATTGTGCATGAATGTGACCCATGCTTGAGTGTGAGTGTGAGGGAGCATGCGTGCTACGGTGTGGTGCAGAACTTTGGGGAATCGGGTTTTCTCCTCCTTTGAGGCAGTCTGAGGCAGTCTCTCTTGCTTCTGCTGTGCTGGGTTGTAGCTTGCCCATGGGCTGCCAGACAGTTCTTCAGTCCAGCCCTACCATCTCACTATAGCAGCATTAGGATTAGACACCACTTCATTGAAGAATTTGGGTCAGGGTGTATATTGGTCTACAATGTAAGGCATAGAAGAGTTTGATGTTAATATATATAAATTTGGGGGAAGGCTGAAGATTGGAGTGGTGTGATCAGAATATTTTGTCATAAAGGAGGCCACCCCATAACTCGTAGTCTGTGGAAGAAAGCCATTGGTCTAGCAGGCAGAAGTTACTCCTGGTTAACGCTGCTATTCCCCTGGAAGCTGGTATCCAGGCCCTTATCCCTATTTGATTTCTGTCTTAGTTAGGGTTTCTATTGCTGTGAAGAGACATCATGACCACAGCAACTCTTATAAAGGAGAGCATTTAATTGGATCTGGCTAACAGTTCAGAGTTTTAGTCCATTATCGTCATGGCGGGCAGCATGACAACGTGCAGGCAGACATGGTGCTGGAGAGGTAGCTGAGTGTTCCATATCCAGATAGGCAAGCAGCAGGAGGAGAAAGAGCCATTGGGTCTGGTTTCAGCTTCTGAAACCTCAAAGCCCATCCCCAGTGACATACTTCCTCCAACAAGGCCACACTAATCTAACAAGGCCACACGTCTTAAACCTTTCAAAAAATGCCACTCCCTATGAGCCTATTGGGGGCCATTTTCATTCTAATTGCCACAATTTCTAATGAAAGAAAAATGGCTTTCCTTTCCCCAGAAGGGGTCTGGGTGAGAGCTGAAGGCTTTCGGGGTCCCCATCGAGAGGCCGCCCTGAAATACTCTGTGGCCTTCCCCTGTAAAGCATGTTGCTTTATTTCTTTGTATAAACTGGGTATGGGCGCCGGGTGGTGGCGGCACATCCCTTTAATCCCAGCAGTCGGGCAGAGGCAGAGGAAGGCAGATCTCTGTGAGTTCGAGGCCAGCCTGGTCTACAAATAAGTTCCAGGACACCCAGGGCTACACAGAGAAACCCTGCCTCGAAAAACCAAAACCAAACCGACCAACTAAACAAACCAAGAAACAACAAAACAAAACCCCCAAAGCCAATCAATAAATAAAATAAAATGAGTGTGTGTGGTCTCTAATTTTAAGCATTAGGAAAACACCTTTACTACCCAGAAGGTGAACGACGATGCTCCCCAAAGCGTCTTCTCTGTGTTCATGTTTCAGCCGTTTCTCACAGTCCCGGAGGCTTCTGGGACGCTCTCTCCCAAAGCCGCCTGCTTGCTGCGAAAGACACCAGGCGCACTGTCACACTGTCCCCTGGAAAGAGAGCAGAAAGCAGAACCAGCGCTGAAGGGGCTGCTTAGCTACCAGAGGAAAGGCTTTCTGGCACAGTCTGACCTTCTGAGAGCTCCTCAGGCCCGGGGCCCAGCGGTGAGGTCTGTAGTCTGTGTCCTCACGATGCTGAAGAACACAGGAGGAAGAAGGCATTAGAGAAAGTCTTCCGGTGAGCGACCTTGTACCTGACACCTCGGATGGACGGCCAGTGAACTTCACGTTCATCTGCTATTAATTCAGCCAGCCATCACCAGTGTTTATCATGCACCGTTTGAATGCCAGGCGTGCCACTAGGAACTCAAGGTAGCGAAGGAACCAAAAGAGGCTGGGGTCACGTAGAGGTCTGAGGACAAATAGGGATAAGACAGATTGCAAACTGGTAAGCACTCTGAAGAAAAGCACAAAAGATTCAGTCAGTAACAGTACTAAATGGCCCGATTCATCGGGTGAAGGCCTTTTTGAGGAAGTGACACACATCCACAGACTTAAAGTGGGACAGGTGGTAGAAAGAGGGCTCCAGGGAGAGAAAAGAGCAGAGGCAAAGAGCTAGGGATCAGAGGGAGCCTGGCACCCTGGAGGAGCAGGAGAGGCCGGTGTGCCTCATGCTGTGAGATTCAGAGTATCCCTGAGAGGAATTCCAGGCTTTGGCTCCCGTCCTGTGCAAAGCCATGCCATGTTTTCGAAGGAGATGATGTGATAGGATTTTACAAGCATGTTCTACTGTCTTTGTGGGGACAGTATTTCTGTTTCTTTACAGGCTTCTCAGCATCAGCAGAGCTAGTGTGGGTCACAGGGGACTGGCAGAGGATGACCTAATGACAGGAAGTTAGGAAGCCACTTTGGGTTCAAAAGCCTTAAAAACAGCATGTCCTTCCCTGCAACACCTTATGATACTGTGAAGGTTTATACACACATACACACACACACTACATACAATATAGATGTATGCTGTATGTATAAATGTAAATATTTCCAAATTCCTAAACTTTGGAAACCAAGAAAAACAGATTCCTTTTCTTAGCCTCTCTGTATTTCTACTTGAATGTTCTTTCCTTTTTATTTTTATTTTAATTTTTTAAAAAGATTTATTTATTTATTATGTATGCAGTGTTCTGTCTGCATTTACATCTGAAGGTCAGAAGAGGACACCAGATCTCATTATAGATGGTTGTGAGCCATCATGTGGTTGCTGGGAATTGAACTCAGGACTTCTGGAAGAACAGCCAGTGCTCTTAACAGCTGAGCCATCTCTCTAGCCCCTCCTTTTTATTTTTTAAATTTGGCTACAAAAATTATTTTGCTAGTAAATATGTTCCAAAGCGGGCAAAAGGAGCCTCCACGGGTTGTACCGGGCTCTTTAAAGACTCCGCAGATACACAGACATAAATCACAGAAATCTCTTTTGAAATGTCACTTACCTTCATCTCTCATAGGAAACCCAGATCCAGAGAGAAAATAACGAATGTTCCAGTTTGTCTGGATCGTGTTACTCCAGTAAAGACCGACAAGCAGGACGGAGGCAGGAGAAGCAAATCCACTTGGTGTTTTATAGCTTCCCGCTTAAAAAAGAGAATAGAACAAAAACCCTCCTGCACTGTATAGGAAGATAAATGCATTTATCCAACACGCGGCACCTGGAAATGATTCTTCATCAGTGACAATCCCTAGAGTTATCAGTGAGCCAGGGCTGAGTGCATACTCACAGTGCAGGGACAGAAGCCATCACTGGTTCTGAAGTCACTAGGCACCTTGAAGTCAGAGGCCTCGGCAACCGAGGAGGTTGCTTCTGAGTGTGACTGACAACGGTTCTCAGGAAATACAGACACGCTAACCTGGCTCTCTCTTTCTTGCCCTCCCTCCTTTTTTCGGCTTGCCAATCACGTTCTGTCAGTTCACGACAGTGTAACATATAGATCCCGTGGTGGGAAATCATGCACAGTGTCACAGAGCAGAATGGGACGGTAGAAGAGGGTGTGGCAGTGCACTTTAGTCCCAGCAGTTGGGAGGTAGAGGCAGGCGGATCTCTGTGAGCTCGAGGCCACCCCGGTTCATATAGCAAGTTTCAGGACAGTGAGGGATACATAGAGAAACCCTGTCTTAAAAAAAAAATGGACTGTAGAAAAGTAGTTTACAACCAGAGCGCTGCTTCAGGTTGACAGGGGAAGGCTATTAAAGGTTACATCTGGAGGTCCATGACAGCCCTACAGCAAGGTTGCTTGGGAAGGGGCTGGCTCATCCTCTTGCATAGTTTCCAAGGACAAATGAGACATCAGGTCACACTCACTGGTTTCTTATGATCCCCACCCCCAGAAACCAGTCAGGAAAAGTCTGTGCTCTGTGAAGCTGGCATTAGCTTTTGAGTCCTAATTTTCCCACTCTGCTCTCTTCTGGGCCGAAGTCTTCAGAACTGTCTGGGGCCTGCAGACTCCTCCCTTCTCACAGGTTCCCTTCAGCTCTCTCTCTCTCTCTCTCTCTCTCTCTTCCCTATCTTCTCCCTTCTCTCCCTCTCTCCCCCTTCTTCTCTCCTTCTCTTCCTCTCTCCCTCTCTCTGTTCCCTTCCCTTCTTCCTTCCACTCCCTCCCTTTCCTCCCTCTCTCAGTGTCTACACTTTGCTAATACTGTACAGTGAACATTCACATCTTCGTGTTTTGTTTTACTGGATTACATCAGGCCATTTTCATGCTTAATAGACTCTGAACAGCCCTCTCTCCCCATGTCCTCAAACTTCTTTCCTTGTCCTTTGTTGAATCGGCTAGTTTAGGAATAAGTATGAGGCCCAGGTGTGTGGCTCCCTTTCCAGGACACAACCCCTATAAGCTACAGTGGAGCAAGGATGGGTAGGGGCTTTTCAATGGTATTTCCAGCCTTTTTCTTGCCTCTAGGGGTGAAAAAAGACCTGTATATAGTTAGTTGCCCATTACTTTTCAAGGATTTCTCATTGGACCATTTGCCTAGCATCATTAGGAAGTGCCTGCTTCTGCCTTGCTTAACCTCTTCCCCTTACAAGAGGCTTTCAGTTCTGGGAAGTTAGAAGTCTCAGAGCCTAAAGTACCATCCACTCTCATCGAGGCAGCCAGGGCAGCAGCAAAGGAAGTAGACATCTGGGCCACACTGCTGGGGTCACGATCCCTTTCCCCACCATTTGGAAACTAAGATGTCCTTGCTATACCTCAGTTTCCTCACAGGCTTCAGAGAATTGTCTATAAAAGGTCCAGTCACATATGTAACATGCATCTTTTCTATAATGGTACACACACACACACACACACACACACACACACACACACACGAGACTCCTTAAATAGGAAAAACATATTCTTGGACTAAGTTCTTATTAACAATTTTTCCTATTTATAATTTGGTAAGAAATGCTTGATAAGGACTAGCCTTATCAAAATAACAGATGTTCTAAGCTAAAGAAATAAATACATTTGAGGTCTAAAACAGTGGAGGCTGGAGAGACACCTTAGTGATTAAAAGTGCTTGCTGGCCTTGCAAACAGCCTGAGTTTGGTTCCCAGAATCCACATCATACAGCTCACAACCCCTTGTAACTTCAGGTCCAAGGGATCTGACACTCTCTTCTGGCCTCCATGGGCACCAGCCCACATGTGGTTTTTATTCTCTCACACACATAAATAAATAATAAAACATAAATCTAATAAAATACCCAGGTATAAACCTAATGAATGAACTATAAGACCTCTACAGTGAAAATTTTAAGATATTAAAGAAAGAAATTGAAGAAGATACTAGCATAGGTTCAGTGCCATCCTCATCTAAATCCCAACGATGCTATTCACAGAGCTAGAAAAAAAATACTAAAATTCACATAGAAACATTGAAGCCAGAGCAATCCTAGCAGAAAGAATAACGCTGGTCGTATCACAATGTCTGACCTCAGGTTATGCTACAGAGCCACTGTGACCAAGATGGTTGCAAACCAGCGGAACAGCACAGAGAGGCCAGAAATAAGCAAAGTGAGAGCCACCTAGTTTTTGAAAACCATGTTAAAAAAACATGGAAAAGGGACAGCCTCTTCAACAAGTGATTGAAATGGGGGAAATGGATATTAGCATGCAGAGGAATAAAATTAGATCTACATATTTTATCCTGAACAAAAGTCAATAAAAAAGAGCAAATGCCTTAATGTAAGACTGGGCATTGCTGGAGGAAAACAAGGGAGCTGCTTGAAAATGCAGGCATGGGCAAGAACTTTCTAGAAAAGGATCCATTCCTGTGGGAAATAACCCCAAGAACTGACAGATCAGGTCTGTGAAATTTAAAAGCTTCTGCCCAGCAAAGGAAACCATCAACAGAGCAAGCAGATACTCTGTAGGACTGGAGAAAATATTTGCCAGCTATGCTTCAGGCCTAATGCCCAGAACATACATAGAACTGTAAAAATTAAACACCAAGACCAAGTGAGTCTTCGGAGTGGGATGGTGAGCCAAATAGTCAGTTCTCAAAAGAGTCAATATGAATGACCAGTAAGTACTTTCAGAGGTGTTCATCTGCAGCCAGCAGGAAATGCAACTTAAAACTACTTCGAGAGTCAGTCTCACCTGAGCAGCGTGACTATCAGCAAGAGAACAAATGACAACAAGTGTTAGTTGATGGGAGGACAAACTACAGCCACTACAGAAATAGAAACCTAACAGAACCAGCCATACTATTCCTGAGTGTAAAACAAAGGGCTTCTGCATTCTGCTGCAGAAATACTTGCTCAACCATGTTTATTATTGTGCTGGCTGTAATAATAGCTAAGGAATAGACTCAGCCTAGATGCTCATTAATAGATAAGCGGATAAAGAAAATATGATGCATACACCAAAATTATATTTGGCTCTAAAGAGAAAATGAAAACATGACATTTGCAGTAAAGGGAGTGGACCGGGAAGTGACGTTAAGTGAAAGAAACCAGATTCAGAAAGACAAATGATGAGTGTTGATGTGGGATTTCCATCTGTATGATATGAATGTGTTTTATTACCATTGGTTAATAAAGAAGCTGCTTTGGCCTATGGCAGGGCGGAATATAGGTATGCAGGAAAACTGAACAGAATGCAGGGAGAAAGAAGGTGGAGTTAGGGAGATGCCATGTAGCTGCCAAAGGAGAAAGACACCAGAATCTTACCAGTGGGCCACAGCCTCGTGGTGATACACAGATTAGTAGAAATGGGTTAATTTAAGATGTGAGAGGTAGCTAGGAATATACCTAAGCTATTGGCCAAACAGTTTTGTAATTAATATAGTTTCTGTGTGAATATTTGGGTCTAGGAGACTGGGAAATGAACACACTGTCTCTGCTTACAGAATATTTTCTTCATCTATAGATTTGGAATCTTAAGTTTTATATGTATGTGTGTTTGTGTGACTTTAGATTATGATACAAGAAAGGGAACCATGAGAAGTGTAAAAAAAGATCTTCAGAGAGTAGAGAGGGGAGAAAGAGGATAACAAAAAATAGGAAGGAGGCTAATGAGGGCGGAGAAACCCAGGGAGAGTTGTATAAGGCGGAGGAGTAAGGGCAGAGATTCAACAATGAAAAGTATGTATAAAAATGTCATAATGAAACCCACTACATTGTATGCTGATTTTTAAAAACTAATAAAAAAATGAAAAGCAATACATTGAGAATCGCTTATGCTCCTTTCTCATGAAGTCTCCCTCCAGCTCCCTGCTCTCACTTGGTGCTGGGTTTACCTTGTAGGTGGGGTCTAAATAGAAGGCAATTAGGTGATGGAAGCACCACCTTCCTAAGGCGTGAGCACAGCTCTGGCCGGATGGATTAGCTCTCTAGAGATCAGGTTCACTTATGCTCTTGGCCCCGCTGGTACGTTCTGGGTATCATTTTCACTTTGCTGTTGTGAATGCAGCAGAGGACTGTGGCCAGAATGCTGGATCCATTCTGTTTGGATCTTCAGGCCGCTGTAATCGTGAGGAAAAGGCTCTCTTAACACACGATCTGGCTTCCGGATTACGCTGTTATAATATGGATCTAGATGTCCATTCACCTGATGATGGACATTTGTTTTACTATCAGTTTGGGGCTATTAGGATTTATAAATTTATTTTTAAATGCTATGAGTATTTGTGTAGAAGTCTTTTCGCAAAAGTATGCTGTGTAAGGCTTTATCTTCTGAGCCAAACTGCCACCATCTTCATAAGATCAGCGGTGCCTCCCTGCCTGAGTTCATCGCAAATTAAACTGTTGACATTCCCACCTAGGCGGAAGTATACAGCCACTTCTAGCCTCGAGTTGTCTGAAGCCTCAGTGTTATGATTCTGCACATGGGAGACCTTCGCGGGTGGGTTCAATGCACTGTGAGTCAGGGACAAATGCGCCAGGCAGACAAAGCTTACGTGGAAAGTTTTATTAAGAGAAATGGAATGGAAAAGGGAGGAAGGGAGGGGAGACCAGTCTCTGGGGACAGGAGCGGTGGAAGAGAAGAGAGACACAGAGAGAGAGAGAGAGAGTGACAGAGAGAGGAGAGAGGTCAAGATCTACCTGCCTCTATTGAGGAGCAGAGGGGAAGAGAGAGCGGGAGTGGGTGGCGCTTGTCTCTTAAAGGGACCTTTTGCGTATGCAGACAGAGCCAGAGTGCGCAGGGACAACTAACTCTGCCAGGTCCCCAACGGGCTGGGCCGGGCCAGGTGTGCCTGGATGCTAGCACTTAGAGTTTCATGGAGGAGCTTGAATATATAGGCTGCGAGGACTAGGAGAAGGGGCTCCATCTACTTGTCTGTAGGGAAGCCATCTTCTATGCTGGGTGAGAACATTAAAGTGCAGTTGTTTCGGGGTCTTCCATGCTCCTGCAGACACCCCCTTACCCATGCTTCCTAAGTAAGTCCAGTAAACTCAGTGGTGGACTGTGGTGGGACTGTACTTTGGTTTGTTGGTAGGACTTCTTGGGGAAGGGATGAGCATTGTTCACGTCTCCCCCAGGGGAGGGATTTTTAGCAACACATGCTTTTGTTTCTCTCGATAAATGTGTACCAGACAAACTATCAGATATTTTCCAAAGCATAAGTACCATTTTTCGTCTCACCGTGAGTTCTGTTTTCTCTGTGTCATGGACCAGCACTGGATATTGCCAGCTACTGAATAAGTGTGTTTACTACCTATCATGGATTTGAATCACATCTACAACTAATAGGTCTTGCCTGGCACCCTTCCATGGGCTTGCACCAATCTGTGTATCTTTGGTAAAGTTTTTGTTAAAAACTTTTACCCACTTTTCTTCCTCTTTGTTTTATTGACAAAGGGCCTCGAATAGCCCAAGTGATACAGATCACTTGGGGTAACTTGCCCTCAAAGGGTCACAAATAGAGGCTCTCCTTAAAAGGTATCATGTAATTGTTTGCTCCAGCAAAGTAGTATTCCTTCCACTCCTGGAGCTAAGTGTTGACATTCGGACTTGAAAAGACACCCTTCCCAAGCACAGAAACAACATTCTCCCTGACGCCTCCAGTGCCAGCGTCCCAAGATCTACAAAATGGAGCAAACAGATGTCTTGTCCCCACAGGAGGGGTCCAGCATGTTTCTGATGTTCTGTTTCTTTCTTCTGCGGTGTCCTGGCTTTTATTATCCAGTCATTTGTTCAGTTTGGACCTCAGAGACTGAACTGTGCAGTACCCTCAAGGTGTGCTCTATCTATTGCTGTTAGCAGGGAGGATGGTATTGGAGGCCACAATAGTCCTATGGGACATTTATCAGAGGGAGAGAAGATACTTCCAATTTTTTTTCTGGCACTTACTTACTCCCTCCCTCCCTTTTCCCTCCCTCCCTTTCCCCTCCCTCCTTTCCTCTCTCCCTCTCTTCCTCCCTCCCTCCCTTCTCTCTCTCTGTTTGTTTTTTGTTTTGTTTTATTTTTTCCCCCCCCCGAGACAGAGTTTCTCTGTGTAGCCTTAGCAATCCTGTAACTCACTGTATAGACCAGGATGGCCCTGAACTCAGAGATTTGCCAGCTTCTGCCTCCAGAGTGCTTAGATTAAAGGTATGCACCACCACCACCTGGCTGAGAAGAAACCTCAGACCAAAGCTATAACAGTAAAAACTGGTAATTTGACAGCTGAGAAAAATGTCAATTTCCATCATTTTCTACAAGCAATAAAAATGCTGTTTAACATTAACTGAGCCCCTGTAGTTTCCAGATACCGTGTGCCATGAATCACACATTTTTGCATTAAAATTTCATAACCACTCTGTGAGGAAGCCAAACCTGTTAATTCCCCACCTCCAGAAAAGGAAACTGGGAGCTCAATACGGTAACCGTCAGTTCTGAGCTGGGTATTGAACCCACATCTTCCCTTCTTGCATCCAATGCAATGAGGCCCTGAGAGAAGATCCACAGTGCAGGGTTCAGAGGTGTGTGCTTCAGGGCTGGACTTCAGAGACTTGATATACACTCCTGTGCTTACCAGTTGTGCAGTGAGTCAGATTCAGGTTTGTGCCCCAGTAAAATTAATGAAGTCCACCCCCCCCCCGGGTCTTTCATGTTACTCTACCTTAGAGAGCTAGAGTCATGAATATGTGTGGTAGTTTGAATGTAATCGGTGCTCATAGGCTCATAAGGAATGGCACTATTAGGAGGTGTGACTTTGCTGGAGTGGGTGTGGCCTTGATGGAGGAAGTGTGTCACTGTGGAGGCGGGCTTTGAGATCTTCTATGCTCAAGCTGGTGGAGACACAGTTCACTTCCTGTTGCCTGTGGATCAAGATGTAGAGCTCTCAGTCCCCTGTCCACGATGGCCCTGGATTTCTGTGCCAAATAACACTTCCATACCCAGACAAATTAAATAAAAGGCGAACAAGGAAAGTTCTTTGCCAGAGCCAAAGTGGGAAATGATCAAGGTCATATGAGGCACAGGAAGCCTCGCGTGGGTCTTGGGGCACCTGTCAACGGATGGCAGAGGAGGGTGAGCTTTCATCAGCGAGTGGCCTGGCAGAGGCCTGCAGACAAGCCAGGAATACAGCACAGGTGTGCTCAGATGGGGCCCACGCACTCAGGGGTGGGGGAAAGGCCTATATACTGGCTATTTTCTTTGATACAAATTTTTAGTAGCTATTTTCTTTATAAAGGGTGCAGTGGGATTGGAGGGATGGCTCAATGGGTAAAGTACTTGCTGTCTAAATGTCAGGACCTGAATTCAGACCCCCAGATTTGGCTTAAAGGCCAATGCTCTGACCTTGAGATGGGCAGTGGAGGCAGGAAAATGCCTGGAAGCTTTCAAGGAGTTTATATCAGATAACAACAAAAGGCTTGTGTCAAAGAAGATGGCACCTGAAGTAGCCCTGTGATCTCCACATGTGCACTCTGGCATGAGCACCCCCCCCACAATGGTGTCCTGGGTAGATGCTGCAGCTAGTCTGTCTGTGACCCCCACAAGTGCACTCTGGCATGAGCACCCCCCCAACAATGGTGTCCTGGGTAGATGCTGCAGCTAGTCTGTCTGTGACCCCCACAAGTGCACTCTGGCATGAGCACCCCCCACAATGGTGTCCTGGGTAGATGCTGCAGCTAGTCTGTCTGTGACCCCCACAAGTGCACGCTGGCATGAGCACCCCCCACAATGGTGTCCTGGGTAGATGCTGCAGCTAGTCTGTCTGTGACCCCCACATGTGCACTCTGGCATGAACACCCCCCCACAATGGTGTCCTGGGTAGATGCTGCAGCTAGTCTGTCTGCTACAAATGTTGTGAGTGAAGGATGCCACTATGCATCCATCTGTACACAGGAGGGTGCTGTCTTTGAGCTAATTTATTCCCACTGAGACAAAAGATCACCTGATAGTGCGGGACACTGGCATGTCTTTATGCTTCAAGTTCCTTATGTGTAAAACGAGTTGGGAAATAACAACAACTTCCACACAGGTTTCTGTGTGCTTCTGTGTATAAAGAATAATAGCTGGCACATATCAAGTGTTGTCTCTAATACCTATAAGCATCATAAAGTTATAATTCCATATATAACTTCAATAATGTAATATAATTATATAAATATAAGTGATAAAGAATTCTCATCTTTGCCAGCTTTTAAACTTTGCCTCCTTTTGAGTTTTATTTCTGATTAGGAAATGAAGGATTGTGTCTTAGGCTCTTTGGAGAAAAGAGAAGTGGTTTCCTGAGAGAAGAATCTTGGCTGACTCGCTGATTCTTCTTCCTGGGGCAGGTGTCTACATCTGACATCAGCTCATGAGGGGAGAGTGCACTACACTCGGGGCTCTCTTTGGCAAGGTGGGCCCAAGCAGCCATTAGCCCCAGGCAGGTCAGTGGCCGGAGGTCAAAGGTCTGGATCATGTGACGACTGCTGCAGATACTCTTCTGACGTCAGGAAACTGGACAGCTAATGAGGCCTCCAGAGAGGCCATATCAGGCACAGACTAAGTGATAAGGGAACAGCTTTTGAGGAAATGAACCCCGTCTGAGCACTATGGTGTTTCATCTCTTTCTCTGCCTGTCCCCTTGTTGTCCCAGAGATAGGTGCCATGCAGACATTTACAGGACTCTTTGGAGGGTCCTGGTTGCTTAGATTCACAGTTCTAGGACTCTTAAATTGAAGTTCCTAAAAGCAGTGGGCTGTAACTTCTGGGCTACTGGGAACCTTGGGCCTTGCTGTCTACATGGAGTTGCCTTAAGGAGTTAAGTGGGCATCAATTCCCTTGATATTTATACACTAGGCATTTTATTCTCTGCTGATTTGGGTATGACGTGCACACTAATGAACCTGGAAGGCTGACATGTTTTGATTTAAAGTCAAAATATTTAAATATTTATTTGGCTGCACCTGTTCATGATTACCCTTAGAAGGAATGACAGCATGTGGAGAGTGTCTAGAAAATTGTGGAGAGATGAGTGAATAAGGTTGCTTCCATTCTTCAAAAACAGTGTCAGCAATTTCCCCTTGATAGTCTGTGAGTTCCACTTCTTCCTTTTCCAGAAGCAGGATTTCTAGGTCAAAGGATGCAAACAAATTATGTCTCTTACTGTATCTTTCCAAAGTGCTTTGCCAGGGACTGTACCCATGGCTGAAGTGCCCATCACATGCAAGCACCAGCTTCCCACCACCCTCACTAGCTTCATATGTTCATATAAAGTTGTACTTTAATTTTGCACTTCCAAAATTTCCAGTGGGGCCAGATGTTGTTCTGTATCTGAGAACAACATTGATCATTTTATCATTTCTGTTTTCTGTTATCAACTGAGTGCTCACCCAACTTATGTATAACCCTGTTGCTAATGTGTTCTTTTTTCCAGCAGATTACTTTTTATTACTTTATTAAATAATACCAATCAAAATTTCCACTTCCTCCTCTCCTCCCACTTCCCTCCTGCTCCCCCACTCACTCTCCCCTTCTCCCTCTCTAGTCCTTAAAGAGGGCAGGGTACCCTGTCCTGTGGGAAGTCCAATGCCCTCTCCCCTCCTTCCAGGCTTAGGAAGGTGTGCATCCAAATAGAATAGGATCCCACAAAGCCAGTACTTTCAGTAGAGACAAATCCCAGTGCCATTATCATTGGCTTCTCAGTCTGCCCCAATTGTCAGCCACATTCTTTGATCCCATGCTCTTTCAGCCCCAGTCCAGTTGTATTTGGTGAGCTCCCATTAGCTCAGACACACTGTCTCAGTGGGTGGACCAACCCCTTGTGGTCCTGACTTTCCTGCTCATATTCTCCCTCCTTCTGCTCTTCAACTGGACCTTGGGAGCTCAGTCCAGTGCTCTGATGTGGGTCTCTGTCTCTATCTCCAAGTCAGACTGATGGCTAATGTGTTCTTTAGTTTCTTTTTCCTTCTTTATCCTGCTTCCCTTTCTTTCTTCATGAGCGTGTAAATGTGTGCGTGCCGTGTGGTGTGTGTGTGTGTGCGCATGCCACAGCATATTTGTGGAAGTCAGAGGACCGCTTTCAGGAGATGGTTCTCTTCTTCCCCCACGTGGGTCTCAGGGATTGGACTGAGGTCATCAGGCTTGGCTGCAAAGCACCTTTTCGCACTGAGCCGTCTTCCCTTCTTGTCTCCTTCCACAGTCTGGTGCTCATGCAGCTAGCTCTGTCGTTCTTCTCTTGACTTGTTCCACATACCGCGAGAATGCGTCAACCTGCAGAAGGGGGAAATGGCACGTAAAACACAAGCTAGGGGCTGGAGAGATGGCTCAGAGGTTAAGAGCGCTGCCTGCTCTTCCAGACGTCCTGAGTTCAATTCCCAGCAACCACATAGTGGCCCACAACCATCTGTAATAGGGTCTGGTGCCCTCTTCTGGCCAGCAAGCATACATACAGACAGAACATTGTATACATAATAAATAAATAAATAAAAAAAAACAAAAACACAAGCTAGGAAAGATGTCTTATGGGCATCTTGCAACAGTTTGATTAGTTCATAGCGGGAAGTGAATGATGCATCGCAGACATTTCTGTCATTGTATCTTTATTCCACAGGAGGGAAGACCAGACAGGCAGCAGGCCTGTCTCCCTCCACACTCCCCTTTGGAGAGAAGGGTAGCTGGCCAGGTTACCACAGGAAGGAAAGGGATTACCACAGTGAGAGGCCTTGGGAGGGAGCAACTACCTTGCTGGTGAAAAATAAAGAGCAGAGGAAGGATGGAGTCAGCGTTTCTTGGCTCTGGCATGACAGGCCAAGAGGGCTGACTTAGGTTTGGTCGCAGCGGCAGTGTTTATACTGGCATCCATGTGGAGCTATTACACGGAAGAGAAGAAAGTCATTAAAGTCAGATGGAAACGTTAGGCCAACGTGGAAATCAGAACACAGATCCATTAGCAAGCTGAGGTCTTGCAGACTGGAAGGGCCTGCTTCCCCAAGGTCCCCGCCTGGGCTTGCAGTACTCTGGGCACATCTGTGTTCACAGTGGGCTGGGCAGGCACAGCGCTTTTCGTCGATTGAACAAACAGAGCATGTGCCTCAACTCCCAGCAACTGAGCTCCTGCCCAGGCTGCTCATGTGGGTATGAGGGATTTGCCCAAATTCTCCTCCTCAGTTGGTGAGCTTGGCTTTCCTGTGTGTTGCTTTAAGCATGATGCTGCTACCCTTACCCTGTGGCCTGGCCCTGGGGTGTGGGTTGTGTGTTGTGTTAGCAGAAACCAATTCTCTTGGCAGGATAGAATAGCTGATGTCAAAAGCTATGATGGTTTATCACACCCAGGAGGAGGTAGGGAGGTAGGGTGGATTACAGTATCAGGATACAGTTGGATAGGAGGAATTAGTTCTAGTGGTCCACAGTGCTGCTGGGCAAGTACGTTCTTTGACAGTTTATGACGTATTTCAAAATAACCAGAAGAGTCTGAAACACATAGCGCCCAACAGATAAAATTTGAGGAGAGGGATATACCACTTTTCTTGATTTGACCATTACACACTCTAAATATGTACTGAATTATCCTAACCCATGAATCTGTACAAAGATTATTTCTCAAAATGAGAACGAGGAAGAAGACTTAGCTCTTCCCACCGCCTTTACTGTGTAATGAGTGCAGTGGGTATGGGACGGTCAGTGATCAATCATGAGGCAAGATGAATTCGCCTGAACTACGGAGGAGTAGTTCAGCTGGTGCACAAGATGGGGCATTTATGAACGGTGAGTGGCAGAGAAGACCGGTGATAATTTGCTGCTTCTTTGGGTCTGAGCCACATCTGCTACTGAGAGCTGACTTCCCCTGCTGTCACTGATAAGAACTGGTGCTTACTATTAGGCACCCACAGCACCAACAAGTAGCCACCCAAAAGTGAACACCTGATGGAGGATGGTCGGGTGGGCTTTGGGGAGTTCTCCTGCCCAGTGTCCCCAGGAATAGATCTGATTGGTTCTTCCTGCTGCTTCAGTGTGTGGCCTTCTCAATCCTGTTTTTTCCTAGAGCTGGCAGATACAGAGCCGGACATCTGCTGGCGTTGACTAATGAAGAAGGCAATGAGGAAGGATAGCAATTCTCCCTGCTTGTCCTTGATCAAGGGTAGGATGTATGGGGTTCTACAAGGTCAGGAGGAGTCTTTCTAGAATTGCACCTTGGTTTCAGACCTGGGGACTTGTTGATTGGTCTTTGACGAGACATAGTATCTCTGGCCTCTTGGAGCTGATGCTAAGAAGCCTCTATGAAGTCTTCTGAACCTTTGGAGTATCTCACGCTAACTGTGGGCTCTGGGACAGCTGTATAATTGTCACTGGTGTTTTATAAGACCTGCCGACTCAGGCCCTGCCTGCAAATGTATTAGAAACACAGCTTCCCAACCCCACTCTAGCTCCTTCCATCTGAGATGCTGGGGTATGATCAGAGAACTGTTTCAGCCTGTTGCCTGGGTTACTGGGATACACACTGAGGTTTGAACATCACTGCTTTAGGATGTGCTTAGTAAAGTTTCAAGTCAGTTCAGAATCCCTATTTAAAATACTGTCAGATTTATGTAAAGTATATAAACATGCACACACACACACACACACACACACACACACACACACACATGCACACGCACGCACACACACACTGCCAACCAAGCAAACTCATTCATCACCTTAGAGTCACCCTTGTTCCCACCCTCCTTGGCGGTTAGATGCTTCACACTAACTTTTCCACAGACTCTTACATACACAGCACAGTGCTCACCACCGAGCTGCAGCTCGCTGGCCCTCAGGGCCCACCCACTCAAACTTGATTGAGGGTTTATACCCCTCTGTCAGCAGCATCCTGCTTCTCTTTCTCCCTGACCCCTGCTAACCTCTCTTGTAGTTTCCATGAATCTATTTTTTGTTAGTTTGTTTGAGCCCTTTCCCCCCTCTGTTTTTAGCGCTGGGCACTGATGACAATGGCTCATATGCTCGGCATATATGCTAGCACTGCACCACTAAGCTATGCTCCAAAGTCCTCATTTTGTAGGTGACGAGAAACTACCCCCAATATTCCACACCAGCAGATCTTGGATTCCAGCCCAGATATGCTATCCTAGGGACTGACGTCAGGGGCAAGAGAGCAGGGGAGACACACGCTGTAGATTAAGAAGGGAGGCAAATGTTCCTTCCTGCTTTTCTGTCTTCATTTGTGTGCTGGTTATACACCTACAGATTTGCAAGGCCAGTAGTGTCTCCCCTCCTCCACTCTGCCCAGTGAAGTCAGGTAGGGAGACGGACTTTTGTGGGACCATTTATATCAGAAACTGGAGAACACTGCAGGTCAAAGCCCTGCCCCCTACCCCTTCGCCAGTGTTAGACTGCCCAGTGCACAGCTGTATTAATGTATGCGCATCACTATTTATATGATCTATTCCTGGTAGATGCTAAATACAAATTATACTTTTAATTTAAAGTCAGCATTATTTGTGAATTTGTTAGTCCTTTAGCCACAGCTGTATTTTCTCGTGTTTTCCACAGTTACTCCGGTAGAATGAAAATTTTAAAACCTGTGGCTGGAGAGATGGCTCAGTGCTTAAGAGCCAGGTTCAAGTCCCAGCACCCACATACTTTACAACCAGCTATAACTCCAGTTCTACGGGACCCGACATCCTGGCCTGGCATCCTCTGGCACTGCACTCACGTGGTGCACATACCATACTTGCAGCTAACACACTTCTCCACAAAAAAATAAAATTTAAAAATCTAAAGGATAAAAAGCAATAAACACAAAACCCTCTGTAAACATAGAATCTGAATGGAGTTTGGTTTCTTGTCTCAAGCAGCCCTGAAATAGGAAAAAATTAGTAATTTTTGTAATTTTTAATACAAAACAGCCCAGCAACGATCCCCCGCCTGAGGGGTCTTAGTTTTTAGGCTCTCCTCCGGGGTCCTTGTGACTCCAGCTTTGTAATGGCTTAGGTCCAGCTGGTGCAGGCCTGAGAGGCAGCAGCTGCTAGAAGCCTGGGCGCTAAGGAGGGCAGAGCAGGAGTTGGTTCCTCTGTGGCCTGGAGGGTGTGGGAGAGGCTTGCCGAGTTCCCAGCTTCTGAGTCAGCCCAGTGGATTGAGATGCCAACGCGAAGCCTTCTCTGAACTCCCGTCTCGGAGGGGATTCTAGTAGGAACAACTGAGGATTTGAGATTTCAGGGTTCCCAGGCCAGGGGCCCTAGTTTTTCTGTAGTTCCCCGCCAGCCTCTAATCCCAGCCCTGTCTTAGATGACCGGCTACGCTGTTCACGCGCAGGGAGAGCAGGGATGGGGTCCTCTTCTCCCCAGATGGTATCAGGAATGAATTAGCATGTTTTCCTCCTGTAAGCGATCCTCTTTTTGAATAAACATCCCCTGGGTTTCTGTGATGTGTAACTAATGGAGTGCTAAACTCTCAGGGCCGGTTTAAGACTCCGAGCGCACACGTGTTGCCAATCCATCATACTCCTAATGCTAATTAACATAGCAGGGACACCATAAAGCCACCGATCCTACACACATTACCCAGCTCCGGTTTCGCTCTCATAACGATCTTGCTATTGACCTAGCGGGAGAACACACGGGGAAAGGAGGCTCAATCCTTCTCTCTGGCTTGGTTTTCCCTGCCAGGCGGGGGATGGGGGGGCTGCTGAGTACCACCAACAGGGTGCCCGCCGCTCACTTAATGTTTGGGCTTTGTGATGGGGCTGAGTTCCCAGGACTGTGACTGGGTGAGGCTTCCTGGGAGCCTGGGTCCCCAGCTGTGCCTGGGTGGGAGCCAGCAATGTTTCTCTGACCCCCTGGGCTACTGTTCCCATTGGGATTTTTGAGCCTGCCTGGTTCCCAGCTTTTAAGCCTTCCAGGAAGGTCTTCTGCCTTAACGAGAACTGGTTTACTACCACACTGCAACAAGCATTTATCCCCGTTCAAATTCAGCCAAGCGGCAATTTGTGTATCAGTAGCTTGGCTAGAACATTCCCTATATAGTAGTGAATATATGCATTTGCTGAACATTGTTCCATCGTAGTGAGCGCTAGTGCTTTCATCGCATATAACTTCATCCTAAATAAGGACATTTGGAAAATGACCTTTTGTAGTCACGTGTCCGAAGGAAGCTGTGAGTTTCTGAATGCCTCATTAAAACAAGTTATAGATAGCAAGGGACGCTGAGGCTTACATAATACCCATGATCCTGTGTGCCGAATCCTTCGGTCTTTATTTGCTAATGACTTCATTTACGTTAATGTAAATGATTATTAATGGAAACTTATAAGTTATTATTAAAAGTAAGAAGTGCATGTTCAAATCCTTCAGGGAGGAGAATGATACACTAGCAAGGGCTGTCACAGATGATATTAAAAATTCCTGATTTGGGGGCCTCTCATGAAGGGGTGATCTGAGGAACGCATGAGAAAGTAGTCTAGTCTGGTGTTGAAAAGTTTCAGCAAAAGAGATGCTGCCTAAGACAGTGTCTGGTTCAACTTCACTTTCATAAGTGAGCGTTCATGATTTAGGGACCACTCTGCTGGGCGGGATGGGGCTGGGCAGAGGGAGATGGGGGCGGGGGGGGGACTGGGCAACTGGGAATCCTCACTTCTGTTTTGATCAGGGTAATTTGGAATTTAACTGCTACATGTTGGAGCCTTCTGTGTAGAAAGGACTCTTGAGCTAACTATGCTCAGATCACTCAAGTAAATGGTTTCTAATGCCCTCTCTCCAGATCTCTTTATGTCTCTCTCTCTCTCTAGCTTCATTAGGTATTCACATGAGTATGTTATAGTATGAAATATTCACTAACATAAAGAACCATAAATATTTTCACTGAAGTACACCTAATGCGTAATATAGGAAGAAATCACAGTTACTCACAGTCTAAGATATTGCCATATTTAAAAACCATTTACTTGTAGTCAGATTTTTCTTTGGGCCGCCAGCTCCCAAATAACAACACGAAGATTTATTATTCTGAAAGCTTTTGGCTAAGGCTTATTTTCAACTAGCTCTTATAACTTAAATTAACCAATATTTTTAATTATTTTCTACCCCATGGTTTTTACCTTCCTCCTATTTTCTGTGTCCAACTCTGACGTGGGAAGTCCTTCTGATTATGTGTTGCTTTTATTGGTTAATGAATAAAGAAGATGTTTTGGCTTGTGATAAGGCAGAGTAGAGCTAGGTGGGAAAACTAAACCGAATGCTGAGAGAAAGAAGGTGGAGTCAGAGAGACACCAAGTAGCCCACCAGAGGAGAAAGGTTCCTAGCTGCCAGCCAGAACCTTGCCAGTAACCATAGCCATGTGGCGATACACAGACTAATAGAAATGGGTTAACCAAAGATATAAAGATCTAGCTAGCCAATAAGAAGCTAGAGTTAATAGGCCAAGCAGTGATTTAATTAATCCAGTATCTGTGTGTTTATTTCGGGAGTCTGGGCAGCTGGGAAACAAATAAGCAGCCTCCCCCAACACAGCTCCTTTCATGTCTCCCTGGCATCTCCTGTGCAGCTGGGTTCCTCTCCTCTTTCCCCTCTCTCTACCTGAAAGTTCCATCTATACCTCCTGCTTAGCTATTGGCTGTCCAGCATTTTGTGTTGAAGTAAGAAATAACAAAGCTGAGGTGTAGTTCAGTGGTAGAAATCCTGTCTAGGACAGACACAAGGCTCTGGGTTCAATCCCCAGAAGGAGAAAAGAAAAATAGAAAATAATTATGTATCATTCAAGATAGTATAAAATATAAGCACTATATATGATCAGTGGTTCCATAAAAGTAGGAGAAAAAGGGTTTTAGGGGTAGAGAAAGATAGCCTGAGAGTGGTTGGCAGGTGACTTTTTTAAACGCAGTTTCTGTCACAAGATTGTCAACTGTTTTAAAGTCGGCACTTCCAAGGCCATTAGAGAGAGCCAAAGATGGCCTCTGCAAACAAAGACGAGAAAGCAATGATGTCACACTTCCAAGAGAAAGCAATGATGTCACACTTCTATGAGAAAGCAATGATGTCACACTTCTACGAGAAAGCAATGATGTCACACTTCTATGAGAAAGCAATGTCACACTTCTGTGCTCCAAAACATCAGAGGCCAAAAGCCCATAACACAGGCAGCAGGCAGCAGTTAAACCAACAGCCCATTAGATGTAGAGCGAGTGGCGGCACATTGACAGTCTGATGACCAGCTAATTATTGATGACCTTGCCAGTGTTCCCCGGGGTTGCAGTGAGGTGTATCATTAACCCTGACATGCTTGATAAATCACACAATTAAATTTATCTTTTCTGTCAACGATAGCATTGTTTAAGTTAGTAAATAGTCAAGATCAGACTATCAAGATCTGACTGATCTGGCTGACTGAACTGCTGTGGTTGTATAGAGAACAGGTGTTTGTTTTTCCCCCTCCTCAGTGCCGAGTATAGTGTTTCTGGTAACTTGTATTCCAGTCAGGTTGGGGGCCTTCTCTAGCTTTGTTTGCTTCTCTTAGACTCTGGTGTTGCTGCCTGCATAGCCATGCTCATTAGTTTCTCTGCCTTCCTGTCTGGCCTCAGAGTCTTCCTCATAGCCCGGTGTCCAGCAGTTGAACTGTTAAGCTGAATTAACACTGGGACTAAGAGCCATTTGCTATCCCTTTGATTGACAGATTCAGCTGGCCAGTGGGTCCATATCGCCGTAATGACAGTGCTTCAGCTTTTTCACTGATTAGAGGTCTTTATGATTGATGTTCCTTTAATGCATTCAAGCCTGAATTCTGATTCTAGAAGTTTATCCAAATGATGCAATGTTTTATGACTCTAAAATCAAAAAGGGTAAAAAAGTATCACAGCATAGACCTGTGGTCCTCGACCTTCCTAATGCTGTGATCCTTTAATACAGTTCCTCCTGTTGTGATGACCCCAACCATAAAATTATTTTTGTTGCTACTTTATGATTGTAATTTTGCTACTGTTATGAATCATAACATAAATATCTGTTTTCTGATTTTCTTAGGTAACCCATGTGAAAGGGTCATTGGACCTCCAAAGGGGTCGGGACACACAGGTTAAGAACCACTTGCATAGATCCTTAGCTAGCGAGCCTCTCAGTGAAGTCAGAGCCGGACAGGTGTCCTGATGCCACAGCACTGACAGACTTCTAGATCCAGTAACTTAATGATCTCTAAGTCCTGCCAGGGACTAAAGTTGGCTTCCCAATTCAGGTCATCAGCACCTGTGGGAGAGCTGGGATGAGCATTTTTTGAGGAGAAGGAGTACCAATCTTTCAGAATAATTTCTTTGTGAGGCAGAAGTTGAGAAAGTTGTGTGTGTGTGTGTGTGTGTGTGTGTGTGTGTGTGTGTGTGTGTTACTTACCCCTTTGGATATCGTCTTAGGGTTTTTTATTGCTGTGAAGAGACACCATGACATGGCAACTCTTACAAAGAAAACATTTAATTGAAATGGTGGCTTACAGTTTCAGAGGTTCAGTCCATTATCATCATGACAGGAAGCATGGCGGCATGCAGGCAGATGTGGTGCTGGCTACATCTTGACCAGAAGGCAGCAGGAAGTTGACTGACTGTCACACTGAGTGAAACTTAAGAGACCTCAAAGCTTTCCCCCATAGTGACACACTTCCTCCAACAAGACCACAGCTACTCAAACGAAGCCACGCCTCCTAATAGTGCCACTCCCTTTGCGGGCCATTTTCTTTCAAACCACCACAGATATTAAGAAGGTGAGCAGAGAGCCCATAGTAACAGACTGCAATAGTTGGATGTCAAAGAGTTCTAGGTACAGGGGTTTTATTCTTAGGTCTCCACTCAACTTAGTTCTATGAGAGGGTTTCTAGAATTAAGTTGATGGCATTTAGCTTGTCATTATCTTGGCAGCAATGGATGCCAAGACTTGGGAATGTTACAGATTCTAAGGGGTGATGCTAACATGTTGCTCTTACCTTAACTTATGTACCAGTAATTGGCATGGAGTCAAAGGCTCTGAAACGAAGTCTGTCTGGATCCCCCGTGTGACTGGGACAGGGTCTTATCCCACCTCCACAAATCATTTGGGTCATCTACACGATGTTGAACATCAGGCACATTGTGTTATTGTGCCTCATTTTTTTTTTACTGCTTAGGTACCACTGGGTCCTGGTTTGATCTAAACCAGGGCCATACATACAAGGTAGTGTTTCAAGAAGTAGATCTCTCATCTCATCATGTGTCTAACCCACCAAGCTGCTTTTGTGTACAGAAATATTTTAATGTTGCTAAATGCCTTAAGTCCCGGTTATATCTTAGACACTGAAGTCCATGCAGAATGACACCAAGAACTACTTGAATCTTTGCGTTTCTGTTTGCATGAAAAGTGAATGATTATCATATCTATCTGGTCCATCCCTCAAAAGTTCCCCATCTTCTTCAGAGTGTAGGTTCTAGGCTCTGTATGGCCATCCTTTCCTGACCCAGATGGGCTGTTGCCATGGTGTTTTCCTCCCACCCTCCCTCCCTTACTCCCAGCAGAGGCATTTGCCACTTCTTTTTCTACATTCATCCCAGGCATTTTCTTTCTTGGGGTCTTTACACTTACTGTTGTCTCTGGCTGGAACTCTTCCCTCTTAAATATCAACTCCTTTGAGTCTCTTCTCATCCCAGCTCTCCCTTTATCGGTGAAGTCACTCTGTCTACCACCCCACATGGATTCTCTTATCGCGCCATTGGACATATTCTGTACTTCCTTGTTTATTTGTTTATTGTCTTCTGTAAACAAGACCATTGGCTTTGTCTGTATTGCGCACTGCCATAGCCCTAGATCTTAGTACTAGGATCAAGGGATAGATAGATACTCAATAAATGTCTGTGGGGTCAAAACAAGAAAGGCTTCACTTTTCACTCACAAAATTAAATGAGGTTCTCACCTCCTCAGTAGGTGACCACTGAGCACATTATTCTCTTCCGGGTATCGCTCTTGGTATTGTTGGGAGCATGAAGGTTTTTAAGATGTGGTCCTGGTCCTTAATACAACCTATATTTGGAAAGGTGGCTTACCAAGATGATAAAAAAGGACATACAAAAATAAGTGTACATACATGGAGGTAGATTATAGATACTACAGACATTCAAGTAAGCCAGAGGTTAATAGAGGAAGGCATTTCTCAGAAGGGCAGACAGAAGTGTGCTATAAAAAAGTGAAATTTCAGCAGATCTGAAATTTTTTTTATATTTTTATGGTTTATTTAACTTTATTTTATGTGCATTGGTGTGAAGTGTCAGATCCCCTGGAACTGGATCTTCAGACA
The DNA here is from genome assembly GCA_004026605.1 of Ondatra zibethicus. NCBI lineage: Eukaryota > Metazoa > Chordata > Mammalia > Rodentia > Cricetidae > Ondatra > Ondatra zibethicus. Next base: position 139,303 of record PVIU01000105.1, read on the forward strand.
GTCATGAGCTGCCATGTGGGTGCTGGGAATTGAACCCGGGTCCTCTGGAAGAGCAGTCAGTGCTCTTAACCACTAAGCCATCTCTCCAGCCCCTCAGCAGATCTTTAAAAGGATGTCAGATTATGATTGTTGGAGAACCGGGTGTAACAACAGGGCGAGGATACAGGCCAGGTGTCCCTAAAGATCTGCAGAGGGATCTTGGTACAGCATGTGTGGGTTCCAATAGCCACAAATGGAAACTGAGCTTGTGGATGGATTTGCAGGCAGAAAATGAGTGAGGGTTGGTGGCCCTAGAGTGGGGGCACTGGGGAAGGTGATGGTTTGAGGGTTAGAGTTCATACAGAGGTGGCTCTGGACGAGGCACCTGATTTGCACAGGAGAACCAACAGTGCAGAGGCTGGCTAATAGAGCAGACTTTGAAGGCAGGTCAGGCTGGAGGCTGAGCAGTACAAGAGAGAGGCTGATTGTGGTAGTTTGCATGTAATTGGCCCGGAAATCTCAAAGGGAATGGCACCATGTGGCTTTGCTGGAGTAGGTGTGGCCTTGTTTGAGGAAGTGTGTCACTGTGGGTGCAGGCTTTGAGGTTTCCTACGCTAAGGATACCGCCCAGTGTCTCAGTTGACTTCCTGTTGCCTGCAAGATGTAGGACTCTCAGCTATTCCTCCAGCACCACGTCTGCCTGCATGCCGCCATACTCACTGCCGTGATGATAATGGACTGAACCTCTGAAACTGTAACCGAGCCCCCTCAATCAAATGCTTTCCTTATTGGAGTTGCTGTGGTCATGGTGTCTCTTCAATAGAAACCCTAACTAAGATACTGACCTTGTGAGTGAACTTTACTACACCGAAGCCAGTGAGAGAGTGTGGGACCTAGGTGGGCCTCTTGTATCTTTTTATTTTCCCTACACAAATGTTTAGTCTCTTGGTTAGTTTTTGGCATTTGGCATCTTTAAGAAGACCAGAAGAATTAAAGCTAGTCTTTAAAGTTTTTTCTCAACCTCTTTTAAAATAATCTTTCAGAGGGGCAGAGATTCAGGTCCAGGGATTTGCTTTACATTATTGATTGATTGCACTGGCACACGTGTGCCATGGTAGTTGTGACGGTCAGAGGACAACGTCAGGTGTTGGTTTTATCTCCCACATGGGTTCTGGGGATCAAACTCAGGTTGCCAGGTTTGGTGTCAAGCACCTTTGTCCAATAACTGGTCCAAGCTGGGTGTTGAATGTAGGGCCTCTCACACTCTAGGCAAGCACTCTCCTACGGAGATGAATTCCTGGCCCCAGATCTAGGGAATTGAATAAGCATTTAAAACAGTAACTTTATAAAATACTGTACTATCTAAAATCACTGACTTTATAAAATACTGTACTATCTAAAATCACTGACTATAACTCATTCAAGCCACCAGTTTCAAACAGACAGAGGCAGAGACCAGGGCTCTGTCCTGGGAACTCCTTTGGCTGTCTTGTAGCAGTGTCCACAGCCTGTTCTGCTTAGAAAGTCCTCCATTGGTAAAGTATAATGGAGTTAGTTCAGCTGGTCCCTGAGGCCTTGTGGGTTGGCAGATAATTGCTCACCTCTGTGATCATTTTTCCCATCTGCTTGGAGATATGGCTCCTCCCTTCTCCCCAGTCCCCAAAGGCCAAGTCCTAGAAGCAGAACAGTTTGACTCTGCAATGAGTTATTTTTTTTTTTTTATTCTGCAATCAAATGCCTGACAAGAAGAAAACAACTTAAAGGAGAAAGGGTTTGCTTTGGCTCACAGCTTGAAGGGATATAGTTCACTATGTCAGGGAAGCCATGGAGCCAGACACAAGGGGTCATACTGAGTCTGAAGCCAAGAAATAGAGAGCAGATGTGAAATAGGGTGAGGCTATAAAACCTCCAGGCCCACCCCTGGTGACACGCTTCCCTCCAGCAAGACAATATCTCCTACACATTCCACAATCTTCTAAAACAGCACCACCCTCTGGAGACCAAGTGTATGAACACATGAACCTGTGGAGGACATTTTACATTCAAACCGCAACAGACTTTGAGTTGCTTAACTTCTCGTCCCAACAGCTTATGTGAGAGGTATGGATTTAATTTTCCAATCACAGTAGACAGATCTGGTTATGGCTTGGAACATCATTCGATCTGGCTTTAAATTTCTACTTTTAATTCACAGACTTATAATTCTACTTATAATTCACAGTTGAATTTTGGGGGAAGCAAGCAATAGCACATCACCGTATAGAAAGAGAGAAGCTTGCTCAATATTTTCTGCTCAGAAGCGGATTAAGGCAGTGGCACGACGAAGAGTGAGAAGTGCCTTCACAGACATTGCCCATTAAAGTAGGGTGGGGCCATTGGGGATGCAGTCACAGGTGGCTGGTGGAGGAATCTGTGAATAGCTTTTTCTCTCCACTCCAGTTTCGCTGTAAGCAGCTGCCTAGACTGTCAATGTGTCTGTGCTGAACCCTAGCAGGGCTAACTTAGACTGAAATTCATTACCATTTGCTTGGATGAGACTCCAAAGGAAGGCGAGTCCCCCAGGGGAGGGGTTCTAATAACACCATGACACCACGCGGAGTTGTCCTTGCCTGTCACTCCTGAGTAACTCCTCGCAGGGCGAATTGTTCTCTCACCATCCTCTGTTGGAAAATAGCCACATGGGTTCTGGGGATAGAACTTAGGGTGCCAGGTTTGGTGGCAAGCACCTTTACCCAATAACTGGTCTGAACTCTATTTTGGTTACTTCATTTAAAATTTTACAAACAATTAAGAAGACATAGAAATGAAATGGTAGGCTCTATAGAGACTTCTTTTTTCCCAAACCAAGTACCACAGATTCAGTAATGTTCATAGAAGCTTAAGTATGGCTATTTTATATATTTGAGAAAACTTACAATGAAATAAAAGCTAATTGCTGGGCTGTGTATGTGGCCAAGTGACATGGTGCTTGTCTAGCATTTGCAAGATCTTGGATTTGATCTTCAACATTGGAACAAAACACGAAAAGTATATTTTTGCCGGGTGGTGGTGGTACACACCTTTAATCCCAGCACCTGGAAGGCAGAAACAGGCTGAGTTCTGGGAGTCTGAGGCCAGCCTGGTCTACAGAGAGAGTTCAGGACAGTCAAAGCAGTTACACAGAGAAATTATTTTTTTTAAAAAACATAAAACAAAAAGCAAAAAAGCTTATCTTTAGCAAAGATTTTAAATTCTATTTTTATTTGTTTCAAGTATGAAAGCTTTTAAGAATAAAATCTCTATGTCTTTATGTTTTTAAAATATACAGACAAGAGACTGTAGCTCAGTGGTTAAGAGCACCTGGTACTCTTGCAGATTTGATTCCCAACACCCACATGGTAGCCCACAACTGCAACTTCAGTTCTGGGGGGTCTGATGTTCTCTTTTGGCCTCCTCAGACACCAGGCATGTACATGGTGCATTGACATACATGCGGACAAAACATCCATACATGTAACATTTTTAAAAGACAAAACAGTTCAGACAAAGGCAAAGATGATGTTAGTCTCATTGCTGTACATATTTGTCAGACTTTCTAAAGTTTCATATTTAAGGATTAATTCCAGATAATGACACATATGCATGACATGAATTTTCTGTGAAAATCCAGGGGTCTGCACCCTGTCACCCCCAGTGTTGGGGATTATACCCGGGGGTCTTATACATGCCCGGCAAGCACTCTCCAGGTTCTAATTGCACCACCCGAGACCTGGAACCCTCATTTTATATTTCTGTACAAAATAGTATTAGAGATATCTTTGTGCCCCATACCCTTTTTTAAAATAGAGGAGCTATTTTCATAGCAGAAAAGCAGACAAAAACCGCTCCTATCGCTGTGATAATGAAATTACAGGTTTATCTGAGCTAACAAATGCACAGGCTCCTGTTGCAGTGAAGGCCGATTATTATTGTGGCTCTGTAGAGGAATGGAAATAAACCTGCCATCCTAAAGATTTAATAAATGTTGTAGGATCTGTAATCTACAAAAATTTATAAATCACGCTCACTTTTACTAAGCATTTGGTAACTTGCAAAGGCTCAAGAGTCTTGCTCACAGAGTCAATTCACCAATTCACCTTTTCCCTTCTTAATGATTAATACACACATATATCCAGGTTTGAAAAACAGCCTGTGTTAACTCTCTCAAATAACTAAGAATATTTGTTTTCTCAAACTTCCTTTAGAAAAAAAAATGAAGGCTGTTCAGCCGAGCTGGGTTTATGCGTGAAAAATTTCATCCCAGAAGGATAATATTTTTGGAAAGGAGAAAACAGGAGCTTTGAATGGAAGTGTGTGTGACTGGAAATGGAAGGGACAAGGCTGTAATTGACAGGTCTCTTCTAAGGACCGCCACTTCCTCTACACTAGCGGTGACTTGAAAAATACATCTGAAATGGCAGGAACCGTGATCCTGGAGCCAGGAAGGAGAATTAAAACATGTGTGATGTGAGGAGGTTCACTGACTTTTAGAGAATTTTATCTTCATTCAGGAACAGACAGAAGACTTTTGAAGAACACTGCTTTAGAACGCCACCAATCCGTGCAACAAGGAAAAATTCACTTTTGTAAAAAAATAGGAGAACACTATTCTGTAATGGGACTCCACATCTGGTTGACATTTCAAGAAAGCTGCCAGAGTACAAGCTAATTTCAAGACAACAAACCTAGGGATATATTTTTAAAAGATTGCAGAAAAGAAGATTCTTTTTTTTTTTTTTTGGATGAGCAAATCTTAACACCACATGTGAGGGAATCATCAATATTTATTACGTTAAAGATTTGCCAAACAATAGGAGAACAGCTGGGAATACTACAGAGAACGCCACAACTGGAGAGTTGATTCCGTGCTTTCATGTACTGGGCTGGACTCCACACTGAAGCCAGATTTGGTTCTTTTTGGAACCGATAAGCCAAGTTCAGTGACTCTGCAATGCTTAAGTGGATGAAAGTTAAGTATACAGATGTGCTCATGTGTTGTGCAAACTTGGATCGAGAAAAACTAAAAGAGAAAAATAAAGCAACAAAACCCAACAAATCTCTGTTTATTCGTGATGCTGGAAGGTTGTTGATATGAATGAGACAGGATCGCAGAGGTCTTAAAGAGACAGAGTTCCTGGTTGGGAGGAGCCAATAGGTTCAGAGTTTTAGAGCTAGGCCTGAGATTTTGTTTTTCTCTGTTAAAGGAGTAACTTTAGCCCCTTAGAACACAGTCACCCTACTGTTTGAGAGTCAAGACTGCATTTTAGAGAACTCCCCTCCCAAGTTATTTAGCAGATCAAGAAGCATATAATTAAGTAGCTAGACTAGAGTGTAGATCTAGCATTCACAATGACTACCTGTGTCCCTGTCCTTTGTCCACTGCCCTCATGCTGGGTGCTCATTTGGTGAGTATCTTGCTCTAATGATTCACTCCACTACTGTGAAGTCTACAACGTACCAGAGCCCTGGCACCAAAAGTGCCATTCATTTGGTAAAAGGAAATCTAACCGACTCAGCTCCCAGGCAGGACTGCGGTGGACCTCTCCAGCAAGCTGTGCAGAGTAATGGATGGCAATGGCTTCTGCCTAAAGTCTGTGCAGATGTTATTTATTCTTTGGGTCATCACAGCTATTAGATTTCTGTAGTGGATCTTATGCAATCTGGCCTACGTTTGTGTATGGTTAAGTTCTCCCCTAAGTATGAAACAACAACAAGCAAAAACAACAACCAACTGAACAAAAGCCAGCCCAGCCGAGAGTTGCTGGTCGAAGGCAATAGGAACGGTACAGTAAGATATAGGACTGGAGACATGACTGTCCCTTCCTGCTTCATTAACACAGTTTCTCAGGAAGGCAAATGCTCCATGCTGAGATCAGCACCTTGCTGCCACCCTCCTGCTCCTCAAAGCCAGGAGGGCGTGTCTTTCACGCTTTGCAGGGACAAGCAGTTCCTACAAACACTTGAAAGGCTGGTTCCATGGTGGTCAAAGAAAGGTAAGTCTCTCCTTTGTTTGGTTGAGAAGGTGTGGGGCAGCAGCTTCCTTTGAGAAAGAAGAGCTGCTTGCATATTAACAAACAGGACTCCATCTGTGACCCTTCAGAGACTGCCTTCTTTGACTTTTTTTCTCTGTTACCCAGGACGTGAAAAAAAAAAAATTAGACCAGGGAGACCTGGGCACCTTACACTCACAACGCTTCTTGATTTTCAGAGACTTTCAATTACTTTGTTCCTGCCATTGTGAGCTTGATATTGTCAAGAGTCTGGGTTCTATAAATGAGGAAACAGACACAGAATGAATTGTGCAAAACTTCTCAGGGACCCCAGAAATGATTTGTGGTATCATGGGCTTTCTTAACCCTGGCTGGTCTACACATTTCCTCCGGACAAACTTGAACCTTCATCATTTGCTACAGAGTGGAATTCTGAAAACCTGTTTTCCACCCAAAGGTCCTCGGTTTCCCAAATCATTTTTGCGGGATTTACAAAGCGGAAGCAGAAGTGGGGGCCGCGGGGAAGGTGGAATGGGGGCAATTCTGTAATGTGTACTCAGGGAAATGGAGTTAGCTTCCTGTGGAAGGCTGATGGGGGAGCTTTAGGCAGAAGCAGCTGGAACAAAATTCACCTTGGGGTTCCAGGGTCGCCACAGCTGCTAGCTCCTGCTGAGAAGCGTCGTGCAGAGGGATGGCCTCAGATTGAGATCTTGTTCTGTTTCCCTTCCCATAGTGCTCTAAGCAGGAGAACCTTCTGGAACCGGCAGCCTGTTGCAAGGGTCAGACTCTGGATCTGACAAAATGTGGGCCCACCATGACTGTGACTCTTTCCACCTTAAGGGTCAGTGAGTGGAGTGATCCTCCAGCTTCTTGCAAGTAGTGGGGACAAGGTAGCTTGAAGAAGTAATCAGGATGGACAAGGAAGCCTGCATGACAGTTCCTTCACTGAGCCTGCCACCCGCCAGGCTTGCCTGGCAAAACTAGTGGGAGGGAGGGAGGATGTAATCCAGAGGCCACTAGTGTCTCCCAGGCTCTGGACCCCGAGGCGGGTGGCCGCCCACAGTGCCCCCGCGCGGCCTCCTTGTGCAGTGCGCAGGCATTGGTTTTATAGATCCTGGACTTCTGAGCCACTGGTCCGCAGGGATCTCAGGCGTTTGGGGGACTGTTAGACACTGAAGGGGGATCAAAGCATTCTTGTGGAGCCCGAAGCTCACAAGGCCGCCTTTTTGTTAGCCGGCTTTCACTCCGTCAATAAATTTTCTCCGAAAGAAAGGGCAGGGGTGGAGGGCTCAGGGGCTCTAGGTGAACAAGAGAAGGGGCCGGAGTTTTCCTGCACCTGCGTTTCCGCCACGTTAAATCAGCGTGAAGCAAGTGACATCTCCTAGCTCGCCCCTTCCCAATGGCTCACCTCCCATGGAATGCCTTCCTATTCTCTGGCGATTAGCTCGTTCGTTCAAAGAGAAGATCTCCTCGGCTCTTAAAGTTTATGTAGCGCCTTGTCGTAAAGGCGCGCTCCAGCTGGCGTGGGACCTCTTTCCTCCTCTCTCGATTCCTACGATCTCACAGGAGTGACAACTCAGACAAGTCTCTTCCCCTCCCCGCCCCATCACACTCAGACGTATTCTGAATTTAGGAAAAGACTTCAGCGATGATCTAGTTCCTTTTCAACCTCTTAACTACGTAGACGCCTCACGGGTAAAGGTGAAGAGAATGACCCAAGGTCGGGGCTGCTTTACTTGCCAGTAGAGAACAGGATCCATTAGAGAGCTAGTTTCCAATCGCACCTCTTCTCCCAATCTCTTTTCCTCCCTCCCCTCTCCCTCTCTCTCCTCCTTCCTTTAGTTTTTTCCCCTTTTACCACTTACCATATGGATAGAAAGAATCTCTTTCAGACCCCTTTAGGACCTGTGTTTTTGTCATTTGGATTGGAGACACAGAATCACACTCCAGTCACTGAGGTCCTGGACAGACACACAGCCAAGGAGAGTTGGGATTCCCTCTTTCCTCAAACTTTCTTCCAGCCCCACCCCCATCTTGTTCGAGCCCCCCCTCCCCCATCTGCTTTTTAGACTGAAGGAGTTGAGCAGCAAAGAGGGAGACTTCCTTCTCAGCAAGAACACATTCAGAGAGCCTTCCTGGATCTGCAGTAAGGAAAACATTTTGGTTCTCTTTGGAACCCAAACCCAGACCCCAGAATGAACCTAACACAGGGCTAAAGAGGTCTGAAGAATGGGCCTGATGATTTTTGACTTAAAATCCAGCCAGAACAGACATAATCTAGAAGTCATAGGGTCACAGGCAGGTTGTGGCTTGTGTGATCTCTTTTGGCCACTGGAATGAATCCACCCCATCTGGTCTAAACTCTAGGCAATGAGTTCTTTGTGAGACTGGGGTCACCCTTTCCTTAGTATCCACTGGTTTTCAGGCGTTTTTGATTGCACCGGGTTTAGTAGCAGAACTAGGGAGAAAGTGACCAGCAGGTCAAAATCAGTGCCAAACTGTTTCTATCTCCACCCCCATCTTAACAACCTGAGCAAGCAGGCCAGCACTGTTCAATTTCCATACCATTTTTTTCATGTTTGATAGAGTAATTAGCAACCATTCAATTGGATTCCTTCAGTCTATACTCAAGGACCTGCAGGGGCAGGGTGGTGGTTCATATACAAGGAAGACAGTTCATTCTCTGGGTAGCTCCTGCAGGATCAACACTCTGCTCCCCTGCCTCTCTTGACTCCCTTCTACTTTGCTGGTTAGAGTGTTGACATGAGATGTAAGTATGGGCAGTATCTAACACTTGAACTGTCACACAGGCATAGGGGATGGAAAGTTCCCAAAGGCAAGGGCTTGCGTTCTATTCAGTCCTGAACATCCCCCCTCCCCACAAGGGTATGAGTACAAGGAGGCATTTGGCACATACAGTCTCCTGACTGCCATCCATAGAAAGGCCACCACCTCTGGGGTGGAATCTAGGTCCCAATGCCTCCTGGGGAATATTTGGCATAGGTATTGAGAGGGACAAGAGGACTCTCAATCATTGTGCCTTGGAGTCTGGCTGGGGTTGGGATAGGCAGGGTGGCAGATATGCCTGCAAGATTGCTTCACTGTGCATGAGATTCTATATCCTACCTCAAAGGGCATGTTTTGCAAAACATAGGACACATCGAGGCGGGCCAGAAATAGCCAAGGCCTCTTTAGATCTGCACAGCCTCTATATTGCTATGCATCCTGTCCCCCACACCCCAGATCTTGATGATCTCCTTGAGTTTCAATTTCCCTTAAATGCAAGAGCAGGGAGAAAGCTGTTGTTCCCTTTCTCTTTTCAACATCTCCTAACACTGAACTTAGCACGGAAGGAAAAACGAAGGAACGAGGGCTTCTTGTCCTTTGCTTTTTAGGGCGCCAAAGCAGGGGGAGGGGCGTGCTAACTGTCTTGGTGGAGAACAGTTCTCTCCTCAAAGCTCTCCTTGCTCACCTCCACCCCCACTGAGTGTGACAGGTCGTATATCTGATTTCGCAAAGTAAATTGGGAAATCATATCTCTGTGGTCCCATCTGGGATTATTTATTTTACCATGTCCGTAGCCAGTTAAAGTTGTCAAACTGCATGTATGACACCGTCGCTATCCGCAAGTTTGAGGTCATCTCTAAAGAACTCAGAGCCACAGTTAGCCACAGCAAAGCCCTTATACCAAGGTGCCCAAAAGTGCTCAACAGTCAATCACCACATGAATTTTTTTTCCCACTGGGCAGTTCAAGCTGCTGCTAGTGGTAGCGGCCTCCCAGGTCCACTTTTATGAGTCCTTAGACTTGGTTGTCTTAGAGTCCCTGTGACTCCTTAAGCAACTGGAGGTCTCAGGGCAGAGGTGAAGATGCCAATTGGCTTTAGGTGGTAAAGACAGGAGTAGCTTAACTGCCTGACTCAGGGGCCATTCTGGTGGAGTATGCTCAAGGAGTTGTACAACGAGTAGGGGCCAATTTGATATAGGCGTGCCTTCTTTGATAATGATTTATTTATGTTTGGACAGGTGTTTGGAGAAAGCACCAAGTCACTCTTACCAAGTGAAAGACCCCCCTCCCTCCCTTCATCTCAGTTCTTTTTCCCTTTGAGGGTAAGCTTCTCAGCTGGTAGGCTTACAAAAAGTGCTGAAGCAGGAAGGGGTGGAGGTGTGTGTGTGTGTGTGTGTGTGTGTGTGTGTGTGTGTGTAGATTAGTCACAAGCAAGCAAGGACATGTTCCACCACCTTCACCCATATGGGTCAGTGGGGGAAGGGCACCAACTCCATAGCTTGCAACAGCAGTGCAAAAAGCACTGGAAAGAACAGTGCTTTTGTGACTTGGTGTTGGTTTCCGAGTCCCCTTTAGGGACTTGTTTCTTCACCTAACAAGTCCTGAGTCAAGGAAGGTCTTTTTAAGAGTGCGAAGAGAAGCCACTTTCTTGCTGGATGCAAGTGCTGTCTTCAGAAAGGAGAAGGAGGTCTGTTCGGAGGTAACACTCTTCCATCACCCTGTCCTTGTAAGTTGCAGTTTTCATACGCCAGGCCGGGAAAGGTCACTTTTTAAAAGATGCAGAAAAACAATTGTCCAAGGTCACTAGTCGGTGGAAGAACCAACTGGAGCCCATGCGCCCTCACCCCTATTTCTCCTGAATATTTAGTTTACTGAACAGTTTGTGTAACTATGGCATCCTTTGGCAGACCAATAAAACGCATGACCACTCACTCCCAGAAGGAGTGCACACATTTTTACTTTTAGTATGGGAGTGTCTTGGATTTCCTTAAGTTTGTCCTTGGATAAATCCCCACCAGTGGTTCCCTGGAGGACTTTAAGACCAGAGGATGGAGTGTAATTCAACAGGATCTTGATTGCAGCTGTACAGATGGTGGTATAAGGAAGGAAGACACACAGGGAAAAGGGACGATGTGTGTGTGTGTGTGTGTGTGTGTGTGTGTGTGTGTGTGTGTGTGGTAATTAGCAGACAGCGATGAAGCTATTGTCCTGTGTTTTCCCTGTCCATGGGGTGCTGGAGTGCTGGAGAAGACCCACTGGGTGTATCCATCCTGCAACCTAGGGATCCAGCTGAGCCAAGAAGCTCTTCAGCATTATTCCCTGGTCTGGTCCAGCAAGCCCACAATAGGCAGTCTGGTCTCTGCCCTGGGACATTCCCAAGGGCTGGTCCTTGCTCTTCTGCCTTAGGGTTCCCAGCCCCATGTCCCATTTTCAAGTTTTGGCCTTATTTGACTGGTTCATGTACACAAATATTATTTGTCTCTCTCTCTCTCCCAAGTGCTGTTTAAACTTTGAACTGTAAGAGGACTGCTGGATTCCCTAGCCTGTTTACTTTCAGTTTAGGAAGCAGCTTCCCACACCTCCTCTCCCTGTTCCTTCCTGGCTCCAGTCTCTGCCATCTAGTAGCAAGCAAACCTATTTTCTGAACTTTGTTAATATTTAAAATTACTGGGGAATGGCTAATTATTCTATCTCCTTTCTTCTTAGGGGCCCGCCATACAACAATAAATAAAGAACCAAGCTTGCCATCTACATGATCTGGCAGGGTAGCGGTGGTGGAATTTCAATCGGAGGGCAGATGCACAGGAATACTCTGTTTGCAAAGGTAGAAATGTATCTCGTGTGTGTGTGTGTGTGTGTGTGTGTGTGTGTGTGTGAGAGAGAGAGAGAGAGAGAGAGAGAGAGAGAGAGAGAGAGAAACTGTGCTGAAGAAAACTCAGCATTATTTGACAAAAACGAAACAACAAACAAAAGACCAGTGCCTAATCCTGTCCTGGAGAATCTATTCTGAACTCTAAGCATTAACATCAGAAATGATGCAGAGGAGCTACGAAAACAAAAACAAAAACAAAGCAGCAGCAACAACAACAAAACAACCAAGAAACCATGGCAAACCCTCGGCCAGTATTTGCTGCTGAGAGTCAGGACTCCCTACTTTCTGTGACATCAGTGGGGAGGCTATACAGGTTCAAGGTTCTTGACCCAGTCCTTGGCTTTTTCCAAGGACAATGGGTCTCTCCAGGACTCATGGAAGAAAACGGAGGTTAAACGACACGTTTCTTCTGTAGTCAAGAACTCAAACGCTCCCACCCAGCTGAGCCTTGTCTTTGGTTAGATAAGGAAGAACACAAATGGCGAAACTCATCTGTGTTACTAGGAGGTGCTAACGGAGGGGCAGCAAGAGTTGGTTCCTGTTTACCTCAGTGAAATTGTCCTAGGGAGTCTTGCGACTTAAGAGTCGCCTCTCAAGACCCCCAAGAGACATTGAAAAATCTACAGGAACATACAGAAAGCCATCTCTATTTACTTAGCTGGACATCACCTTGGCTCTGGGCACAAATGCGGCTCCAGTGCCCGACCTAGGAGGAATTCAGCCTCACTAAGGGCGTGAGGATACCTGTGTTTCGGGCAGGCGGATGGTTTTTGTTTCCACTTCGGGCTAGCTTGATTGACTCAACTCTCTGACAGGTTCGGATTAGAGGAAAATTACAATCAGCTCCGAAATTGTCTACCTTCAACAAATATCCACCACTGGTCTACTGCGAGTCCAGGAGAACGACATGAAGTATTTTTTTTTCTTAAAGCCCGTCCTCCTGCAGAGGGCTATATTTAAAGGTGAGATTTCAAAAGCATCAATGAGATTTTAAGGGACTTCCTTGCGATTCGTGGGGAATTTAACTTTGTCTCAAACATTTATGGGACGGATATTTTGAGAGAGAGGGAAAAAGTCCATTTTCTTTATAAACACTAATCACATACTCTAAAAAGCAGTTTAAAAATTTTTGTATACATGCATGCTTAGATTGAATATTTTTGTATCTAAATTTGCTATTGGCGTGAATTATTTCCATTTTCTCCAGTATGAACTGTGCTATCCACTGACAGAAGGAAAATGTAAGTGACCTGTAGTTGAGGCGGCCACCTGCCCCGCTCTGTGAAAGAACTGTTTTGCACTTCAGTGCTATCCACAAAATACAGATATCTGTAAGACAGTAAGGCACTATCCTGCAAGATAAGCATGGGCTTGTTCATGTGGAGGGAAAGATGCCACAAAGAGCGGCCCCTTTTTCGCAGCCCAGCTGCCGGTCGATGGTTAAATACCAGAGACGATGAGACAGACCATCGATAGAAATCAACGCTAACCTTTCTGATCTCTACCTCTTAGTTACCTTCTCAAGAAATATACGGTGCATAAGAGTGAGACTCAGCTTGTTCCCTAGTTCGCGAGATAAACGGAGACTTCTCTGCTGCGATCGCTGCTCACACTTTCAGGTTCAGCTTCCGGATCAGGGGACCCGGCTGCTGCGAAGGCTGGCGTGTCTCAGTAAAGCTAGGAGGGAAGCGTCCGCTGTGCAGAGGAGGAGGGCGCTCAGCCTGAGTGCTTCGGCCAATCGGCGTGCACACCGCCTGACGAGTGACCAATCAGAGGACGCGGAGCTCGGGGGTGGGTGTGGGTGGGTGGATAATACTAGGAAGGGGCGCGGAGGCCCGGGACTGCAGTGAGTGACGCTGCTGCCCAGAAAGCAAGCTGAGTGCGACTGCGGCGGCAGAGTCCTGGGTCCGAGCCCCACCTTTCCTGCCCATTTTGGGCCAGAAGTGGAAAGCGAAGTCAAGCGACCCGGGCTACAGAGGACCGAACAGAACTTTGCAGAATTTGGGATGTACGGGGTGAGGTTGCTGAGGACTTGACTCACCTCCTGCCTCCGTCCCTCCCCACCACCCTGTGGGCTCCGGCCTCCTGCTGTCAGATCCCATTTCAGTTTGCTTCTGCTGCTTGCAGCTCCAGAGAGAGATCCTAAAACTGGATATCTTTTTACTGGGTTGCTAGCCTGGGCCTCTGAGCCTTGGTGAGTGTTGTGATGTCGCCGCTCGGGAGTCAGGGAGGGCATGGGGGCTTGAATCATCATTACTGATCCTTTCTGCTTCTGGTTGTCTTGCCTTAACGATGAAAAACAAATTGCATCAACCCTGTGCGGCCTAAGCCCTGCTGATGCCAGACTAGCTTCTGCAGCTTTATGGCCAGTGTCCTCCACTCCCTGTGGAGTCCACACACCCTCTAATAATAGCACAGCGTTGGTGTAGGGGAAGGGTAGGGATGCAAAGACCTCTCCAGGGTCTTTGCGGTGGCATAGGTCAGTCAATGAGGGACATTTGGGAAACGTGCTCTTAAGGTCCCTTGTAATCAAAGGAAAGATAATTGTTCCACCGACAGTTTTATATGCATCATAGCCTTGCTAGCCGACTGTGGAAAAGCTTGACAAGTGGCTTAAACCGGAGAGTGTGTAAGGTCAGTGGGTTACTTGTCTGGAGAGGCCAGACAGCGTTGCGGTTAAAGGTCAGGTGCACAGACCACTTGGAATTAGTAAATTAAAACCTTCATTGAGTTGTATATCTATGGGTCCATGTGGCTTGTATTGTAGGGACCAGAAGGAAACTGGATACCTTCTGGTCTTGCAAAAGAAGTTCTGGGCCAAAACTCAGAGGGTCCTGATTGCGGCAGGCGGGTCTTCGGGCCTCTTTCTGTTTCCCTAGAGTGCCCGCAACCGACCCGAACGAGAGCCTAGCGCCATGACAGAAGGACAGGCAGTCCCGGGAGCCGGGGATTGGGAGATCGACGTGGAGAGCCTAGAGCTGGAGGAGGATGGCAGTGGGGCTCCGCAGCGGACCACGTCCCAGGGACCCAGTCCGTCAGCGGCGGATGGGGACGTCGAGGAGGACGAGGAAGAAGACGAGGAGGACGAAGACGCAGAGGACGAGGGTGAAGGAGAAGAGCCGGGCGCGTCCCCGGAGGTGCCGGACCGGCCAGAGCAGCCGGGAGGACTGGCACCCAGGCCACCGCCAGCGGCTCAGGAGCTGCCAGCCGCCGCAGCTCCTGAACGCGGTGCCACCGCGGGTGGTGGCGCGGAGCCTCGCAAACTGAGCCGCACGCCCAAATGCGCGCGCTGCCGCAACCACGGCGTGGTGTCCTGTCTCAAGGGCCACAAGCGCTTCTGTCGCTGGCGGGACTGCCAGTGCGCCAACTGCCTGCTCGTGGTGGAGCGCCAGCGTGTCATGGCCGCCCAGGTGGCGCTCCGGAGGCAGCAGGCCACTGAGGTGGGTACCCTTAGGCCCGGGGTGCATCTCGAGGGTGCGTGTCCAGCCAGGATGGGAGCCCCTTAGCAGCAGGAGAGGTGCAGATACTCTGCCCACGCTAATCTGCGGACTCGGGAGGGAAAGCCGTGGACTAAGCAGAGAGTGCTAGAAAAGTCTCCTACTAAAAAACAAAGTGTGGCATTGAAAATAATTAGGTGCATTTGGGACGCCACGAAAAAGTCATTAAAATATTTTAGGGTTAGTTTTGCAGGTGGTCGGCGAGGGACGAGGGTGGTTAACAATGCGGAGTGTACAGTCACTGTGTTAATAACGCCCACCGAGAGTAAAGCAGCACGCGCTGCTGTCACTGTGCGGCTGTCACCTTAACACTTTGGCAGAACTTGATGCCCGTTTTCCAGAGGAGACAAAAATTCGGGCTGAGTAAGAGCCCCTCAGCCCAAAGCTGTTCGGGACCTCAGGTGGCCCTGGCCCTGGGCTCAGTCTCTTTCCTGGTTGGAGGTAGATGCTGCCCTGTCTTGCTAGGCTTCTCTCTCTGCAGTTCACTGGGTTGGAAGCAACCCGACAGCGAGCTGAGGGTTCTCAGGCTCGTGTCCCTTATGAGTTTCTTCTGCCTTCAAGTACCGCCCTCCTCCTAAGAACAAGGCAGACACTGAAGACTCCCTCAGTCTCTGGCACCCCATTGTCTCTACTCCACCTAGGGGAGAAACCATCCCGTCCTCAGAGGCAGGTTCGGGGCACCTTCAGCTTAGTGGATGCGCCCTGGGGAGGCAACCGTCCCCCAACCCAGTTCTCTCAGGTCAGATTCCTGAAGTCCCCTTGACAGTAGATCTCAACTCCCTCTAGCTGTTTCCTTAAACGTCTTTTGGAGCGGTCTCTAAAGAAATCAGGAGTGGCCCTCTAGCTGGCTGAGCTGAGATTAAGAAGCGCTCCCATTAATTTTCTTTCAAATAATTTTTATAAGAAAGACGGCAAAACAAATATGTTTTAGAGACTTCTAGAGGCTTGTGAACGCCCCTCCCCCGCTCTCACGATTTTTTTTTTTCGTGTGTGTGTGTTTACAGGACAAGAAGGGGCTTTCCGGGAAACAGAATAATTTCGAGCGGAAAGCAGTGTACCAGAGGCAAGTCAGGGCGCCAAGTTTGCTGGCCAAAAGCATTTTAGAAGGTAAAATAACGTCAAGTTGTTCTTTGGCTTTTTAAATCCTGTTGAGAGATGCTTATCATTTAGACGCATGACGTTTGTATTAACCCAGGAAGGAGCTAATCCTCATTAGAAATTTTGCCTCGGGGAAGGGAATTCATATCTAGAAAATGCATGGCGCTTTACTCGCGGAGGACCAGGATAAGGTCCTCTCACTAGTTAATGTGCTCCACTGCAGCGCCTGTGAAATTTGCCCCAGTGTGAGAGATGTACAAAAAATGCACCGTCAAGTGATCCTGGAAGCTACCTTTGGGAAGGAAAACAATTAAAACTCACCCCACCCCCATAGTTATGGAAGAGTAAGTGGGTAGAGTAAGTGAAGCAAGAAGATTACAGCTGGGACCAAGAGTCACCTCTAGCCTCAAGTTTCACTCTTTAGCGTTCTGTTTTCCTCCTTGGAAATCTAGATGCGTGCTGCTCCCCCACACTTCCTTCTTACTGCTTTTGTCCCCCAAGGCTGTAGAGTGGGAAAAGATTGGAATCAAACAAGCAAACTGGAGGCTCGCTGAGCAGTGGTCCGTCGAGATCTCCCCTTGCCTTCATTTCTACAAACCTTGGAGACCTGTTAATTCTTTTAAAAGTAGTGATTTTCTAAAGCATTTGGATTTAGGCAAGTGTTTATTTAGTGACTGGCTAAGCAATGTATTGCCATCACCGTTTCCCTTACCGCTCTTTACATTTCCTTTGCCTTTATCTAAGGTGAAATTCCATTTGCTTTGATCATTGCCACTTCCTATAGTTCAGCTTAAATAGAAAGGCTTCCTTCCTTGAAGTGCACAGTTGAGTGTTTTTTCTTTCTTCTGAGTTTAGCTGATCCTGAGTGGTTTTAAAGGTTGTCTGTGTCTCAGTCTGTGCTGTGCACGTTTGACCGTAGAAAGAGTTTTGAATTTGGTTGTAAAGTAGGTAAACATTTTTACCCCTAGGGACCACACTGATAAATTGAAAATTTTGCCAAAGCAAGTTGAGGCATTTGAGGACTCAATGGAAAAAGTAAGCTCAAGTAAATAACTTTCTGGCAGACACTTAACCTAGAAGTGGAAGCAATAATTTTCAATTTTTATTTTATTTGCAAACGAGTGTAATAGGTTTGTCACTGTGTAAATATAAATACCATACGGGATCCTTCAGAAAAATTTGCTAGTGGTGCTAAGTGTTTGGGAGTGGTGCAATACTCCAAGCATTCTATTTGTGTTCTGTTAGTTTTTGGCTTTGGTTTTGTCTCTATTTCTGAACTGTGCACAACTTCATCTGCATCTTAACGATGGCTCTTTCAGCCCTTTTGGTATTTGGCCAACATGAATGAACTTGGGAGAAAACACTTGAGATCTGTAGATGGAGATACTCCCCTCCCCATTGTTTTGTCTCACTTGGTTTGTTCAGGAGGTCAAAGGGCAGCCTGATGAATTATTAGGTGTGCTGTGTTAACAGCTATTCCCAGCTTTTCTACGCTTCTCTATGTCCTCAAGTCTTCTCTTCTTTTTTCTCCCTACTAATCTTCTTTAACTTTCTTTTCTTTTTTTCCTAGTTCTCCTTGGATTATTCCACAGCTGTAACACTGTGTACATAATGAGACATCTTTAGAAAATAAAAGTGACATCAGCTGTAGGTATAGATATCTTTTATAATAATGAAAAAAGAAAAAAAAGATGATATGGGCAATGAAACACTGATGAAAATAAGGTGGACAGATTTGTCTCTCCATGTCCAGGGATCTGGGAAGCATATTAAAATCTCAGTCATAATATAATACACTTGCTGAAGCAAGCAAGCAGACATACCTATCCCAACAAAACCAATGACAGCCAGAAGCTAGCATATGGGCACCTTTCCCGATAGGGAAACTATATTAAATCAGACATACTTTTGCTTCTCTATTAAAATATCAGTGATTTGGAATTATAACTGAATACCCTGTGGTTTATGATGTTACTTTTGCCTTCTGGATTTCCAGATTTTTCTTGTCAGGATGTTAATCTGTTTTCTCTGCAATACTTGCTTATGTTAGGCTATCGCCCAATAACTGCGGAGTCTTACCTGGGAGGGACCCTTCCTCTACCGCCACCTGTTAGTGACAGGATGAGGAAGAGAAGAGCCTTTGCTGACAAAGAGTTGGAGAACATCATGCTGGAGAGGGAATATAAAGAGAGGGAGATGTTGGAAACTTCTCAAGCTGCTGCTTTGTTCCTGCCCAACCGTATGGTGCCGGGACCTGAATACAGTTCCTACAAAAGTGCCTACAGCCCCACTGCCGGGGAGCCACCAAGCAAGGACTTTTGTAACTTTTTACCAACCTGCCTCGATCTCACCATGCAGTATTCAGGATCGGGGAACATGGAACTGATTTCTTCTAACGTCAGTGTGGCTACAACTTACAGACAATATCCCCTGTCCTCACGATTTTTAGTTTGGCCCAAATGCGGTCCCATTAGTGATACCCTTCTTTACCAGCAATACCTTCTAAATGCCACCACTTCTGTTCAAGCCTTGAAGTCTGGGGCCAACTGGGATTTGAAAGGAACCCGAATTCAGGATGGCCTTAGTGCAGAGCGTGATATGATGCCACCAAAACCAGAAGGCTCCCTGGTGTTGCCTCATCTACCTGAGGTCCCAACCTCAAGAACTGACCTTCAGGCTCACCAGGTTGTCCCTGAGAGGTCTGCCTTCTCCCCACCCAGGCGCAATCTCTCTCCCATTGATATGGACTGCCTGGCAGCTCAAGGGCACGTCTTAACAAAGATCAGCAAGGAAAACACCAAGCACCCTCTGCCACTTAAACATAATCCATTCCACCCAGTGTTCCAGCAGACGCTCAACGACAAATCAGGCCTTGAGTTGAAAACACCATTTGTCAAAGAAGTCTTTGATGAGATCCCAAAGAAACACAGAGAGCGTTTGGTCAGGGAGAGCCAGAAGTACACTTTTACAATAGACAGATGCGCAAAGGACCTCTTTGTAGCCAAACAAGTTGGAACGAAACTCTCGGCAAATGAGCCGCTGTCATTTTCTGTTGAATCTATTCTTAAGAGGCCTTCATCTGCCATCACTCATGTCTCTCAGTGAAAGGCTGCTTAAATGGAAAGCTGGATTTTCTACAGTCTTAGAGGGTTCTTTGCAGATATGCTTTCTGTTTTTAGAGTTAAGATGTTTGTATAAAGAAATTTCTAATGTAAATGATGATTCCTAAGAGCCTATGTATTTCCTCTGCATGTATCTGTTCTTATCACATGAGTATATTTAAAGATGGAAATTGCTTACTATGTAAATTGTAAGGTTCTATGCTTTACACAGCACTCCAAAAAACAATAAAAATAACATTGTCCTCAAAAGCTCTAGAATTTGTTGAAGCAAACAGTTGTCTCTGTTTGGATCAGAAAGCTTGTGTCTTAGAAATGCATTCCTTATTTTTCTATAAGTCTATGTGCTTTCAAGCACTCTTAATGGTCCTTGTGAGCCACAGAGAATACCTATAAGCTTATAATGCCTTTGTTTGCATTTTTTAAAATTTGTAGGTAGTGTGAGTCATATTCAGGGTCCACACAAGCTGGGTGAATGCTCTTCTTTCTCTAAACTACATTCCCGAAGCTTCTTGAAGAAAATACATACATACATACATACATATATGTTAAATTGAGTTAGATAGTTAAATTGAGATATATATATACATCTATCTATCTATCTATCTATCTATCTATCTATCTATCTATCTATCTATCTATCATCTATATCTATCTATCTATCTATCTATCTATCTATCTATCTATCTATCTATCTATCTATCTATCTCAATTTAACTCTTTAAGATGGAGGCAAAGGGAGCTTGGGAATAGAGTTGGGGCTCTTTGCATGTTGACGGAACTTAGTTTCCTGTGGTTTGACAAAGTTGAAATAATTCAAAGGGAAACCAGGTGCAACAAGATATGTATTTGCTTGTGTGTTTGGAGATGGACAGATGTGAATTCTGTGGGCCTGTTTCTCCCTTAGGCAAGCCTCTGTATGTCAAGCACTCCTTTCTAGGAAAGGAACAAACCTTTGGACATTTGTAGTTGTTTTTAATACACCATGTTTTTAGTTTTCTGGTGACCACAGATCAATTCCCTTTATTGGGTGCAGTCCATTTAGCCCACAATGGTGTCAAATCCCCCTTGCCTCTTGAGTTAGTTCACTAGTTCTGAAAGATCGGTGACAATGGTTGGTCATTTAGATGTAGGCCCTGCCAACTCAGCTGGTCCCTAACTACCTGTTTATACCTCTCCCAGGTGTACTGTGTCAAAGTCTGTCAGCATAATTTTCTTCTGAGATTAAAAACATTAATTATTCAAATGTTATCAATTGCCAGAAGGCTGAGGATGTTTATCATTGAATGCAGGCGACTTCTCTCTCCCACCATTTGTAAATTCTTTGTTATGCCCTTGGCTCTTGTTTTGCTTAACAAAATATTAAGTATTGCTTCAGAAGTTTGATAAAATGAGTGTGAGACGTTTGTGAAGATATTAATTTTCAATGGTCATCTGTGGGCTAGGAACGATTTGAGCACCTGCTTAGCATGCTCAAAGCCCTGGGTCTGATCCCCTGCACTTTGTAAACCAGGCTGCCCCTGTAATCCCAGCACTGGGTGGTGGAGGCAGGAGAATCAGAAGTTCAAAGTCATCCTTGGCTCCACATCAACTTTGAGACCAGGGGAATTCATGACACCCTTGCTACACATGTAATCCAAACACTTGGAGGCTGGAGGGCATTGATGGTGGTAGGAGGATGGTGTACTCAAAGCCATCCCGGGCTATGTAGCAAGGCCCTGTCTCAAAAACCCAAAGCCACACCAAATGAACTACTCACTTGTGGACTCCAAATCAAGTTCAAGTTTTAGAGCTAATAAGATGACTTAATGGGTAAAGAAAACCAATTCCTGCAAGTCCTCCTCTGATCTCCACATACAAGTACATGAAAACTGCACACATGAACACGCACACATTCATGCACACATGTAACTAAACAACAAAACTTTGAAGTTCTAAGATATCAGTCAAAGTCACCTCACTACGGAAGACAAGGTTTAGATATTTCACTGAAAGGGCTGCCATGGGGCAAGTCTGGATATCAAAACCATTTTGGGCTTGTGAAAAGGGACAGGGATTTCAGCAGCATAAAAGGTTTCTTGCTTGCTCTTGAAAACAGCTTACCATCTAGTGGAAATGCTGGTGCTACTGATTAGCTCATGGAAACCTCCAGGGATTCTCAGGGTTGCTGCTTAAAATTAGCATCAGTTTCAAAAACCCAAGCCCAAACTCAGGTTGATTTTCAGTTTGTACTTGTAAAATAATACTTGGTTTTGTTGAGTCAAATTTACTTACTGTTACTCTTGCAAAAGCCAGAGCAAATGGAAGCTTGCCAGGGAAAGAGAACAGAAAGCAGGCAGAGATTTCAATAGCTGTTGAGGATTATCATTAAGTGGAAAAGGGGTTTTCCAGCCAAGTCTGCCCCAGTGTTAGGTGTTAGAGGTCTGCCTTTAGTCACCTGGGGTTTATCTACGCAGTCACTCAATTTTGTTTTTCTTCTGACAATTTGCCTTTTGTATAAAGCCTTAAATGCAAACTGAACACTGAACCACACCAGAATCAACGAGGGAAAACTCATTAGAAACAACCCATGTTAAGATGTCTTGGTGAGAAAGGGTTCTTCAACCAGAGATGTATTTATTCTCATTCCCGTTCCCAGCACTCTCTCTCCAGGGTCTCATGCAGCACAGGCTGTACAGCAGAGAATGACCTTGAACTTCTGATCCTCCTGCCTCCGTCTCCTGAATGCTGGGATTACAGGCATGTGCTACCATGCCTGGTTTTATTCAGTGCTGGGGATGGAATGCAGGGCTTCTCCTTGGGTAAATCCTCTACCAACTGCGGGGAATCTTAATTTTGAATACTCATATTTGTCAATATTTTCTCTTTTGTATCCAGTGACTAATTGGGACATCTTCTTTGTCCTGTCTCTAGATCATTTTAATCCCATTAAGTGAATCCAGTTGGCTGTGGCTATTAGTGGTTTTTCTCACAATACAAGTGACTGGAATTTTATTGTCCTTGAATGTTTATGAGGGAGAGTACTTTTCCTGGCAAATTTATTAGTTCTGCTGTGATGATGAGTTCTTAGAATTTTAAACCTACCAAATCTACCATTAGCCACGTAACCAGAGCTTTGTTCTTGGCTGGCTATTTGCTTTTTAAAAATCATCGTGCTTCCCTGAAAGCTTCTGGTCTTCAAAGAACTCTACTTCTGACATATTAAGCTAAACTCCTGGTTCACTTTGATCAGTCTCGATGTTTAAGGTAATGGATAGATTTGGCTTGCATCGTTTCTTGAGGACTTAAGGGCTAATAAAACTTTCACCCCTTTCTCAGTTTAACTCACAATACAATAATGCAGTTTTAATGAGTTGTTTTCCTTCCCTGTCAATTGATCAAGTGTTAGTTTTTTCTCTATTTGCAGTTTTCAAAAGCTGACGACAGTGTTTCTCAGACTTTAATGGACAGGTGGATTCTCTAGACCTTGGTAAAATGCAGACTCTGAGCCCTCTGGTCTGGGTGGGCCTATGGTTTTTTTTAACAAGTTCCCAGATGTTGATGCTACTGGCTTCAGACCATACTTTCAGTAGCAAATGATTACATTTCCATTACTTTAATTCACATTTAATGCAATGTGCTATGGGTTGTGGATACTAATGCAATGATAATATTATTAGCTTGAATAATTCCATATACATTAATATCGAAAAAAATTTCCCTTTTTACTAACTCTTTGGTGGCTTGAGTAGGTTGAGACCCAGGCAAAGGCCACAAAAACTACAGTAACTTCTTCTGAGGTTGGTGCCCCTGATAGTCTAACCAATTCCCACCAGCTTAACATCACCACAGTGGGTGCCATGTTCCTGGCATGTAATGCACACAGATCATATTCAAGCCACAACAGTGTGTACATTCCTTTGAAATGCTCCCTGCCACTTGTTTGGGTGTAGACATTTTGCTCTCTTCACCCAGCCCCCACCAATCTATTTACCCACTTCCTGTCTTTGGAAACTGTATTTTCTCAGGTAGACATACCTCCTTCAACGTGTGCAGTATTTCCCTTTAACATGGTTGTCACCCCCAGAGGCTCTGGAATCTGTTATATCCTTTTCAGTGTGAATATGAGTGTGTTATCAGTCATTTGAACTTAAAAGCTGAGTTCCAATTGTGTAAGGAAAGGCTGCAACTTGTATTAAGTAATGTTCCACAGTTCCTTAAGCAGAGTCTCCGAGGTGCTAAAGGGAAAAAGAAATGGCTGAAGGTCAAGATGAAGAAATAAGAATCCACAATTCCCAGCTGAATAATAAAGACATCACTTAATGTCAAGGCCGTGTTTTCAACTGAGACAAGAATTATTACAGCCCACCAGATTTCATGAATTTTGGATCAACTTCTTTATTTCTATTCTAGGTCTACTGCTGCAGCTGATTTCCACAACTGGGGCCCAGTTCATGGCGCTAATAGGTTTTTAAATGGCTGGACTCTGCATTATTTAAACTTGGGCCAGTGGTACCTACTTATATTTATTTTTAGGATTATATTAAGCTTTTTATCATGTTTCACCTGCTCATTGTTTTGGCTTAAAACTCATTTGGTTTAAATACATTTAGAACATGCTAGACAGAGACACCTGGAAATGGGTTGGCAAGATGTAGTATAGTAAATGTGCAACATTAATGAGTACAATTTAGAATGCATATTTGCATTTATTATCTCTAGCATATGACTAGAAAGGAACATTTTTACTGGCCACGGGAATCCTTTCATAGGCATCCTTAGCTGGGAGCTAAGCGTGCTATTTATGATATTTGATGAGCCTAAAAATGAGCCCTTGTTTCAGGCCTGGGATAGAAGGCATGCCCACCATTCATCAAGCTATAAGACAAAGGGCCTGGCATTTGCGGATGAGGATATCCTTTACCTACTTTATCAATGATTACGGTTACCTTGGTGAGTACCTAGGAGGATGGAGATTTGCTAATGCTAAACACGCCAGTGACACAGACCACCCACCTAGAAACACCTGGCCCACCACACCTGTCTGGCATGTGAGCAGTGATTGAGAGTCTATGGCCTCTGCATGCAGGCTGGCTCTTGACAAGAACGAGAGGACTAGGAAGAGATTCCCCATCAGTGTGGCAAGCTATTCCCCTTTAAGACCCATCAGCCTGGTAAACTATTCCCCTTTAAGACCTATCAGCCTGGTAAGCTATTCCCCTTTAAGACCTATCAGCCTGGTAAGCTATTTCCCTTTAAGCCTTCCACTTAACATGCATGCATTTGTTGTTTTCTTTGTTTTGAATCGAGGTCAAACTAAAGACCACATGCATTTATATTTCATGGTTGCAATCAAAATTTAAGTCCTTGCTGAAGATAAGCAAGGGGAAAGGGGCACTTCAGATTTACTAACTGCATTAATGTTTATGTATATTATTATTTTCAGAGTAATAAAGAAAACTGGAAAAGTGGCTTCATCTATATCCTAGTTGGAGCTAGCAAACTTAAGACAACATGTTGGCAAAGTCCGGAGGTATCTTGCAACCATGTGGTCACTCCTTGATGTTATTAAGTAGCATGGGCTATGCCCAGCCATCTGTCCTTCTCAATCATCATCAAATTGTTTACACAGGATATTATCATAAGGATATTATCATGTTGTGAAACTGTGAAGTCAACTAACACATTTACTCTTTGATACAGCTGTTATGGAGATCCCAGGAGGGTGGCATAGGCAAACTATATCCCAGTGTAGCAAGGCACTTAGGCAAAGTCTTTCAGGATGAAGGATTTCAGAATTGGTAACTTGTTGTTCGAATGTAACTAGCCTCCGTAGGCTCATAGGGAGTGGCACTATTAGGAGGTGTGGCTTTGTTGGAGAAAGGTATGACCTTGTTGGAGGAAGTGTGTCATTGTGGGGGTGGGCTTTGAGATCTCATATATGCTCAAGCTATACCCAGTGTCTTAGTTCACTTCTTGTTGCCTGTGGGATCAAGATTAAAGATGTAGCTTCTTCTCCATTCTCAGTTCCTTCTCCAGCACCAAGTCTGTCTGCATGCCACCATGTCCCACCATGATGTTAAATGGACTAAACCTCTGAAACTGTAAGCCATTCCCTCAATTAAATGTTTTCATTTATAAGAGTTGCTGTGGTCATGGTGTCTCTTCGCAGCAATAGAAAATGTAACAAAGACAGTAACAGTGAAGTCATAGAGGTTTGTAGCTGTTTGAATAGCTAGCTTCAAAAACATTGAGCAATATATCAATATCAATTTTGTGGAAGGTCATTTGTTTCCTGGCTCCCAGATCTTCTTGTCTTCACCCATATTCTGGTTGGCAGATGAGGATAAAGCACAGCTTATCAATCTTGTGGATAGCATTGTTGGGTGGGGTGGCAGCTATAGCTGGCTGGTTGGACTAGCCTAAAATTCTTGATCAAAGGGCAAGTCTTTTTTTTTGAGACAGGGTCTCACTCTGTAGGCTTGGCTGTCCCGGAACTCACTATGTAGACCAGGCTGGCCTCAAATTCAGAAGAGGTCAACTTGCCTCTGCCTTCCTAGTGCTGGGGTTAAAGGTGTACATCCCTAAGCCTGGCCCAAAGAGCAAATCTTATGTCAGACATTAAAAACAACTTTCACCGAATTATGAAGCAATCTGTTGAAAGAGAGAGTTAACTTCTTGTTAGTTTTATGTGAAACTGATCTGAGAGTCAGAGGGGACTGCAAAGCTCAAAAGGGAACGAGAATGAGTCAAAACTGCAAGCAATTGCTGAGGCAGACTTGGATTCCTTTTAGAATATGCAGATCAAAGGAAATGCTACAACCCATTTCTTGCATCAGATCAGATATGGAAGTGTGTGACAAGCTTTGAACATTTTATGTTAATGCAGTCATTGATGAGTTTGGCAATCAAGGTGGTGAAAGTACTTCCAAATTTTGTCTAATTATGAAGTTCAGGATGTTGCAGATGTGGTCCTGAGCAGAGATATCTCAAGGGAAAAAGTTCATTTCATGTAGAGGAAATGTTGTTATCTTGAGAGGGGCAGTCAAGTTCCCTTGGAGTCTCTAGAAGAAACTAGACAGGCCAAGAAGCAGATATGGAGGAGCCAAAGAGGCACAGTGGGAGGATGACCAGGTTCAGGTTTGGCTTGTGTGTATGTGAAAGCATATCTGGAGGTCTTTATGAGAAACAAGGAGGAGGCCTTGTCCTATGCGTTAGGCTGCACTGGCAAGCAGAGGCGGCTCCAGCCTGTATCCTACCGCACACCTTGGCACTCAAACAGCTGGAGAAGGGTTAACTGAAGCCAGCTGTGGTGCCTCAAGCTACCACCCCAGGCAGGCTTAGGCAGGAGGATTGCCATGAGTTGTAGCCCAGCCTGGGCTACAGAGTAAGACATGTTTCTAACATAAGAAGTATTTAATAAGAATTATCACCAATTCTGGTAATCCACGATTTTATGACAACTTTCTGGGAGAAGGATTAGATGAAAGATTAGTGAACTTTATAAATGTTTTAGAATAATTAAAAAATTTCAAGTCTTTTTTAAAATTGATATTTTTTGAGCTCTACATTTTTCTCTGCTCCACTCCCTGCCTCTTCCCTCCCCTCTTCAACCCTCCCCCAAGGTCCCCATGCTCCCAATTTACTCAGGAGATCTTTTCTCTTTCTACTTTCTACTTCCCATGTAGATTAGATCTATGTAGGTCTCTCTTAGTGTCCTCATTGTTGTCTAAGTTCTCTGTGATTGTGGTTTGTAGCCTGGCTTTCTTTGCTTTATGTTTAAAAACCACCTATGAGTGAGTACATGTGATAATTGTCTTTCTGTGTCTGGGTTACCTCACTCAAAATAATGCTTTCTAACTCCATCCATTATCCTGTAAAATTCAAGCTGTCATTATTTTTTTTATGCTATGTAGTACTCCATTGTGTAAATGTACCACATTTTCCTTATCCATTCTTCAGTCGAGGGGCATTTAGGTTGTTTCCAGGTTCTGGCTATGACAAACAAAGCTGCTATGAACATAGTTTAGCACAAGGGTGGCACGATTGAGCATCCTTTTGAAGTGGTTGTTTCCTAATTTTCTGAGAAATAACCACACTGACATCCATAGGGGTTGTACCAGCTTGCATTCCCACCAGCAATGCAGAAGTGTTCTCTTTTTCCCTACAACCTCTCCAGCATAAGGTGTCATCAGTGTTTTTGATCTTGGCCATTCTTTCAGGTGTAAGATGGAATCTCAGAGTTGTTTTGATTTGCATTTCTCTGATGACTAAGGATGTTGAACATTTCTTTAAGTGTCTTTCAGCCATTTTAGATTCCTCTGTTGAGAGTTCTCTGTTTAGGTCTGTACTCCATTTTTTTTATTGGATTATGTGATCTTTTGGTGTCCAATTTCTTGAGTTCTTTGTATATTTTGGAGATTAGACATCTGTCTGATGTGGGGTTAGTGAAGATCTTTTCCCATTCTGTAGGCTGTCATTTTGTCTTGTTGACCATGTCCTTTGCTTTATAGAAGCTTTTCAGTTTCAGGAGGTCCCATTTATTAATTATTTCTCTCAGTGTCTGTGCTGCTGGGGTTATATTTAGGAAGTGGTTCCCTATGCCAATGCGTTCAAGTGTACTTCCCACTTTCTCTTCTATAAGGTTCAGTGTGGCTGGCTTTATGTTGAGGTCTTTGATCCATTTGGACTTGAGCTTTGTGCATGGTGATAGATATGGTTCTATTTTCATTCTTCTACATGTTGATATTCAGCTATGCCAGTACCACTTGTTAAATATGCTTTCTTTTTTCCATTTGATATTTTTTGCTTCTTTATCAAAGATTAGTTGTTCAAAGATGTGTGGATTGATATCCGGGTCTTCTATTTGGTTCCATTGGTCCTCCTGTCTGTTCTTATGCCAATACCAGGCTGCTTTCGGTACTGTAGCTCTGTAATACAGTTTGAAGTCAGGGATTGTGATGCCTCCAGAAGTTCTTTTATTGTACAGGATTGTTCTGGCTATCCTGGGTTTTTTGCTTTTCCATATGAAGTTGAGTACAGTTCTTTCGAGGTCTTTGAAGAATTTTGCTCGGATTTTGATGGGCATTGCATTGAATCTGTAAAAAATTTTAAGTCTTTAAACAGAACATGCTCTATCTATCTATCTATCTATCTATCTATCTATCTATCTATCTATCTATCTATCTATCTATGAAACAATGTTTTGAAATATTTATATGTAATCAAGCAAATTAACATTATACTCTGATATAGATCTTACATATATGTGGAATCTAAAACTATATCAAGTACATACAAGTAGAGCCTGGACAGGTTGGTTCTGGGGATAGAGAATTAGAGCATGTGTAGTGAGATGAAAAACTGAAAGTGCAAATGTATGGTAGATATGAATTTATGCCTAATAATACTCAATTAGATATTAGAAATTTGCTGAAATAGTTTTAGGTGCTTTTTTTGAGACAGGTTTTTCTCTCTGTAGCCTTAGCTGTCCTGGAACTCTCTCTGTAGACCAGGCTGGCCTCCAACTCACAGAGATCTGCCTGCCTCTGTCTCCTTAGTACTGGGATTAAAGGTGTGCACCACCACTGCCTGGCTAGGTGCTTTCATCATAAAATTTGTTATGATTTAGAAGAAGTCATAAAGAACACACCCTCTTAAGGCTGGAAGTCATCAATCACTGTGATTAAGAACATCGCACCTCTGCTGCATACGTGTGAAACTGAATAATAACTCCACCCAAGTGTCTAGATGGACAAATGCCTTACATTTACTGATTTTTTTCTATTGTGATATTCTTAGGGTTTAGTAGTATGGAAAGTCATATATATATGCTTTTCCATTGGTTTGCTTTTAAATAAAATTAATTTATCTATGAACTCAGGGCTGATTAGATTAAAATATTTTTAATATGATAAACACTGAATTCTGAAAATGATTTTCTTAGTTTAGCCAGCTTAAACAATTTTGATTGAAAAACAAGATTTTCTATGGTTTAAATCAATACAGAGTAGAGTGAATTGACATTCATTAAGGTGAAATCTGACCCTATTCAAGTACAGTAAAGTTAAGCTTTGGTTTTATTTCAAGTTTAGTCAAATCTGTAAACCTAATTCTTTATATGTGACACACTGCTGTCATTTAGCTCCATAAATATTTATTAAGCACCTCCTATAAGCTAGGCAGTGTTGAGCTATGAGAGAAATCAACAGTTAAGATATGACTTTCAAAAATGTCCCATCTGGGGCCTGATGTGATAGCTTCATTGAGGAAGGACCTGAATTGGATCTCCAGCACTCACGCCGAAAGCCAAGTGCTCCTGCTGGTGTTTCTAATTCTAGCCTTTGGACGATGACCATGGGCAGATCTCTGGAGGCCATTGGCCAGCCAGCCTAGCCTAACTGGCAAGTTTCAGGTCCCATTGAGAGACCCTGTGTCAAAAAACAAAATGGAAGACTCAGGAATGCTTTCCTCTGGCTTGCATGCACACATGTGCACTCCAGTCCTCAAAAATGTGTAATCAGGAAGTTTATCACATCACATTGGTTATCTTTCTTTCCACATAGTCTCTGAACACAGGCAACCATTTCCCCTACATTCCTCTTGAAAACGGTCCACGATGATTCACTGTTACTTCAGGAATCGATCATTTGGACCTGACTCAGCTTTCTCTCACTTTTCTCTGCACATTTTCTTGTGGTGAGGGCTTTAAAAATAAGACCTGTGGATTTAGGAGTTTCAGAGAGAGGAGTAGTGGGTTTTGCCTCAGCTTCTCCAGTTTGCTGTGGTATTCAAGGATGGTGGCTATGACAACAGAACCAGTAGAAGGCTGTATTTTTTTAAGTGTGTGTGTGTGTGTGTGTGTGTGTATGCATGTTCATGTGTGAGTGTGAAAACCATAGTGTGTGTGGGGGGGGAGGTCAAAGGACACAGAGGACAGCCTAGGGTGTCTTCAGGTGTCAATCTGTCCTCTCCTCCCACTGTATTTGAGACAAGATCTCTTGTTGCTCACTGTTGCAAACACCGGGCTCCTGGTCCTTAAGCTTCTCTTCTCTCTGCCTTTACCCACGGAGCCACCTCCCAGCCCATAGTGGTACTTTCGCCCCTACACTGAAACCGCTGGAGATGTAGAGCCGTTTACACACCAGATTACACACCAGAAGACCTTAAAAGCTTGCTGTTGATTATAGCTTCATAATAAGTATTTGCAAAGTCGTAATAGAAAACAGCTCCAAGCCCTCAGCACAGTGGTCAGGGGTAACGGGTGGAAGGCACAAGGCAGGCTTGGAGTAATTGTGGATGAGCAACAGAGCTGTGTGACTTCCCCTAAAATTCAGTTTAGTTCAACAAACATATTTAATTTTTTATTTTATGTGCATGTGTGTTTTGCCTGCATGGATGCCAGTATACTATGTGTGTGCAGTGCCCATAGAGGCCAGAAGAGGGCGTTTGCTCTCCTGGAACTGGAGTACAGATAGCTGTTAGCCACCCTGTGAGTACTGGGAACCCAACCCCTTGTCCTCTTGAAGAGCAGCCAGTGCTCCTAACTGCTGAGCCATCTCTTGACCCTCCCAGTCCAATAAATAGCTAGTGAGAACATTTTGTGAACCAGACATATGCTCAAAATTGGGTTTATGTGTGATCTTTTTTCCTATCCTTTTCTTTCTTTTTTAAAATATATATATATATATTTCATGACACTGTTTCTCTGTTAGCAGCCCTGGCTGTCCTGGAACTCACTCTGTAGATCAGGCTGGCCTTGAACTCACTGATATCTGCTTGCCTCTGCCTCCTGAGTGCTGGGATTAAAGACATAAGCCGCCATGCCCCGTCAATTTTGTTTAAGTAGAAAAAAGCCTGAAGTTAACGCCAAGTCATTTAACAAACAGCCACCCCTCCCCCCACCGACAAGATTTGTTTAAAGAGAATGTGCAGCCTCAGCACTCAGCGGTTCTCTCAGGCACAGGGCTTGGCCTGGATGTGGAAAAATGGCTCAGCTCAAGTCTGTCTTCCTTATTGCTCTCTTAGCTGAATGCTTACCCTAGGAAGAGAACCAGGCACCGCTTGTTGCCTCTTCATGTCTGTTCTCGTGTCTGTTGGTAGCAGAGCTTTTAGACTGGCCATGCGTGCAGGTAAACACACTACTTTCTAGGGCTATTTGCATATGCATCGAGGTGTGGTCACTGAGGCGCAAGGGGCCAGTTGTGCATGGGACTTCAGGAAAATCTCTCTAAAGACCCAAACAGAGAGGATGAACACTTCTTGAGTTTTTCTTTTCTACCTATTTCTTTCTGGAATTTGAACCTCTGCCAACGTCTTCTGACCTGAAGGTTGGTGGCTATGGTTAAAAAAAAAAAAAAAGGCTCAAATGGAAAAACCAAAGGATGCCGAATGCCTGTGAGCTTTGAGGATCTGCAAAACCAGCTCTGGATTGTGTCCTTCTTTCCTCATCCACGCTTTGCGGGAGATGGGTAACTATTCCCACAATAAGCCACTGTCACAGGCCCTGGTTACAAGCAGCTAAATAATAATAATAAGATTCTTTTTTTAAAAAATGTTTTTTAATGTTTTCTTTATTATTTATTATGTATACAGTATTTTGCCTGCATGTACACCTGCAGGCCAGAAGAGGGCATCAGATCTCATTACAGATGGTTGTGAGCCACCATGTGGTTGCTGGGAATTGAACTCAGGACCTCTGAGCCATCTCTCCAGCCCCAAGAAGGAGATTCTATTGACAACATCTGTCTTTCTTGTGGTCCCCACTGGTTCTTCTGCATCCTTCTTGCCCTTGAGGTTTCACTATTTTCTCTGTGTGCATCCTTTGGCTTCTGTTTCTACATCTGACGCTGTGATCCTTCATTCAGATCTGAGCGTGAGATCTAATGGGTTCAGTTAATTCCTGCTGTCTTTTCTGTGCTGATTTCCTAAACAGAGGCTCGTTAAGTACCCAACCCATGGTCTTCCCTCCAACTATTTCCTTTTCACTTACTGTGAGTAACTTTACCACCCGTAAGGAGAAGTGAGTGGGTTTTAAGAAATAAGTGCTAGGGGAAAATCAGTCTTGTTAGCACAGAACTGTTGCTCATGTCATGTAAATTTTAAATATTATAATAAATATGATTATTATAAAATACATTATATGTAGGTAGGAATGCTTTTAAATACATAGGCCTCTTTTCTAGATTTTAAATTATTATTTATTTATTTTTTTATTTGAGACAGGGTTTTTCTGTGTAGCCCTGGCTATCCTGGAACTTGCTCTGTAGACCAGGTTGACTTCAAACTGAAGTCCACCTGCCCCTGCCTACCGAGTGCTGGGATTAAAAGGGTGCACAACTACTTCCTGGATTCAAATTGTGTTTTTAAAGGTGAATCTTACAGCTGATAAAAGATTACATACTATATTCGTGGTAGAGTGTTTCTTCATATCCTCTGAACTGTTTCTGTGGAAGCTAAACCCTCGTGTGTCTCCCCTGATACAGACTCGGAACATATGAACACAGTCTTGTCTTTCTACGTGGCATGAATGGGAGCGTGCCTTGAGCTGAATTCTGCATCTTGCTTTCCTCCCGACTGGTGTGTGTTGGAGAACACACCACACTAGTGCTTGCCTTAGGGGTTATTCTGTGTCAAAACACTATGAGCAAAAACAACTTGGGGAGGTCATACTGCATCACTGAGGAAAGTCAGGGCAGGAACTCAAGGCAGGAATCTGGAGTCAGAAACAGAAGCAGAAGCTGTGAGGGAGTGCTGTCTACTGGCTTGGTACTCAAGCCTTGCTCAGCCTGCTATCTTATACAACTAAGGGCCACCAGCCCAGGAGTGGCACTACCCACATGGGCTGGGCCCTTCTGCATTAATCATCGACCAAGAAAATGTCCCACAGGTTTTCCTGCAGGGCAGTCTTGTGTGTGTGTGTGTGTGTGTGTGTGTGTGTGTGTGTGTGTGTGTGTGTGATTTTTTCCCCTCTTCCAAAATGACTCTAGCTTGTGTCAAGTTGATAAAACAAAAACTAGTCAGAACATTGCCTATGAGCTGTTTTAATGTGAACTCAGGCTGTTGGGTCCTCATCATGTAAAGGTTCTTAGGCTGGTTTAGAACAATTTTCATTGCAAAAAATGAGAACACTGTATCTCTTCAAGGAGTTATGGATTGCTCAAGGTTTCAAACTTGTAACGATATCATAATGCAAAATGCATTTAGTTCAACTTCAAAAGTCCCCATGCCTTTTGGGGACTACAACAGTCTTAACAGTGTTTAAAAGTCTAAAGTTCAGTCTCTTCTGAGATTCATGCGATCTCTTAACTGTAATCCCCTATAAAATCAAAATTAAAAAAAGAAACCAGATCACATACTTCCAGCATATAATGGCACTGGATGTACATCACATCCCACAATGTAGGGAAGGGAACATAGTGGGGAAATACTGGACCAAACCAAGACCGAAAACCAGCTGAGAAAACTCCAAACTCTGCATCTCTATGTCTGATGTCAAAATGTTCTTCAGATCTCCAACTCCGTTCAGCTTTGTGGACTGCAGCACACTTCTCTTGGGCTGGTTCCACTCCCTGTTAGCAACTCTCCTTGGCAGATATCCCACGACTCTGGCATCTCTAACATCTTGGGTTCTTCAAGGCAACCCAGGCTTCAACTTCACAGCTTCACACAATTGTCTCTTTACTAGACCTCCATCCAGGGACAGCCCTGACCTATGCCTGGCCTCAGCAGCTTTCTTTAGGTGCAGAGGCAAATTCCACAACCTGTTTCTTCTGTCCTTAACCCTAAAGCCAGAACCACGTGGCCTAAGCTGCCAAGCTCTGCGGCTTACTGGGGTTGGGACATTGGCCCCTCATTCAGTTACATCTTTACCAACTTTTTATCCTTCACTGCCTAAGCTTGGTTGCCCTGAAACTTGTTCTGTAGACCAGGCTGGCTTCAAACTCAAAGCCGGCCTTCACAGTGACACACTTCCTCCGACAAGGCCACACCTCCTAATAGTGCCATTCCCTATGAGATTATGGGGACCAATTGCATTCAAACTACCACAGAAGGTCAGACATCCTTAAGTGTCCCCTTTTCTCTGATTGATTCCTAAAAAAAAGCCTCTAGCTTTTGTATAAGTCATCATCCCGAGGAACAGCAAGCCATGACAGCACTGGGCACACTCTGTATTATCTGAAACAGTGTCATGTGCTGAAAGAACGTTGGAAATGAGACACTAACAAACTGGACCAATCTAGAGAAGTATACATATGGCCTAAAACATCTTCTGGCGAGAAAACATGACAGCATTTGACTTATAGCTGAAGTCTTCCCCTGAGGGCAGAAGAACTTCTCTTCTTATAGGGTCACAGGATGAAATGTGAAGGTATTGGTAGAAGTTGCAGAGAAAATCTTTCCGATCTCAATACTTTCCGAAAGGGGAGTGGATGGGCCAATCAAAGTGGCTTACCACAGATGCATGCTGGGATGCAGTTGCTGCTCTGGGAAGGAAGTGGACCAGTCATCAAGAGCTGTAGGTCATCAGAATTGCCTAAGAAACGTTGTGATGCTCTTGTCCTTGAGACTGACTTTAGGAAATTCTGATGCAACAGCTTGGGGACGTGAGACATGGCGTTTCTGAAGACATCTCTAGTTGATTCTGATAGGTCTCCATTTCTTGGACGCCTCTGTATACAGTGAATGAAATCCTGCTGCAACTTGCCTACTTGGGTCCTGGAACCCTGATTAGGGACAGTAGAGCATGAAGAAACGACAGACACACAGATATATGTACAGGATAGCTGGGGTTAGATGAGGGCGTGTACTCTGATGAAGGGTACATGCTACAGGCCACAATATGGAATGTCAGCATGTTTATTAGGTATATCACAGGGGAGAGG
Organism: Ondatra zibethicus; assembly: GCA_004026605.1. Classification (NCBI taxonomy): domain Eukaryota; kingdom Metazoa; phylum Chordata; class Mammalia; order Rodentia; family Cricetidae; genus Ondatra; species Ondatra zibethicus. Next base: position 174,525 of record PVIU01000105.1, read on the forward strand.
CTAGCTAGCTTCAGTAGGAGGTATCTGTAGGTGAGCAGTCTCAGGCTGTAAGTATCTGGGAAGAGGAAACTGCAGTTGCTAGTTTTGTACAATTTCACTTTATTCACTTGGACCCCTGAAGAAAGCTTTGCAACCCATCTTGAGCATGGCCCTTATGGGGACTGGTTTGTCAATTTCCCATGGTTCCACAGCCTTGGAGTCCTTGGTGTGGCCATACTCATGTCAAAAAATACACGTTCACTCAGGTCTGCACTCACTCAGGTTCCTCTGATCCCTATGTCTCCCCCTCTCTTATTTCTTAGATGTTCATGATGGACCTCATGACTGATCCAGGGACAGTTTGCTGCTCTGCTCATTACTAGACTGTGAAAAGGGGGTCATTCTAGGCATTGGCCTTGGCTCTTCTTCTGGGCTGGGGAAAGAGCTGCCACAGTATTGAAGTTCAGCAAGTATGCTTGTTGTAAGGTAGGGGAGAAAAATTGGCTTTATCTAAAAGAATCCAGGAGGTAAGATATCTCTGCAATACCCCAAAGAGTTCCTGTGTCACACTGTGCACTGTGCCAAGGCTTATCTTCATCTTGTGGTGTTGAGTGCTTTCCTTAGTCCCAGTGACCTTCTCTTCTTTAATGTCATCTGCATTGTGTATGTATCCACTCATGCAGTATCATAGCCAGAGGGGGCTTGGATGTGTCCTGTGATTCAGATCATACTGTCAAGATCACCAAACTTACACAGCAGAGTCAGAGGTAAGACCCAAGGCGAAAGTGACTTAAGTTCTGCTTGATGATATTAGGGGCATTTCCATGTGATTGTTTAGAGCAAGTCATGGCCAAGTCCAAACTCCTTGATGATATTAGGGGCATTTCCATGTGATTGTTTAGAGCAAGTCATGGCCAAGTAACTCCTGCTGGGAGGTGGGTAGGGGAGGCTAAGCCTCCAGAGGATGTGGGAAAGAGGAAGGAGGAGATAGTTAATATTCGATAAACAGGAATCTACTACCATTGGATAATGTCAGGAAATGTAATGGGTCTAATGCTCAGCGAAATTGTTTCTTGTTTTATATCATAAGCTTAATACCAAATTCCATCTCCACTAGTACCAGTTCTTTACTTTTTGTGATTCTAGAAATGATTAAAATAAAATATTATAAAAGACAAAGGATAGCAAAGTAATGGATAGCATTAGTTACAAAGTTAAAATAATTAAAAATTCCATACTATCTACATCAGTTACTCTGTTTTTATCACTAGGACAGAATACATGGTTTGAGCAACTTAAGGGAGGGAAGATTTATTTTGGTTCCATAGTTTGAGGGGATTTCAGTGGATTATGGTGGGGAAGGCGTAATGGTGTCAGTGACTTGTTACAAGGAGAGAAACCCAAACTGTTGCAAGGAGGGCCCCTTTGTTCTTCCCGGCCACCAGGCTAGCTTAGCTCCCAAAATAACCAAACAGAAACTGTATTAATTAAAACACTGCTTGGCCCATTAGCTCTAGTTTCTTACTGGCTAATTCTTACATCTTAATTTAACCCATTTCTATTAATCTGTGTATTGTCACGTGACTGTGGCTTACCGGCAAGATTCTAACAAGCGTCCATATCAGACAGAAGACCCATGGCTTCTCTCACTGTGCCCTTCTTCCCTGCATTCAGTTCTGTCTTCTCCGCCTACCTAATTTCCGCCCTATCAACTAGGCCAAGGCAGTTTCTTTATTCATTATCCAATGAAAGAAACACACAAACAAAAGGAACTCCTACACCAGCGACTCAGTAGAGATTGGAGAGCATAGCAGTGGCTTTGTACATGGTGCTAACCAAGAAAGCGACATGACAGGAAACAGCCAAGGATGAGAGTCTACCCTCAGTGACCTAGTTCTTCTTTCTGGATTCCTCTTCCTCTCCTAACATTTCCAAAGGCTCTGACAAAAGTGGCACCAGTTGGAGATCAGGTGTCCAAGCACATGAGATTATGGAGGACATTTTAGAACCAAACCATAACATCCCACTCCTGTCTTCCATCAGCTCGTGACCAACGCAGAATGCAAAATGCCTTTAGTCCAATTTCGAGACTCTCTTCGGTCTTAATTGTACCAACACCATTCAGGAGTTGAAGCCTCTGCTGATACCGAAGGAAAATCCTTAGCTGCTGAGCCCCTATAAATTAAGAAAGTTGCATACTTCCAATATTCAACAGTACCAAATAAACATTTCCATTCATAAAGGAGACTGAAGCTACACAAAAACCCTGATTTGCCAGGTCCAGCATCCAGGGCAGGCGGTGGTGTGATGTGAACTCTGACAGCCTTGGGTAGTTCAGGCTTATGGTTCCATCATCTATAGCTAGTCGGTTTCAACCCCACCTCACATTGCTCCAGTTTATCAGAGTTTTTCTGGAACCTTGATATAAGCTTCTATGACTCCACCACTCTTGTATTTTAAATTCCTGCAAAACCCAAAGCTTGTGGGTGATGCCCAGTTCTATTGCAGCCTTGAGATGTAGCTGGGCCCTCTTGGACCATCACTGCAGCGCCCTTTGACAACCCGTGAGATTAACTAGGGAAAACACTTCATTAAGTTGCCCTATTGGAGCAGGATACTCTGAAGGCTCTCTTATTTCAGGAACTCAAATTTTCAAATGAGTTTACATTTTTATACCCTGGAAACTTCGATGGATGGGGTTTTGTAGTCAATATACCTTCCTATTTCCCGTATAAGTGTATGTCTTTTTAAAAATAGCCCTAAGCTTTTAAATAACTACAGTTACATTGTCTACACATAGTGCCTTGTCCACAACTTTAAGTGCATTTATGATCCTTTCTGTACCAAACTGCACATGCTCTGCTCTCTGCTCTGTATTTTCATTATAAATATGGTTAAAGGAAGCCATTGATAACCATACTATAGTCTAAATGCTATGCTGTTGTGAAATTTTCTCCAACAAATAAATTAATCTGTTACCTTTTAACCTAAAATTTGAGGAAACAGAGCACAACCAAAGTCTTTGACAGAATGTAACATAAATGGCCATTAGGTTAGTCTCTAAATGAGTCCTTGGTCTTGTTTGCAACCTCATGTACTGGACCGCTGCTGTCTGTATTTGAAATCTGAATGGCTCATTGAGCTCTGCTTGTAGGACTCTAGCCTTCTTGAGAGTAATACAAAATGAGGACTTTTAGAATATATGTTTCATGTACACTGCAGAAGAAATTGGAAATTGAATCTCATAAAAGGTAAGGGGTTAGCTGACCCCCAGGAGCAGTTCTCCCTCAAGGACTCGGCTCCTCTGCCTTGTCTTCTCTGTCGCAGCTTCTATCATTCTCTCCCGTTACAGACCAGCTTCCACTTCAGCATCACACTTGGAGTGTTTCTTCTTGAGATACTGAGCTCCTGCTCTTGTCACAGTATAAACCCTCGGAAAGCTCTGATTGGTCAGGCTGTTAACACTCTGGAATTCATCTTGATCAGGAAGACGACACAAGACAGAGGCAAGGGTGTTGGAGACTGGAAGATTCTCTTAAGCCAGGTCACAATGTGCCACAATGACTTTTTTCCGGATATCCCAGTTTCTCCTTACATTTTCTGAAAAACAAACAAACAAACAAGCAAACATGCAAACAAGCAGGCCACAAATCACTAACCAAACCAACAAACTAAACACACACCAGCCACATGCATTTAATTAATTATTGGCTGATAATTCGGAGCAGAGTCCTGGAGGGACTCTGGGTGTTACAGCTTTAGTCCTCACGGAAGCCTAGAGGAAAAGATGCTCTTGGCCAAAGGAGAAAGTGAGGAAGACATGGAAAGAGCCTTGCAGTGTAAATCCCATAGGAGCACACTTTATTTTAGAGTCAAGGAGGAGGATGAACAGAACAGCACTGTGATTTTTTTTTTTTTTGCTTATGAAAGGAAAGTCAAGCCAATAACTCCTACGTTGGCCCTCAGAACGGTACCATCCCATCTCCCCATCTCTCTGATACTGGACAGAGACACTGAGTGGATCTAATATCATGAATAATTTGTCCTTTTGGATGAAAGCACTTGCTGAGGCAGCAGATTCCCCTGATGGATTCTTTATTTGCGTATTAAAATATAATAGATCCACAGTCTTCATCTTGGACCAAAAGGAATATAAAAGGCGTTTGATCTCTGGCTCATGAAGTAGCTCCTGGGGTCTTGGATGGTTTCTTTCTGAGTAGGTGCCCTTTGCCCAGAATTCCAGGGAGTACTCCAGGGTCAAAGATAAACTGTGTATTGAGAGATGAAAGGGCAGTTGCTTCCCCACAAAACCTCATAAATCAGTTTAGATATCTTTCCCTTTTTATTTTTTTTCCTGGCACCACAATATTGGGGCTGTTTGAGGCATTTAACTGAAGCTATTTGTATAGGGCCTTTCCTTTTTCTCTTGTGATGAAAAGCATTGTCTCAAAAAAAAAAATCGAGCTGATAAACCGAGCATCCACCCCATGTCAGGCTGCGGATCCAACATCTGATTGTACTTAGCGAGGAGGAAACCTGAAAAAAGCTCAACCCAACTTTCATTTCTTTCTTCTTTTATCCTTAAGCTCAGCAATAAACTAGCACTCTTTGGTTAAAATGTCAAGGGAACAGATGTCTAATTCTGGTGCTTCAGCATCGAGATTTCAAATGGAGCATGTAAATTATGAGAACCTGTCTCAGCTCCGCTGGGAAAAGCTGCAGGAGCATACGCTCTACGGCTGTCACTCACCTTGTTTCCCACCCTCTTGGGAATAGCTCCTCCTCCAGGCTGGCTTGGTCCTCCGAAGCTGCTGCAAATGAGCCCTCTAAGGAAGCCCCGCTGTTTCACGGAGGTGGGGGGGGTGAGGTGGGGGGAAGGTAAGTGGTTGCACCGTGGGGAACTTTACCACTAAAACCTGGCGTCAGAGGGTCACAGGGACAGCCTGGAACAAGCGCTGCTTATAATTAGGAGCACACTTCAGGGTCAGCCGAGCAAAGACAGACGTCTTGAGGGTCTGGGCTGAGTTCCACCTGCCCTGTGATCTTAGGAGAGGTATGGTCACAGGTTCTGCTCTGAATCCCGAGGAGGCTAAGAGAGTCTTTAGAGGGCTCTTGAGAATGAGTGAGAAAATAATCTGTGAAGAATGTTTAACCTAGTGCTTCTGCGTCTTTAAGAACATTAGACGTCATTATGACTTACAAGAAAATGGTATTGATTAAGGGGTCATGAACAAATGAAACCCAAAGGCTGGAAAGGACCTTTGGAACCACGTTCCAAAGTCCTCATTTTTGAGGTGGGTGGTGGCTTTTCCCACATGGATGCCCAGTCTTAACTCAGCCTCTTTCTAAGAAATCACATGCCCACTAGACCCCAGTGACAGCAGGCCTGGCACCATACAGTGTCCCTTGTACCTGCTGCAGTGATCAAATTTGCTCAGGAGGAAATGAGACCAAAGTGTGCTATCTTTTCTCCCCTTTGTGTTTCAGCTTTGAAGTCGCCCTGAAGAGTTAATGAGCATAGTATTGCAAACTGTTTAATGCATGACACAGATTATTAAACAGCTTAATGTGTGGAGTAAGTGAAAAAAATTGGGATATTAAGGAAAACTGCTAATCCATGTGCGAAAATACAGTTGGAACTCCGTTTATTCAATAGCAAGTGGAAAGTGAGCTTTCAGATGCCTGCTTTATACTTTAGATTAGGTTGAGTCAGTGTGTTAGATGAGAGGAGAACCGCGGGTACAGAATTATGGGTTGCCAGACACCCCGCAGAGATTACGCAGGCAGGCAATTCTCCTGATATTCCCAATCTGCCTCCCGGATTTATTGTCCCTATTTCCTTTTCTTAGTAATTAAGGTTTCAAAAAGGCACTCGGGAGTCAGGCATGGTGGCAGACATCTGCGATTCTAGCGATTGGGAAAGTGGAGGCGTGAGGATCAGAAGTTCAAGGTCACCGTTGGGTGCTTAGTGAGTTTCAGGTCATCTTGAGTTACATGAGACCAACCCCCACTCCTCCGTGAGCCAGCACTGGTCTCTCTTCTCCAAACTGCCCTTTTAAAGGGTGAGGTACAGACTTTTGTTTTTTGGCATAGCCAGCAGTTTTGTTCCCTTAGCAAGCTGAACCCCAGTGACCGTTATTCATCATTTCTACCCCTTCTAACCAATGGAGAAAGGCTGGTCAGAGGAACGGCATAGCTGAGCACTAAATACCTGCTGCAGGGAGTCACAGGCTTCCACACTGGGAAGTGAAGGGACTTCTGAAATGCTGTCTTTTCTTATTGGGAGGCAGTACCAGATAGGAGCAGATGACTAACTGATGGGGGTCAGTCTCGAACACCTGCACACACATCCCATGTTTATTTAGGAAGAGCAAGCAGTTCAGCATCCCCATCCCCTGCCTCCCCCTCCCTAAATCCCTCTGTGGTCTTAAAGATGATTACTCAAATGAACAACAAGAGTGCTGGGCTGTGGTTAAGTGGATTAAGTGGGGTATCTGTACATTGAAATGGTTAAGGCTTTTCCTTGTTTATACATGAATGATGGATGGCTGTCGGAGTTGTGGCTAACTCTGCATTGTCTCCCGTGCCTTTAGTGTGAAAAACCTCTGATTATTATTCATATATTTGCCTGGAAGAGGGGCCACACACAGTCCCACCCCATACAATTTATTGCCGGATTCTCTGTGCTTTCACAAAGTACTTTCTGCAATAAGAGTGCTAGGAAAAATCATTTTTCCATCTTGCTATAATTCCAGTGATATTTTTTGCACCTCTTACATAGTTGTGCCCTCGGTAACTCTTGTCTGACCCACCCCTTAATCTGGTTCCACATGGAATGGAGGAAAATGATAGGAAAGAAGAAAAGTGTGGTAATGAGAGATCACTGGGGATGTTTAAAAGCTCATAAAACACAGATGAACTTGCGACGTGTGTAGCCAGAGGGTAAATCACCATTCGCCGGAATGCACCAAAGATCTGGAATGTTTGGAATAAAATCTATTTTAATTCACTTCACTCCACTTCTGAAGAAGGAAATAACAAACTCTAGACAGTAGACTTTCTATTCTTTTGAAGGGTTTTTATGGTGTGATGCAATTTATTTTTAGTTGAAAGTGAAAATGTCTCAGATCATAATATCTTGTCATTCATCATTGGTCCAAGAAACACCCTTCTCCTTCTGTTATTCCACTCCCCACCTCTCCCTGGCACCCCGCATCCTCCGGTCTCTATTCCTGCTACCCTAGCCCCGGTAAGTGTCCAAGCTAACGTGCTGGTAGCAAATCTTTGGAAATGTGAAGTCTTGTTTCAAACATGTTTCTGTTTTTCATTCATCATTCAATTCTGTTTTTATGATTAATGTTGCTATAACTACAATTAGTTCACTGTAGCTGGACCCTAATGTCTTCCTTGGGGGAGGGGGTGAGAAGGTATGATGTCAACGCTATAGACTCCGGGAGTCAAATGAAAGGGATACAGCAGACTCACTTATTTAGCTATGGGGAGAAGCTTATATACCCTCCAATACCCAGGTGTTCCAATCCGTTGACATCTGACAGTCAACCATCAGGACCTCTGACAATGCCTGTTGCTAGGCCCTCAGGCAGCATCGTGTGGGCCCTCAGGCATCATCGTGTGGCCGCTCATCACTGACTAGGCACCATCAGGACCTTGACAGTGCCAGGCTGACCTCTTGGCTTGGTAGGACTTAACTTCCTTTTTTGTTTTTGTTTTTGTTTTTGTTTTTGTTTTTGTCTTTAGTTTTTGTTTTTCGAGACAAGATTTTTCTTTGTAATAGCCCCTGGCTGTCCTGGAACTCTGGAACTCACTCTGTAGACCACGCTGGCCTCAAACTCACAGTGATCTGCCTGCCTCTGCCTCCCAAGTGCTGGGATTAAAGACAGGCCCCACCATAGCCCTGCAATTAGCTCACTATTTTTAACTCTTGTAATTTACTCTATACTGTGGACTCACTTTATTTTTTTAAATCTTTCAAATTTGTTGTAAAATATTCAAAATCAGGATCTTACAATATAAGCTGAATGTAGCTGTTTAGCACTTTTAATTCTAGCTTTTGGGAGTCTGAGGCAGGTGGATTCTAGGGAAGCATTGTCTCTATGAGGAGTTGCAGGCCGTCCAGAGGTACAGAGTGAGACCCTGTCTCAAAAAAAAAAAATCTTATCATTTCCGTTATTTTCAATGTGTAGGTTTTGGCATGAGGCATGTTCACATTCTTCTGCATCCACTATCCCATCTGTCTCCAGAATTTACATCTCTCCAAACTGGACCTCTATCTATTAGACACTAACTCCTCAGTTTCCCTGATCACCAGGCCTTGGCAGTGACCACTGCATCCACTCTATTTTACTCTTCACCTATGGAGGGGCACATAGGTTGTCCTTAAGACCCATCATCATGTATCATACCATAGCCAATGACCTCATGCCTTTGCTCTTAAGAAATGCGCGAGAATTTCTATGCAACACAGATTCAGAAAGAACTCGGGAGACAGAGGATACTTTGCGTCCTAGAATGGCAGTGCCAGTTTCCTGTGCCCTCTGACACAGCATGGCAGATTTCTAGATTCTTGCAACCTGCTGCCCCTGAAATGATTTCAACTTATGCTTGTAATAATAGTCTTATTTTATTTGAAGATTTTTTTGTTTATGGAAGAGTTTGAGCACTTTGTAATGTTCTCAGTAGTTATTTCAGAATTATTTGTCTTGTACTTTGCTCCTTTCAAAAAAAAAATAAAGGTTCATGTCTTGTTTCTTACTGATTTTCAGTAGCCTTTTTGGTATATTATACTTGTTAAATTCTTGCCTTTTTATGTTACAAATATTTTATCCCAAACTCATCAATTTGTTTCTCTGTACTGGTTTGTCTGTATTCAGTTCATCATTACAAAAACTTAGTATTTTGTTTTTAAGGTTCTGATTCAGAAGTCTTATCTCATGCTCATGTTAAAATGCTCTACATTTTCTTTAAATTTTGCTTTATAGTTATTCTAGTTTTTCTATAGCTCTACATTCTCTCTCTGCTTGGGTTTCCCACATTCACAGCTCTAGTTGATGTGAGGGGGCAGCCTTTATCCTTTTTAAGTTATGAGGTCCACACGTTATACTTCATCATACAATTTGTTTTCTAACACAATTTTTCTTTTCTTTTCTTTTTTTTTTAAGACAGGGTCTCACTATGCAGCCCTGACAGGCCCAACTCACTATGTAGACCAGCTTGACTTGAACTCACAGAGATCTGCCTGTCTCTGCCTCTAGAGTGCTGGGATGAAGGGGATGGGGGATCCACTCCCGGCTTCTGTCACAGTTTTCAGTCAATTATTTCCTCACACACCAGACTTCCATGGAGTTCTCATATACATGTTGCTCTGATCGCAAGAACTGCTTTGTCTGGTGGTTTCTGTGTCTGTCCCTGATTCTGAAGGCAGGCTGCTTTCACAGCCCTGTCAGATGTCTCCATGGCTGGTGGAGCGAGTCTCCACTTTCAGATTGTCTGTTTCAGAATTGCTGTAGCTATTTTCTATATCAATATTAGAACGGAGAGCTGGAGAGATGGCTCAGTGGTTAAGAGCACTCTGCAAGAGGACTCAGGTTCGATTCCCAACACCCACATGGCAGGTGACAACTGTCTATAAAGCCCAGTTGATGCCCTCTTCTGACCTCCACGGGCAACAGACATGCACATGGTGCACAGATACGCATTTGGAAAAAACACCCATAGTCACAAAATTAAAAAATATTAGAATGTGTTTGAGGTATTATTTTTAAAATACTCCCTTGGAACCTTGATGAGATTCTGTGAATATGTAGATTAACTCGGGGAGCCCTGACACCTTTTCTCTGAAGGGTCATTCTGTACACCAACCATTGAGAGGTCTCCATTTACACAGACTTTCCTTTATGTTCTTCAATAGGATATTGTTTTTTTTTAATATGATAAAGGTTGTGTGCATTCTCATGGGGGAAATATGTATTCTAGATACACTGTTTGGTTACTATTATAAGTAACATCTTATTTTCAAGGTTATCATTGCTAATACATAGATATATTAGTTTTATAAATTTATAATACAGTAACTTTTGCTAAACTCTACATTTGATGGTTTCATTGATTTTCTATATGGATAATAAATACTATTATCTGAAAATGCTACATTTCAACCTTTCTAACTAATCCTAATATTTCATTTACTGTTTTGGGAAACCTATAGGATTTTAAAATTCTTTTTGAACTACTTTAAATGGAAAAGTGACAACGGGAATTCGTGTCCAGAATTATTTGGACTATAGCTCTCGTTGCTAGAAAGTGTTTGATGAGGGATTTGGCAAGAAGCAGGAACTTAGAGCCAATGAAAATATCTTATGTGCCTAATTGTCGGGGGTAAACTCTGTCAAGTGGTTTATCTGCATATGCTGATTGCCAGTGCCTTTTATCCTTTGTGTCACATCGCCCCACTCTGAGGACACAGGAGGAAAAGGTGGAATCAGGAAGCAGCTCTCCCATGCCAGAGGCTCCTGGTAGGCTAAGCTAGAAGTGGAGACCACGGTGAAGCAGGGTTAGAGGAACATAGGGAGTCAAGAAAAGAGAAGGAAGGCTCCCTGAGATGGAGGTTCTTGTTCCCAGAAGACACTGCGAGAAAAAATGGTGGGAAGATATGGGGGTTGGTTTTTAAACAGGACCAACGGGGAGAAGGGAGGACACAGGGCCCTACAAAATACTCAAGCCAGTGCTCATGTATGGGATTTCCAGTCATAGGCCGCCACACCCTGAGGAGATAAAGCTGCTTTTTTCCTTTCTCTCCAGCTTGTTCTTGGGTTCAGTGGTTTGGTTTTTTAAAATCTGTGCCAGGGGATGCCAGGGTCATGCTGTCCCCTGCATGACCACCAGCACCCCGTTACAGTGGGTAAATGTCAGCATGACCCCAGCACCCCGTTACAGGGGGTAGACTTCAGCAAGCAGTATCACTGTCAGATTGTTTGTGACTTCTCCTTTTAGAATTTCATAGGAAGCAGCTGAGGGGCTGTGAGAAGGGAAATCATATCGGAACTGCATAATGATTTGAAATGGAAAAAGTAATACAGATTTTTCTTGAGTATTTATTATGTATCAGGGTCTGAGTTGGGAGGTTTCAAAGCTACGTCTCGAGCCACACAACATGCCTTCGAGGTATCTATTATAGGAGAAGGTGACAAACAAAGACCAAGGAGGACAACCCATGCCCAGTGCTTGTATTAACAAGTGGCGGAAGGTGTGTTCAAGCTCAGGTCTCTTTGCAAAGCTTGCATCTTTCCCCCACCATGCTCCTCAGCAGATGTCTCTTGATACTGATGTATACTCGGTCTTCAGACAAAGCACAGCAGTTCCTTTCTGAGCTAAGGAGAAAGAACCAAAGGTAGAAAAAGATGAGTTGGGCTACAGTGCTCCTTATGGCTCAGCAAAACATACAGACCTAATAACGAAGCCAATCATTAGCAGTTTACATGATATAACCAAACATTTGTATGTTGAAGGTTTTATTTTTTTTTTTGTCAGAAGAGGGAGGGCATTTCTAACATAATATTAGAAATGGTGGCTCCTTCATTTAAAAACAAAATTGTAAGTCAGTCTGTAATAAAATATTTAGTTCACTTTATACAAAAAGTGTATGTTCGAGAGCATGACTGTCAACTTACGTGAAGCGGAGAATTTACATAATTTTGGTACATTCTGATTTAAACACTAGAAAAGAGATTAGTGAGAATACATTGCTATGCCAGAAAGTAAAGCTGTTCTCATAAAAAGTGATAGAGCCATGTCAAAAGGACGATAGGAACCAGCTGGAATGGCTTCTCGCTTGCCAAATCTGGGAAAATTTGAACACAGAAGGAAGCAACCCATTGAATGAAATACGATCCCAGGAGTCTCTACTGGAGATAATGGAATAACTAAAAAGAGAAAAAGTTTCTTGTCTGAAGTAGATCAATGAGGAAGGAGGGTATAGGTAAAAAATGAAGTCTTTTAAGGCCACTAGAAGGTGGGATGATGGCTCAGTGGGAAAGGTACATGGCACACAGGCATGAAGACCTGTGGGATTCCCAGAATCCACATAAAGAGCCAAGCAGAGAAGCATGTGTCTTAACCCCAGCATTGGAAGGGGGACAGTGGTGGATCCATGTGGCTCCCTGCGGCTCGCTGGCCAGTTAGTCTAGCCCCACCAATGAGCTCCAGGTCCAGTGAGAGACCTTGTATCAAAAAGTAAGGTAGAGAGTGATAGATGGGACATCCAATGTAGACCTCTGTCCTTCATATGCACATTTACATATGTGCACATACATCCATACCCACACATGCACAGATACAAGCATGTACACACACACACACACACACACACACACACACACACACACACACACACACACGGAAAGATGGTCCCAGGCTTGAGTCTTCAGTGGACGCTCCACGTAACTGTAAATTTATATGCATAACTTCATACTTTCAGAGTCTCTCAATGGTCTTCCATAGATGATCTATGCAAAGGGGAACAAGCAACCAGTATGTAGTGGAGACACTGGACAACACTTTGACCTGCTACTAGAAGTCACCACAAGTGGTGATGGGCTCCTATGCCTTCAGACACACTGCTCTGGGTGGTCACTGGTGCAGCACACGTCGCCTGCCTGCGCTCTATGCGCTACCATACAGTTCGCGAGCTTCGGGCAAGGGGCTGGAGGTTGTAACACACAAAGACACACAGAGACAGCACAGATAGAGAGACAGAGACACGGACCTCTAGACACTGGTAAGAAGCCCTTTATTCAACAGCACCACGGAGGCTTATATACCCAACAGTCAGGTGGGCCAACAGGTGAAAACCTTATCCTCTGATCCTCAAGGCAACACGTGCTCGTGAAGCTGAGCTGGTAAACAATTATGACACAGCTTTCAGTAGCTCAAATCAGAAGGAAAGGAAAGATCGCTAGCAGGGAAGAGCAGCTGGAGGCCAGGACTCCAAATGATCCCAACACACTGGGACTTCATGTGTTCTCTGACTGAGCCTGTGTGACCTGAAGCCAACTGAAAGGCACCATCTGCCAAGCCCAAACTGAGGAACAGTCTACAGTGCAGCTGGCCTCTCCTGAAAGGCTGTGGACTTGTTCCAGACTTAAAAAACATCAGAAAGATGTGGCAGGTAGAATTGAATGTGTGGTTCTTGACAATATCTTGTAGTGGTGAGGGAAATGTGTCAAAAGACATTATTGACAGTATTGAATTACGCACTGCAGGTTAAGCTGTTGTCTTTGGTGTTAAATGTTCTGATTTTGAGAACTAGTTTAGCACTATAAAAGTGTACCCCTTTTTTTTTTAAAAAAGATTAATTTCATTGGGTCCCACCCCCCCCGACAGGGTTTCTCTGTATAACTGCTCTGGTTGTCCTGGAATTTGCTCTGTAAACCAGGCTGACCTCGAACTTATAAAGGTCCGCCTGCCTCTGCTTCCCAAGTGCTGGGACTTAAGTGCCTGGCATTTTATTCCTATTTAAGTCAATGCATGTGTTTGAATGGAGTATGTACTTGTGAGTGAAGTGCTCTTTTGGGCCCAAAGAGGGTGTGAGATGTCCTAGGGCTGGCGTTACTGGTAGCCATGAGCTGCCTTTTGGAGGCGCTGGGTCTGAACTAAGGTCCATCGAGAGGGCAGTAAGCACTCTGAACTGCTGAGCCAGCCCCCCAGCTCTGGCTTATTGTTGAGGAGTGTATGCTGAAGTATTTAGGAGAAGGACGTTCTGAAGTGCCTGAGAGGGCAAGTGTGGTTGTGTGGTAAAAGTTAGGGCTAGCTGGACTAGGGTGGTGAGGCCAGTCAGGCAAGGCTGTGTTCTTCATGAGTCTTCAGAAATGATGGGATAGGATGGTGCTCTATGTGCCATTAGTATCAGTGTGCATGTGTCATTAGTATTAGTGTGTGTGTCATTAGTATCAGTGCACATGTGCATTAGTATCAGTGTGCATGTGTCATTAGCATCAGTGTATGTGCCATTAGTATCAGTGTGCATGTGTCATTAGTATTAGTGTGTGTGTCATTAGTATCAGTGTGCATGTGTCATTAGTATTAGTGTGTGTGTCATTAGTATCAGTGCACATGTGCATTAGTATCAGTGTGCATGTGTCATTAGCATCAGTGTATGTGTCATTAGTATCAGTGTGTATGTGTCATTAGTATCAGTGCGTGTGTGTCATTAGGATCAGTGTATGTGTCATTAGTATCAGTGTGTATGTGTCATTAGCATCAGTGTATGTGTCATTAGTATCAGTGTGTATGTGTCATTAGTATCAGTGTGCATGTGCATTAGTATCAGTGTGTATGTGTCATTAGTATCAGTGTGCATGTGTCATTAGTATCAGTGTGCATGTGTCATTAGTATCAGTGTGTATGTGTCATTAGTATCAGTGTGCATGTGTCATTAGTATCAGTGTGCATGTGTCATTAGTATCAGTGTGCATGTGTCATTAGTATCAGTGTGCATGTGTCATTAGTATCAGTGTGCATGTGTCATTAGTATCAGTGTGCATGTGTCATTAGTATCAGTGTGCATGTGTCATTAGTATCAGTGTGCATGTGCATTAGTATCAGTGTGTATGTGTCATTAGTATCAGTGCGTGTGTGTCATTAGTATCAGTATTTTCATGTGTACAGCACAATGGAGCTTCAGTTTCACCCATGTTACCTCTGTTGTTTCTCTGAGCCACTTTGGGGGTAGTTTGGGTCCCATTGTATGGGTCAGAGTGGTGTCCCCTTTCTCTTTGTGTGTCCTTCACGTCCTCCCATGTTGTCTTTTGAGTTTATGCTGGCTGTCATCACATTTAGGCCCCTTTCAGAACATGACATGCTTTTCACACATCCCTGTCAATATCCTAGCCTTTCCTGAGTCTCACCACCTCTAGGCACTGTGGTAAAGCACTGATCCATGAAAAAAGTACATTAAGAGTTTCAGGTTAAAAATACCCTATGGCTGTTACCGTTATGGACAATTTCTTTCAGTCTATATTTTCAATGAAGGGTTAAGTTAGTGTGTTTTTTGTTCTTTAATCCATTCACACTGAAGGGGAAAAATGAATGAAGTCCTGTTCGTATGTGGTCCTTAGACTCCTTGGAAAAGCATTGTGAACACAGCACAATACACTGACTGGTGGCTTCTGCTCATTGTTTATAGTGAGCCTGAGGGGGAGTGGAGAGGGTATAGCTTACTAAGAATGTACCATTTAGTCCTTTCAAAAAGGTTAATTCATATTCAGGAAAATGTGAAAGAAAGGAGGTGGTTATCGGGTCAACAGGAGCATACAGGACCCTGTGAAGGCAGTGGGAGGAAGAATCACAGGAGGAGGTGCAGACAGTGGCTGGGAGACAGCTGTGTGAGCTGAACCAACGGACTCATGAAGCAGGGTTGAAAGGTGTGATAGCGAGCAGCAGAAGGGATGCAGTGTGGGGTGCTGTGGTCCTGACATGGACAGGGAAAGGAGACAGAGGTAGGGAGATGGGTGACTCACAGGAGGCTGGATATTAGCCAGGCACTGATACTCCTGAGAGGTGCGAGTTTGGGGTGAGACACTGTAAGAATTACCCCATCCGAATAGGATTCAGAAAACACTCATTAAGTGTCACAGATAGAGTAATGACCCTGTTCCTCCATCCCTGCTATAACCCCCGGAACAGCGAGAGTGCTGCCTTACGCGGCCAAAGGTACTTTGAGAATCTAATTAAACTAGTGATATTGAGGCAGAGATGATACGGTTCATCTAGGTGGTTCACAGTAGTGACAGGGTTTTTTTTTTTTTTATTAGGTGAAAGAGGGAGCTAGATCATGGGTCATGCCTGGAAGATGTCGCAGTGTCAGCTTTGAAACCAGAAGGAAGGCAAGCAAGGACTGCAGGGGTAAACCTAGAAGCTAAATGTGGGAGGAAACATATTCTTCCTACAGCATTTCTCCCCACCAAGAGGTAGAACCCCGACAACACCTCGAGTTTAGCCCGGTGATAGCTGTTTTTGATTAAGGAACAGCCGAACTCTAAGGCGATGAACTTGTTTGAAGCCAGTGAGTATGTGTCAGTTTGTAACAAAGACCCCAAGGAACTAACACATTGAGCAGGCATTAAATGGTGCACTAGGCTAGGAAGCATGAGGCTGAGATTTGATTCTGATCTTTACATGATCATCACACCAATGGGCCACGATGGTGACCCCTAGATTTTAATGTGCAGGGAATTCATGTGGAGAAACTTCCTAGAAGGGAGGGTCCAAGGGACAGCACTGGGGTGGCCTCGGTGTCTGTATGTTCAAGGAGTTCCCAGGTGAGGCGAGGCAGGTCTGGAGCCTCACCTTGTTCATCAAACTTCAGTGTGTGTCTGTTCTAGAGCTGGGGAATAACAAACATCAAAGGTTGTGCTTGTTTACATGGCAAAAAGGTTCTGTCTGGTTTGGGGCATAGAAAATGCCTGGCAGCAACATTTGGATCTAAAGCTTAAAGATCAGAAACCTATGAATGGTGAGAACCTGATGGTCCAGGCTCTGTTGAAAGGTTGTTTTGATAATGAAAGCAGAGGACACAAGTGACATCATTGGCCACAGAGCTCTGTGTTCAGATGCTGTTTAGATGCTGGCAGATTTGGTAAGAGGCACACGTCACCAGAGTTCCTCCTCCTGCTGCTAGGCTGAAATAAAGTCTTTGATGAAAAGAAACAATTTAAAAAATTTCTCTGAAGTCCTCTATTTGTCATGTCCATTATTTGTATATAGAACAGGTCAGTTTGAAAATCCAAACAAATAACAAGCTTAAAGCAAACAGCCATCTGTAACTCAATAATGGAAAGATACCCAGGAGGTTTCCCAGGAGTGTGTGTTGAACTGGTATCCTACCTTTTCCTTGATAATTATAGAAAAGCACACCTTTAGGACTTTGTGTTGTATAGTATCTGTCATCCATCCATCTATCTATCTATCTATCTATCTATCTATCTATCTATCTATCTGCCATAATAATTCTATTGTTCATAATAATTCCAGCCATACAAGGAAATACTTTATCTTTTAACTGTAGTTGTCGAATAGAGATGATTTTGTCTTCTGTGGGGCATGTCACAATGTTGGGAGACATTTTAAAAGTCATCATGTCTAGAGACAGCGTGGCTACTGGCATGGGGTGGATAGAGGCCAGGGATCCTGTCAGACCCACAATGCCCCACGGCCCGTCAAGGCTGAGAAACCATGCACTGTAATTGGAAGGTCTTGTTCTTTCCTGGCTGCCCAGACCTGAAATAACCACACAGAAACTGTATTAACTAAAACATTGCTTGGCCAATAGCTTAAGCATATTTCTAGGTAGCTCTTATATCTTTCCCATGTCTATTAATCTGTGAATCACCACGAGGTCATGGCCTACTGGCAAGTTTCCAACGGGCTTCTGTGGGCGTCTTTCTCTTTTGGTGGCTACATGGCGTCTCTTCGACTCCACCCTCTCTCTCTCTTTCTCTGTATCTATATCTATATTTATATCTCTATCTATCTATCTATCTATCTATCTATCTATCTATCTATCTATCTATCTATCTATCTATCTATTCCAGTCTGGCTATATTCTGCCCTGCTATAGGCCAAAAATAGCTTCTTTTATTAACCAATGGCAATAAAGCATATTAACAGCACACAGAGGGGAATCCCACATTAATGTACTAGAACAGTCGGTTTGAATTTAACAGTCATCAAAATCATCTGGGTAGACCCCGCTCCCATCCTTCCTCTCTCCTCTATGATTTCTGATTGAGTGAGTCTGGGAGGAGGTTGAAGACTTGCCTTTTAGCAAGTTCTGAGGTAACACTCATGCAGTTAGCGTGGGTGCCACACCGAGAACATTTCTGTAGGGGTGAACAGCTTTACACCACTTTCACCTCCCTGCTCCCTACTTTTCCTCATCTTTAATTAGACCAATCATGTATCTTCTGGCATGTTGCAAAACTTGCTTGGGCTTAGGCTAGGTCTTCCTCTTCCCTTAGCTTGTAATGCCACACTAAGAAAACAATTCTTACTGTGGACCAGATGGTTCCATTTGACTGTGTGGATTTGGCATCATTTAAAGGACTCCAAGGACTTAGGAGAGATCAGTTGGCTTAGGGGAGATTGGAGAGCTGGAACAAGTGAATGCGGGAAGGAAAGAAATGGCCATTTTGGGGATCCCAGGTGTCCACGGGGATGTCCCCAGCTAGATCCTTGGGCAGCAGAGGAGAGGGTGCCTGAACTGGCCTTCCCCCATAATCACACCATATCGAATATCACCATAGAATGTTCATCCGGCGATGGATGGAGATAGAGATAGAGACCTACATCAGAGCACTGGACTGAGCTCCCAAGGTCCAGTTGAAGAGCAGAAGGAAGGAGAAGATGAGCAAGGAAGTCAGGATGGCGAGGGGTTGGTCCACCCACTGAGACAGTGTGCCTGATCTAGTGGGCGCTCACCAAAGCCAGCAGGACTGGAACTGAACGAGCATGTGATCAAGCCAGACCCTCTGAATGTGGCTGACAATGGGGGCTGACTGAGAACCCATTGATAATGGCACTGGGACCTGTTTCTACTGAATGTACTGGCTTTTTGGGACCCTAGTCTATGTGGATGCACACCTTCCTAGGCCTGGATGGAGCGGGGAGGGCCTTGGACTTCCCACAGGGCAGGGTACCCTGCCCTACCTTAAGGCTGGAGGGGGAGGGAGGAGAGTGGGGGGGGAGTGGGAGGGAATGGGAGGAGGGGAGGAAGTGGAAATTTTTGAATGAAAAAAATAAAAATAAAAAAAGAAATGGCCATTTTTGTTGTATTTAATGACCTCCACCCCTAAACTGTGAAACTCAGCACACCTGGGCAAAAAAAAAAAAAAAAATAGAGTATGGGTATTCTAGTCAAGATGGCCAACTCAGGATGGAACAAATATCACTGGTATTCGAGTCAGTTTAATTTTCGCTATTGTTGCACCAGCAGGCTCCAAAGGGTTTTCTCTCAGGCCCCTGGCTTTGTAATCTTCCTCTTCTCTCCAGAGCATAGTCACCTTCTCCAGCTCCTGTTCATTCAGCTGCAGGGCACAGTTTATTCACCTCCAACAGGCTGCACAGGGAGACCTTGATTAGAGACAGTGACTGGGAGGGTACAATGCAGGACAGAGGCGAGGGTGGGAACAAAAGGCCCAGGCTCTGCCCCAAGAGTAAGTTGAAACAGGGAGTGCTCAGAAACTGTTGGTCAGAAAGCGTTGACTACTGAGCTCAAAATGAGTTGATGGGTGAGTGTCCAGGTCAAAGGTCAGGAGAGCACTTGGGATGCAGGGTCTAGTTTGGAGAACTGGGCACATTCAGGGCGGAGAAGACATTGTCTAGCTACCTGGGAAAAGTGTGGATGGAGGGGGCTGCACAGGGCATTTCAGAAGTACTGCAGATACTGTGAAGACACACTCGTCTTACTGGTTTTAAATACACATAACAGATTATCTATATTCGTCTGTCATCAACAATCAGCCAAGGTCAGCAATAGAGAGCTGAATCCCCATCAACAGTGGAACAAGGTGGTTTCCCCCGAATATTAGTAGAAAGGAGGCAGGAATCTGCACTCAGCTGCATCTGTCTTCAAGATCTGTGCTCTTTTGATAAAGTGGTGAGACAATTTGGTTCACAAGTTAAGTTCTTTGAAGAGTCATTTTTTTCCATAGAAGGAAGTTCACTTAGCCTCCCAATATGAGTTTGTGTATCTAATATTGCCTGATAAAATGTAGTCACTCTTTCAAGAGAGTCTTCTTTAAAACATTGTTTCCCTTTCAAATATTTAAAATTTACCAGTATACTAAGATGTCCATATTCTTTTCCATTTTTAATTTGCAAATTGTGGGAAGGGAGAGGGGACTTTTCATCTCTTTAATGCCCATGACAATTGTGTGGGAGATGATAGTTTCCAGTTTACCTCTGTGAGAGTCGCCTCTGAATTGCACATAAAATGGTACTGTATTTCCCAAGAATATTCCACCCTCAGAATAGGGTTGAGTGGGAGAGGCACTGTGCCTATAATACTGAAGATCCAGGATAAACTGGGCAGCAGCTGGAGCCAGCAGCAGACCTGGAGGAGGGTCCATGGTTCAGGGGGTCACAAGGGCTTCGTCATCTGCTACCATCTTTATCAGACACCTGGGGTGGGGGGCGGTATTCTAGCATCTTAAGGCATTGAGAACAAAGCCGTCAGTGTGATAATTCCGACAGGGCATACAGGACATAAAGTCAGCACTGTACCATTTGGCTAGAGCCAGACCAGAGATGGCTTGTCCCCAAGGCCAGGATGTGATTGATAACTGTCAGAATTTGTGTTTAATTACGATATTTTAAAGTGTGCTCTTCCTGAAGATGACGTTTTTCTCTTCCTAGAATCCCAGTCTCCTTCAGTAGATCACCTGCCTTGTGCTCTGTGTCTCTGTCCTCCCTGGCTCCTGCAGTTTCTCTCTGCAGCAACTTCCCTCTTTGTTGTTGGGAGTGTGGTGACGGCCTTCCAGGCCCTTCCCTCTCCCAGCGCCCACTAGGTGACGCCTGTGAATGAAGCAGGCTTGCCTCCCTGTGAACTGCTTTCTCCTTCCCCTTGGCCCACTTCTTAAGAGCGCCTGGAGGGGTTCTTTGTGTCTCTCTCCTCACTTCCCTTTCTTTCCGTGAGAGAGCAGGTATTGATGTCTCTGCTCCGCTGAATTATAAATGCAGGAAACACCCCAAGTCCCGCTTAAACCCAGCACCCTTAGCTCTCCTCACAGCTTTCCAAACGTAAACAGACCGCCCCAAATCCTGGAAAAACTGAGTTTGTGAGCTTTCCGGAAAGAGGATTGGAGACAGGTCTTTCATGACCAGGTGGCTCAGGAATCACCTGGCAGAGATGGCCAGCACGCAGACTTCTGAGTTTCACCAGCCCTTTCTGATTGAGGTCTTGGGACGGGGACTTTCTGCCTCTGATAACCTTCAGTAGCCAAGCTGCCGCTAGTCTGGGACCTCACTTAAAAACAAAACTATAGCTGAGCGATGTTTGGTGTTCGGCTGAATGTGGAAGAGAGCAAGCAGTGAGAAAGACAGAGACAGAGACCATGCTGTAATCGGAATAAACAGATTCCCCCTTAAGCTGCAGCCAAAGGCAGGTTTCCTTTTTTTGATTAGCATCTCCCAGCGTTCTCCTTCCTGCAAAGAATGCCATCAGCATGCAGTGCTTTGGTTAGATAAATGCAATGGCAATTCAGGGACAAATAACCAGGCAGCTGGTCCATTGCAGGAGATACATGGAGGTGATTCATTTAAATTTGCTTGATTGTTTTTCTAGTAGGGAAATGAAAAGTTCTTTCTGTACTGCAGGTGTTCAAGTGCCTTTTAAATGGCTGAATATTTAAAGTGACAGCCAAGTCAAGGGTAAGAAGGTTATGGGAATATATACATATACACACATATATATGAATATAACACACACATATAAATATAACACACATACACACACACACACACACATATATATATTAATATAACACCCACATATATATCCAGGGCTTCCTGAACATCCTGAATTTTTAAAATAAAGAGTGAGACAGTGGATATGTGATGTGTATATGGAGATAGAATTATTTTAGTTACTCTCAAATTGCTCTCTGTTAGCATGGCTTTGAGCCTGGTGTGTGACTTGGTCTCTTTCTGTAGCCTATTGGATACTGACACCTCTCTCTTCTCTTAACCTATCCTGTGTATCATGATGCAGGCTAATGTGACAGTATTTCTCTGCCTTATAAGTGAGGATTGTGGTCCAGGGAGGCTACCTGATAGGGAGTTACTGACTTGGCATCCAAACCGTCAGCATGAGCTTCAGGTCTCAGCCCTGCTGTTCAACCTCAACTCTATTAAAGTGACTCTCACTCAGATTCCCAGTAAGATTTCTGCAGTCAGATCTTGTCCTCACTTAAGACAAGGGCCCCCTGAAGAGGTGGTGTCTTTCCCACATGGAAATGTTCATTTCTTGGGTTGAAAGCATGGCAGGCTGGCAAGCAGGCAGTCTCCACTCCCACCATGCCTGTGAAAGCTTCCATGAGAACATAAACGTTTTGTTCTGGTCTGATCCTGATCTCAGAACAATATGCCTGCAATGCACCACCACGCGCCGGAAAAAGATCCTAGGGTGACTGACAAGGTGAGGTCTTTGTTTGGTTGTATTTCAAATCTTTCGCTTTCCAAAATCCTTAACACTTTGGCTATAAATCACTAAAAGGTGGATGTTCTCAGAAATGAATTTTGCATGAAATGTCAGCCAGAATCTAGGGGACAGCAACAATATTTACGACTGGTGGTATTTCTTAGGTAATAGAAAATGAGGCCAAAGTAGTTTGGTTTAGTTCTAGGGGCTAGGGAGAAAGGGAAAGTTGAAGGACAAATCCCTTTCACAGTGTTTTCTTTCTTCTGTTTTCAGTGCAAATAAAAATTGCTCTTCTCAAAGCAAAGGGTTTTGGAGTGTTTACCCATATGGACAAAGCATGGGTTTTTAGAAGAATATGGGCAGCTCTGCGAAGGGCGATGAACAAACCTGAAACTATTTACGGGACGCACTTGCTAAGGGGGAGATTGTTTTACAAAGTCCTCTTTCTGAAGGACAGCTCCTCCATCCTGGTAGTCCTGGAGAGATAGCTGCTGTGTCTATTTGGGGGAGGAAATGGTGCAGAATTAAGGTAACTCCCTCTGTCCCTCACCACTGGCACCAGAATACACATCTCCACCTGCCATTTGTGGGTCTGATATTAAGTTAGGTTTTCAGCTTCTTTTTCCCTGCCAATGTTCCCATTATCTACATTCCCACCCCACAGATCTCTTTTTGTGGTTTCCCGTCTTCATTGGGGTTTTGCCAATGATTGTGTTGAGTCTTCAGTCTGGGGTCCTTGACTGATGTGTATCTGTGGCACATCCTCTGTCAGTCTCTCTGCCCACGTGGCTCTTGTTACAAACAAAAATCATTATTGAAATAAGTCACACGTTTTCTTTTTACCAGTTTACAAGTGCTTTTCGAGGGCTTCTTTGGTCTGTAATAGTTGTGTAACCATCACTGCAATCTAAGTCTAGGGCATTTTATCATTCCCCAAAGAAATTCTACATGCATTAGTATTCCATATTGAGATGTTGAGATGTACCTTTGTCTAGATACATGGTTTTTCTATTTTTTAAAATTAAGTTTCTAGGTTAACACACAAAGTAATGGGTCTCGCTGTGGCATCTCCACATGAGTGTGCTGTTGTGTTTTGTTCTCATCACTTCCTTCCCCAGCCGGCAAGTCTTGCCTTCTGCTTTCTCATTGAGTGTATTTCATTACCATGTTACCCACCTCTTAAAGGTGGATTCCTTTCATCTCATGAATGCTTTCCAGTTGGGACCTCTTCTCACATATATAAATACCTAATATGAACATATGCATAATTTAAAACTTAGGTTTGCATATATGTGGTATTTGTCTTTCTGAGTTTGTCTTATTTTACTTAAAATTTTGATTTCCAGTTTTATCCAGTTTCCTGCAAATGTCATGATTTCATTCTCCTTTCTGGCTGCATAAACTTCCCTCGTGTGTATGTAGCATGTTTTCTTTATTCATTCATCTGTGGATGGCCATCTAGGCTGGTTCTGGTTCCTGGATTGTGTGACTATGTAGTAGTAAGCATAGATGTGCAATTGCCTCTGTGCTCTGTTTCCTAAGAGTCTTTTGAGAATATGGCCCCAAACGCTATAGCTGGGTCCTATGGAGGTTCTGTTTTCAGTTTCTTTTAAATTTCCATACCAATTTCCATCGTGGCCGTCCAAGTTTACATTTCCACCAGCAGTGTGTAGGGGTTTCTCTTGCCTCCCACTTGGCTAACGTTTGTTGTCATGTGTTTTCTATATGGGAGCTCTTCTAACTATGATAAAATGGAACACCAGAGCATTTTTCACTTTCCTTTCCCCAAGGCTAAGGATGCTGAACACATTTTCAAGTATTTATTGGTTATTTATATTTCTAAGTTTGAGGATTGTCTTTGTGTGTGTATGAGAGAGACCCATTTTATTAGTCTGATGGTTTCATTGCTTTGATATTTAATTTTCAGTTCTTTCTATATCCTGGCTAACAATCCCTTCTGATATAGCTGTTTTTCTTCATCTGTAGTTGGCCTCTTCACTTTGATAGTTGTTTTGCCTTACAGATCTTTTAAATTTCATACAGTTCCATCTGTCAATTATTGGATGCATATTGAAGTCCTTTTGAGAAACCCCTTGTCTAACCATATCTTTATTTGGAAATGTTTTTCCTATTTTTTAAAACAGTTTCCAAGTTTCAGGTCTTATAACAAGGCCTTTGGTTTGCTTTGAATTGATGTTTGTGTAGGATAAGAGAGGCGTTCAGTTTCATTCTTCTTCATATGGAAATCCATGGTTTTCGGCACCATTTGTTGGAAAGGATGCCTTGTCTCCAATGAATGTTCTTGACACCTTTGTCAAAATTACCTGTGGGCAGGCAGCTGTGTGGGTTCATTTCTGGGTCCTCTCTGAAGTTCCAGCATTTTTCTTTCTATTAGGATTGTTTTGGCTATTTGGGGTCTTTTGTGCTTCATAAAAATTTTAGGATTACTTTTCTAGTTCTATAAAGAATGGAGTTGGGTTGAATCTAGATCACATTTGGTGATGTAGCCATTTTCATAAAATTCTGCCAATCTAGTATCTTCAGTATGTTAAACTTTTCTCGGTAGCAATCTTTTGCCTGTTGTTTATGTTTACTCCCAGGCCCCTAATGTTTTTGAATGTTTCTTCTCTTGACTTCATTGTTTGTGCATTTGCCAATGGCAGACAAAGGCGTTTCTTATTTTTGCATGTCAATTTTACATCCTGCTACTTTGCAGAAGGAGTTTTCTGGTGAAGTCTTGGTGTTTAAAATCTAAGTTCATAGCTGCAAATAGGAGTAAATTGATTTCTTCTTTTCCTGCTTGTGTCCCCTTTATTTCTGTCTCTTGCCTTATAACTGTGGCTAAGATTTCAAGTGCTATTTGAGTAAGATCGGTGAGAGTAGCCACATTTGTCTCTTTCATTCCAGAGATTAGAGGGGATGCATTCAGCGGAAGGAATTCAGGACAGAAACTCACACAGGGCAGGGTCCCAGAGGCAGGAGCTGATACAGAGGCCATGGAGGGGAGCTGCTTACTGGCTTCTTTCCCATGTCTTGTTCAGCCTGCTTTCATATAGAACCCAGGACCACCAGCCTAGGGATGGCCCCACCCACCATGGGCTGTCTCCCCTTCCCATTGATCACTAAATGACAAAATGCCTTATAGCTGAGGTTCCTTCCTCTGTAATGATTCTAATTTGTGTCAAATTGACACACAAAACTAGTCAGTACAGTTAGCTGCAGGTGTTTTCTATATGACTTTTGTTGTGTTAAAGTATGTGCATCTAATTTCTTTGAAGCTTTTATTATAAAAGAATGTTGAGCATCATCAAGGCATTTTTATGTAGAAATTGAGATGATGTGATTTCTGTCCCCTTTTCCTTTAAAACATAATCTTTATTATAAAATTTGCAAGTAAGTAAACACACCACATACCAAATTAATCAGATCTAAATCCAATGAACTTCTCTTCAGTTACTATTGACATTTGCAACATGAGCTGTCTTGTTTCATATTAAATTTTACACTCTAATACCTGGTACATTTTATGCAGTCATCCACCACCCAAGCCAAAAATTCCATGACAGAATTGAAACTAGAAATCAATTAGCTTCACATTCTCTCTCATGACTTGTGTCTATTTGGGTACAGTATAAGGTGAAGAAAAAAGAATAAGAAAGGCTGAATGTAAGGGGACGAGAAACTATTGAGTCCACATAGTGCATGAATGATCAGCGCTAGGCAGGTGGTCCTGAGTGGTATGAGGAAGCCTACTGAACAATTCATGAGGAGCAGGTCAGTAAACAGCATTTCTCCATGGCTTCTGCTTCAGTTTGTGCCTCCAGGTTCCTGCCGTGAATTCCTGGCCTGACTTCCTTCAGTGATGGAGTTTGGCTTGAGAACTGTGAGAAGAAACAAACCCAGCTTACTTTCTCTGATCATAGTGTTTTATCAGAGCAATAGAGACCTTGGTGAAGACAATAAGTTTTCAAGGAAGTACCCCCTAATGATTCTAGTTATTTCACTGTGCTGTGTTGTGACCACCTCTATTTTTACCTCTAATTTTGTTAATTTGTGTTTTCTCCCTCTTCTGTTTAGTTTGGCTAGGGGTTTGCCAATCTTGTTTAATCTTTTTGAACTACTAACCCACTGTTTGATTCTATTTACTTTTGCTTTTATTGATTTTGGATGTTAAACAACTTTGGCATTCACGGGGTGGGGGGGCAAATCCTACTTTATCACTCTGTAAAATCGATTTCATATATTGGATTCATTTTATTAGCATTCTGTTGAGAACTGTTGATTCTATATTCACAAACAACATAGATTGAGATTTCCTGTGTGTTTTTGACACCTTACTAGGATTCTCACTCTGGAACTTGGGTAATGTTGGTCTCACAGAACAACTTGAGAAGTGCAAAAAAAAAAAAAAAGATTTGCAAGATGTTGGTATAAATATTTTTTTTCAGAATATTTTCTTGAATTCACTAAATAAAAAGCACAGACCTGGGCATTACTTTGTGGGTTTTAAAATGAGTATTTTACATTCTTTAGGCTTTTCTGTTTCTTGAGAAAGTTTTGGGAACTTTTGTCTTTCTCAGACTTTGTTCCCTTTCCCTAACTTGTCTGCTTTGCAACAGCTGTTCATGGCATCTTCTTATGCTCCTTTTTCATTTCTGCCAGCAATAATTCTGCTTCTTGTTTTTTTAAGATGAATTTCTTCTTATTTTATGCATGTGGCTGTTTTGCCTGGATGTATGTCTGCACACTATGCATATACAGTGCTTGAGGAGACCAGAAGACAGCATTCCTATCCTCTGGAACCGAAGTGAAAGATGGTTGTTAACCATCTTTTGTGGGTACAGGGAACTGAACCCTGGGTCCTCACAAAAGCAGCAAGTGTCTTAACAGTGGAGCCACCTCTCGAACCCCTTGATTTTGCCTCTTTAGTTTAACTCTTTATTCTCTTCCTTGTCAGTTTGGCTAAAGCTTTGCCAATTTTTTGGTTCTTTTTAAATAACTGAAATTGGTGTCATTGAGTATTTTTTGTTGTTGATAGCCATAGTCTCTGTTTTACCCATTCCTAACCTACTGTTTATTAGTGTTTTCATTTTACTTGATTTAGGTATAATTTCTCTAGTTTCTATTTGATTTGTGGTCTTTATCTTTTAAGACACCATATATTAAAGCTATAGGCATCTGACATCTAACACATTTGTTGCAGTTTTGCTTTCATTCATCTCAGATATTTTCTTAACTTCCCAGTGATTCTGCTTCTGACTCATTGATTGGTTAAGAGTTGTTAAATTTTGAACCATGTGTGAATGTTTTGCATTTTTATATGGTTGATTTCAAAGTTAATTCTATTGTATGCCCTTAGTCTTTTCATGTTTATTGAGACTTGTCTCATGGCTGAGAGCTTACTCCAGCTGCCTGGGACAATACATGTGTTCCAATACTGTATAGCTCTGGGGCCACCTAGAGATGCTGTGGGTATAGTAGCTTTGTAGGCTTTTTCAGGTTATCTATTTTCTTGTTGCTCTTTGTTATTTGTTACATCTGTTATCAAAGTATAGGACTGAAGTCTCTAAGTGTTATTGTTCCATATTTGTGTTGATTTTTGGGTAATGTTATTTTGGGTCTCTTTTTGGTGCATATGTTGATAATTTAGGTCTTCTTAATGAATTAACTTTATCATCATAAAATATTCTTTGTGGGTGTCTTTTTCTGTCTCTTTTGACATTGGTGGGTTTATTCCAACTCACCCAGCGCTTCTGTTTATCTGATATTTCTTTCCCCAACTTCTTGCTTTCATCTGTGCATTTGAATGTAAAGGATATTGATTATAGATTTTGTACATTTTGATTGGCAACACACTCAAATTGCTCATTTTGATATCATTTTTGAATCTAATTTCATTTGCTGTTACAAATATGTGGAGCCCCAAAAATGTGAGCCTAGTCTACCTTGTCTGAAGGTCAGAGAGTTTGAGCTTACTTTTGCTCTCTCAAAGTTATTGACAGTAGGAGTGCCTACAAAAGAAGATATCCTGACCTAGGGTGTGGTTACTTGGTGTTTTGAACATTAAGATGGCCCATAGAGGTAGATCAACTCCACCATGTCCAAAGGTCAGGGAATTGAAGAGTACTTCTGCTCCTTCTTTTGAAATAGGAGGTTTAGACTTAGGGAGTGGCTGCCTACAGGACACTTGGTCTAGGGTGTGTTCCCTGCCCAAACATCAAATACTCTTTTTCAAGAAATAATGGCTTGATGTCTCAAATATTGGAGCAAGTAACTGTTCTGGTTGTCCTTTGTATCATGTTAAAGTAGTCTTTTGCCTTCTTCCCTGCTTTTGCATTGAGGCATAAAAGTGTATGAAAAATAAACGCAGGTGAATTCAGAACTGAGCATTCAGAAACTGCTGAGTTGCCCTCCTGGTGCTATCCTGTGTCTCTGTGTTTCTTTCTTATCTATGTTCCTCCTACCTAACATTTCTAATCCTCATGCCCCTACCCTGAAATGTACAAACCTGCCGTGGCTAGGATTGCAGCAGGAGTCACCCGAAAAAAGGTGGCTCATGACACAAATATGGTTAGACTTGTAACTGTTTATTTACATTTTGCTTTGATATGTGTGTGTTTCATGTATTTTTTTCCTTTTTTATTTCTTTTTTCCCCACACAGCAATGGGATAAATCAAATTGTACATGCTAGGCAAGTGTTCAACCTCTGAACTACATTCCCAGCCCTCTGCTTTACTTGTTTCTATTCCACTAAGTGGGTTCTCCTGGTCTAATATTTCAACTTTAATAACTTTTAGAGTAGATTCTAAAATTATTTTTCCATTTGTTCTGTGGCTTATTATGTGTGCATTAAATTATCTAAATCTACTTTAAACTTACAAAAACTCAATTCTAGTGAAATATAGAAACTGCATTCCTCTGCCCCTTCATTCCTCACTTTCCTTTCATGTTATAGTTATACACATTATGTTCATGTGTGTCACACACTCAACAGTGCATCTCTAAAGTATGATTTTGTATCCTATTCTGTCTTCAGAATGCTGACGGAACTGAAAGATAAGAACGCACGTGTTGTACTTGTACTTGTTCTCCTCTTGCTTCCTCCACCTCCCCTCCTCCTCCTGTCTTCGCCCTCCTCCTCCTTCCCATTCTGAACTCTTTATTTTTGACTCTTTTCTCTCTCTGAATTTAAGTTGCCTTCAGGTGTCATTTCTTCACCCCAGTAGAGTTTTCATGATGTTCTTTTCCTTGGTAACATCTTCATCTTCAGTGGAAAAGAAACCATAGATTGATAACATGTTAAGCTTGTTTTGATTGTTCTCCAAGGCTTCTAATTTTGATTTTGTAAGTGTGGACATTAAAAAAATCCAAGCGTTGATCCTTTATTATCAGTTTATAAAGGGAAGAATCTTTTTAACCATTCTCTGAGCAGGTAAGGAGTCTAACTCGAGAGAAAGAACTGTCCTTTCCAGGAAAATGCCACACAGTTAGAAAATTCACTAACAGTTATGTGAGTTCTATAGAGGACTGGAAACAGTATTTCTGATCAGTATTTGGGGACTTTGGGTTTTTGTAATGCCACCTTCAACAGCTAACTCACTTAGGATATATTTTCTGTGAGTTGCGAACTACGTTAAGGACTCTATGCTAATTTACTTAACACCCATAAGGTAGATGAATTATCCTGAACGTTATTTACAGTCAAGAAAATAGAGGCTCAAAATGTTGAATACCTTGTCCACAGTTTCCCAGTGGCAGAGCCAGGCTTCAAACCTCAGAGTTCAGGTTCCAACATCTGAATCCTAATTGCTGCAGTGTTCTCTGGCAGGCTAAATATGGTTCTAGACTTTAGTGGGCTCTTAGAAGTTAACTCCCACTGAGATCTTGCTTTTGCCAGGAATAGTGGGAAAAGAATTTCATTGATGTGTTCCAGAAAAAAAAAGCACTTGAATCAGAGAATAGTAACAGCTACCTTATGTGCATCAAATCAGAGATCACATATACTGTTTGAACAGAAAGAATACCACAGGATGGGCTTACTACACAATTACCTGTTAAAGGCAAGACTTTGGCTATAAATTTTGACTTTCTGTCAGGCTTACATCCTGTAAATCATCAAGTCTTATTTTTTTGAAGTTTATTTGCTTGCTAATTTTCTTTCAAGTTGACATATATTTATGTGCTTCCATGTGATAATTTGATATGTATATATAATGTATAACATCAGAGTGATTGACATTCCCATTTCCTCATTGTTCCCTCATTTGTTATCCTTGAGGTCCTCTCTTCCAGTTCTTCATAAAGTTATTCAATGGGTTGTTAAGAACTTTATTCCTTCTATTGTGCCATAGAGCCCTGAAATATACTCTTTCTG
Organism: Ondatra zibethicus; assembly: GCA_004026605.1. NCBI lineage: Eukaryota > Metazoa > Chordata > Mammalia > Rodentia > Cricetidae > Ondatra > Ondatra zibethicus. The sequence continues at coordinate 205,089 of PVIU01000105.1, forward strand.
GCTAGCTGCCTTTCAGCTCCCATTACCTAATCTTCCTCCATCCCTGCTCCTTGAATCTTCTAGATCCTAGTAGATACCATACTTTTACTTTCTTTTAGGTCAGTGTTTTAAGCTTCCACATGTGAGGGATACATGCAGTATTTCTATATCTTATTTTACAGAACAAAGGAAGAGGATCACCAAGTCTTATTATTTAGCAGGCTGACTATCTACTTTTCCCAGTTTTCTTCAGATTTGTATTTCTTGGCTTTGCTGGAGTATTTTATCAGTCTGATTGCTGGTATCCTGTCTCTAGTCTTATTTTTTCTCTAATCCATCCATTCTGAGCACTGACTTTTTAAAAATAGATCTCAGGATATTACCTCCATTTTAGACCTTTTATTTATTTTAAAAATAATTTTACATGATCCATATTCATTCCTACTGGGTTTCTTTTGTTAACAGACTTATTCCACTAGCATGAAGGAATTCAAATGGGTGAATGCATTTTGTTTTTAATATAGCCATTTTTCTATTTTATTCATGGCCTTGCTTTTTCAGTTTAGTTTCTCTCCTTTATGTTTGTTTAAAATATTATTTCATTATTTTACCTTTTCCTTTCCTCCCTCCAACCCCTCCCACTTTCCACTCCCCAATTCAAGGTCTCTCTTTCTTTAATGCCCTGAAAATGTTCCTAAATTAAAAGCTGCATGGTGCTTTCTTGCTATTGGGGGTTAAAGATGAATAACAGCGATCCCAGAGAAGCACAGGAAATTTTAATTCAGTGTGACAAACATTGACATGACAGATTTGAAGTAAAGGTAGAGGAGAGACATATTGATGCCAGTGTGTGAGCCTGGGGGCCACCAAGTGTGGAGAAAGACGTTAGTCCCAACAGGGAGGAGGCCACGTAGGTAAATTGTTTAAGGAAGTACAGGGTAGGGAGAACAGCAACTCTGAGAGGTGGGGGGGCCTTGGGGTGTTTGGGGATAACAATGAGCACTCTCTTTGGCTGGAATAAAAGTGTCATGTGGCATAAAGATGGAAGCAGGGATTGGAATTATAGGCCGTTGAGAGCAGTGAGGTTATCCTGGGAGAAACTGAGGACCAGAGGTAGATTTCAAGCTGAGTATTACTGGGCAGATGAACACCCTAGGGCTGACTTTCTGCTCATGACGTTGGCAATCAAGGGAAGGCTTGTCTATCCCTTGAGCTTTTTTTTGGGGGGGGGCATTGCCAACTGACCTGAATTTGTTCTTCCAGGAGTCAAAGATAAACCTCTAAATCCCTGAAGATGGAGGGGTTTTGTAGGACGAGATACTCAATGTCTGTTGGCACGGGTCCATATTTTACTGACATGATGTGGAGCAGAGACCAAGAGACACAAATGTAAGTATTGAATGTTCTAAAGAACCCATGGATTAAGTTGTTGAAAGGTGACATTTTTCTCCTTCATGAGCTAATGGTGTATTCTTTTAAAAATTAGCAACTTTACCTTGAGGTTTTTAATACCTCCGAAGATGCTCACATTCATACAGTCAGAGTGACGGGCTTTCTAATTGGAATGCGGTGACAACTTAAAAGGCTTCTATTGTTATCTTTAAACTCACATGTCAAAAATTGTTCTCTGCATGCAATCTGTTCTCTATTCAGTGTTACTGTGTGGCAATGTTGGTGTAGAATGGAATAGCACTTTTAAGTTCCAAGTTCTAATTGTTGAACAAGAGTCTTGCTGACGTCAGACTAATCTCTTCTGATTGGCGCTGTGTTGATGCAGGTTGATAACATAAACCCGTGCTGCAAAGGCCATCCATCACCTGCCATAGGAGGCATTTTTATCTCAAGCTTTATGAACAGAGAACCCATTTACATTCATGTTTCTGAGTGAGTTTTCCAAAGAGTGTGACTTCTTTAGTTTACCGTCCCCCCCCCACCCCCAGGGGCCAGGCACAATCGCCTGAGGCCATGATGGAGTTCAAGATGCAACAATACATTTCCAACATGTCCTTCCTCTCCCTCAGCAGCACACACACCCTTGCCTTTTAGATACGGTCTTTGCATCATCTGCTTTACCACTGAACCCCCATCACAAGGGCGATGGGGCTCAGAAAATATCGTCACAGCCTGCCTCTCACCTGAATAATTGTTTTCCATTTACCCAGTCCTTGGTTTCTTGGTGGAAATAGCAGCAACCCAATCATGACGGAGTAAGGACAGGCATCTCCCTGTGCCTCAAGAAACTCTGACCTACAGAACCCACAAGATTAGTCCCCTGGGAGTAGTTTTATTTATCAGAATATACTCTGAGCAGTTACTATTATTATGATTGACACATGAACAGTCATAGGGCTTTAATAACTGAATTATTAAAATTCAGTTTCCTTGTCTTTGAGGCTTATCATTGTCATAGGTGACTATCAACTACTTGTTATGCATACATGCTCTGGCATATATTATATATAAATATGTATGCATGCATGCACACTTGATTCTTGTTATCATAGTAATTATGTTTGATAAAGTATACAGGCAGAATCAGCAAATATTAAAGAATTGTTTCAGAACTGGAGAGATGGCTCAGTAGTTAACAGCACTTGCTGCTTATGCAAATACTCATTTCACCAACCAATCTTGTTTCAGTTTAAAGACACCTTAATACACATTATTGATCCACTAGTATTGAACTCACTGTCAACAACACTGCAATCAGGCCCAGCTAAAGCTTTTCTGTTACTTGATAAAACATATACAGACCTTTTGGCCTTTTCTTTCTTAAGAATCCTAGCCAGCACTTCAATACTGTGGTGGGGGCTATTTAAACAGCCAAGCCCTCAACAAAAACACAGAAAACCAGAAGAAGTGTGTGGCACTAGATAAGCCATCAGAAGTCATTTGTTTTTAGCATAAAAGCTGAACAAAAGTGGCATGTATCCTTGCTTGACTTCAGTTGAGTGGGATGTGTCCTCTGCATGAGTTATATGTTCTCTACTCTGAATAGCCCCAGATGATTAATATTAATGTTGATTATTAACCAGATTAGATTGAGACATGGACACCCCAGGGATGAGAAAAGCAACTTCCTGGTGTGTTTGTAAGGTTATTTCAAGAGGTAATTGACACTAGGCAGCAACTTAAGAGCAAGATTCACCCTGAAAGTGGGTACCATTGTCCAGGAGCGTAGGAGCCCAGAATGGACAAACATAAGGAAGGAACCTGTCACTGTAGGCTCTTCTCTATCTCTGTTTCTTGGAGGATGTGGGGTGAGCTGTTATCCCCTGCCATGCCTTTCAGACTTGATATTGTTTCTCAGGAAAGTTCCCCCAAACACAGAGCCAAGTGACCATGGATGAAACCTCTGCATGGTCAAATAAACATTTCTTCCTTTAAGTTGATTTTCTCAGGTATTTGTCACAGCAACAAGAAACTGGCACAATTGCTAATGTGCCCAATTTTGTGGTCACAAATACACCTTAAAGAGAGGGGGCATTTGCAAACATGGAGTCTTCAAATAATGAGTTCTGACTTTGTGTCTAATCTCGTCTACTGCTCCGTAGCTAAGATGGAGGATTAGGCACCCATGTTTTTCCTTAGATGGTTACAGAACTTAGTCCACTGCCATTCTTTAACTTTTTGTTATTTTCCTCTAATTGGATGTTAAATGAGAACATGTGTGTGACAGAACATTATCAGAAACGTCCAAAGTATGAACTCTACATGCCCAACTAGTAGTGTGCTTGCATGAAGCTTTTAGCTAGTATAACTTCATTATAGTGAGAATGTATTAGTTCAATTATTTAATTATATGAACTTGGAAGACAAAATAACCAGGTAGACCAAATTAAAATGTTTTTTTCCTATTATTTGGGGAGCTGTAAATAGTATAAACTTATATAAATTATATTTTAAAATAAAGAAATGTACAATATTTTTATTTTGCCTATTTCTGGATATACTTTTATGTGTTCTACCCAGGAGATTTGTAGGTCATAGCATGGGTGTTAAGAGGAAGAGAGCGCCAGTAGTTACTATGTGTACCAGTTGCTGGATACTGTTCTCCATCCCTGACATGTGTTAATTCTGTCTTCCCAGAGCCCACCTATGAGAGACAATAATAGGACCCTGGGCAATTTGGTCATAGAGTCTTTCATAATTCTTCCTCATGGTTGAGGGTGGTTTTCAATAGTCAGTTAAAAGAATTAAATTACCATTTGCTTGCTTATGTATTTATTTGGTGTGTATGTATCATGCACAGGTGTGGTGCGTGTCGTCAGGGCACAGATGGAGGTTGGGGAACACCTTGAAGGAGCCAGTTCTCTCCACCTACCATGTAGGTCCTGGGGATTGAACTCAGGTAGCCAGGCTTGGCAACAAGTGTCTTTACCTGCCGATTCATCCTGACAGCCTGACCTAACAGTCAGGTCTTACCATCCAGTGAAAGAGATTGTTAGTCCCCAAGAAAGCAATGTGTATAACCAGGGCAATGCTGGAGAAGAAATTTCTCAGTTTCCACACTGCTTTACCAAGAGCTAAATCTGGTGAGTTTTCTCTCATGCTACAGAAAGGTTATTCCCTTCATCAATTCCCTAATAAAGGGCTAATGTTTTCCATAAGAAATAGGATGCAATGTAGGGGGAGTTCAGTCAGATGGGAAGAAAGCAAAAGCTTCCCCAGTGGAGAAGGACAAGTGAGACAGAGGGCAAAAGCAGACATGTATTGGTTTCTCATGTTATAGCTGGATCTCCATCCCCCCCCCCCCCGTTAACTATTCAGGCCCCGATTACAAGGAAGAAGCATTACAGGTGCATTAAGAGGAAAGTGAAAAACAGACTTTCTCAGGAAACAGGCCAGTGGGATTTCCTGTGTGTCAGAGAATATTGTCGCTATGATGCAGTCGGGCAGAGAGGAGATCCTGAGCCCAGGTAGTTGCATGCAGTTCTGCAGGGTGTACAGAGAGTCACTCAAGATCAACATTCACACAGACGGCTGGGATGCTCTGTCCTCCCTAGCTGCTGGCTGTGGCAGCCCTGGCCTTCCTTGGCTTTCTAGTCTGTTTTGGCTCGTGTGTGGTATGCAGAGACTCCTGTACCTTGTGGTGATACCTTTAGTGGCCAGGATGCCTGGCAGCTAGCACTCTTAGCGTGGGGTGTTCGCAGCTTGTGGGAAGAGAACTAAGGACTCCAGGATAACTTCCAGGACTGGGACTCACATGGGAGTTGTCTGAAGACCTCAGGGGATGTCTATCTACGCATGGAGTTTGGGAGGAGGGCTAGCCCAGTGGAAAGGACCTGCCGTGGCTCATGGTGTTGAAAGAAGAAATTCTAAGTTCATTGGTCATGACTTCTGTTTACAGAAATCCTGAATGTGAACGGTGACCGCATCAACACTCCCCCGTTTCACAAGGACCAGAAAAGATTCGGAGATGAGGACTCAGTCTGTGTTGGAGATATGGCAAGGAAAAACTGTCTCCCTTCTGCTTTCTTATAGGGGCCTATGGAAAACACACGGAAATAAATAAATGCAGGTAAATTTAATAATACTTTAGAAACTTTTCTAGGACAACATGGGAACACAAAGGGGAGCTTAGTCAGTACCCAGGGAAGAACACCAAGGAATCTACAGAAAAGGCCATGCCGTTCTGGGTCTGTGGGGTATTTAACAGTTTAACTAGGTAGAAGGGATGTTGTAGAGGATGGAGGGACTAGCAGAGACAAATCCCCACGGACTTAGAAGAATCTTGGCTTTGAGTGCTAAGGGGAAGATGGGACTGACATGGGAGGCATAGCACATGTGCTGGGGCTTCAGGGCTCTGTGCTCATAGCTGGGCAATCCTTAGCAATTTTACCTTGGAACTGATATTTGTAAATATAGTTAGAGAGAAGATGGACGTCTGTGTGATGATGAGACAATGCCCACTATGGCCCACCCTCCCAGAAAGAGATCTTGGTGCCTGCTTCTTTCTCCTACCTTTGTACTCCTCTCTGGGACCTCTAGTCCCTATCTTCTGTCCTGCTGTCTTTCCACCTTCCTCTTACAGATGGAAGCAATGTTGTTATTTGCTTGAGTAGGGTCAGGAGGGATTGCATGGGTCCCACAGATGTTAGGGGTGGGGAGTGGCAATGCTATCCCTGCCTCATTCTGCAGGGACTTGGCGGAACTGATCATCTCTCTTGAATGACACCTCCATTGTGCCTGGTGCAGAGGTGGCAATAGCTTTGGGGGGCACAGAGCCACCCTGTATTGGGGTAGCAGGTTGTAGGAAGGGGAATGGCAAGCTTATGGCAGAGGGACTGGCAGTCAGAGGTGCCTGTGTGTCAAGATGAACCTTTGTCTAAGGGGTTGAACTCTCCCTGCTGGTGATCCTGTGCTGAGGGAGTCCAGTGTTAAACAGGAATTAAGAGACTCCGTGTCAGGCCAAGAGGAAGGCTGGAAAGTATTTTACATTTTAGAACTCTCCTCTGCCCACCGTGGCATTTTTGTTTTCACCGGGTTCTTAAAAGTAGGCAACCTGTTGTGAGTGTGGAGGAAAGAATGTCTGAGTGGCGGCTGAGTGGGAGGACACCAGGCCATCACATCTTCCCATGCGTCATTTGGGAGCTGGGTAATGTTCAGATAGTTCTTACTTACAGAAGAGGCTCAGATCATGATTCCATTTCATCTGAAAAACTAGCAGGGATCCAGTACCTCGAGGCTCCAGTGCCAGGATTTGCCCCGATGTTAATCCAGAGGCATCTGCTCTTTCATAATGCTCCATGGCTAGAAACATGTAAAAACCTTGCAAGGTTGGTACAGGGAAAGGAGAGTGTCAGATTTATCATCCCAGAAAGTATCAAATGGTACCTCGGTGGCCTGAGAGAGTTAATGCATCTTCCAAAGCAGGTTATTTACCAGCCACTGACTGAGAAAAGAATATGGGATCAGAAGGTAGTAGTGTGGGGAAGGGGCTCACTGGAAATCATAGAGCCTGACTCTCTTCTTTATCTTCCTCAGTATGCATCCAGGTTTTCTTGAAGGCAGAAACACAGGCACATACAAACACAGACACACACAGACACACAGATAGACACACAGACACACAGACACACTGACACACAGATAGATACACAGACACAGAGAGAGTGAGAGAGACAGAGACAGGAGAGAAGAGAGAGACAGAGTGAGACAGAGAGAGAGAGAGAGAGAGAGAGAGAGAGAGAGAGAGAGAGAGAATGAGAACATACAAAAAAGTCAGGTCCCCAGCGGGGAGGGGATCCAGACAGGAATTGGGTTTGTCTGAACCCAGATACCTGGGGGTATGACGACAACCCAGGAGGTGTAGTTGCTCCCTCACAATTGCAATGTCCTTCTAGTACTGGGCTTGACCTAGGTTCTCGCATCTCATGGCTAATGCCTGTCTAGTTCCTCTGCTTCTTCCTTGCATCCTGTACCAAAGAATTCATTTGGCATTTGTGTGGCACTTTGTATCTGTGGAGTGATGGTTTTCCCATTTCCCCATGGCAAGAGACGTTGTCAGCAAACTAATATCTATGATGATTCATATTTTTTGAGGATAAAATTTATTGCGATGTTTGTAAAATTGGCCTCCACCAGCAGGCTTTCCTGCCTTTCACATAGGCAATGTGAAAGCAAGGCTCTTTGTCTTTAAGTAAGTGTGACTGTCTTCCTTCTGCTGAGTCAGCAACATTTGACACTAAGCCCTTTGGTTTTGCTTGTTTGAAGTTGGATGCCAAGGGTTTGCAGGTGTGTATTCAGCATGAGTGCTGGGAAATCCCAGGGCTTCCTAGAAGAGGAATGCAAAGCAGAAAGTGGCCTAGCAGAGCCCTGTTCCAAAACAGTGTCTTCATTCTAATCCAGGTCAGTCTAATCTACTGCTTAGCACTGGGGTGCTCCCACTAAGTCAATGATTAGAATTATGCGAACAGCTTTCAACACCCCAACTACAGAGAACCCGTGTGCTATGGTAACTCAGCATGCTGGTGCAGGGGTTGAGGTGAGAAGCAAGGTGGGTTATTTTCTCAAAAGAACATCTGTGTCAGCAGACAAGGCTATCCAGAATGAAGTAGAGAACACTCTTTGGTTGTTGGCCTCACTTCCAGGATGTGTCTTGGAAACACTTGTGCATGTTTCGGGTTGGCGAGTTCCCTCCTCGGCTCTATTCTGTTCCCTCTCAACTACTGATGCCTTGTGTTGATTTAGTATTCTATATTCTTGGCATGCTATAATGAGAGGAGGAGACTTTGGATCCGGGTAATCAGGTTCCCCATTGCACAGACACTGAATCTGGGAGCTAGAATTTAGTCGCTTATTCCAGGTGACCCCAGTGAGTTAGCAGCAGACCTGGGAGCAGATCCCATGTTTTCTTGCATCGTGCCATGACTACCTGCAAATCTGCCTGTAACATAAATCATGTCAGGGGAAACTCTTATGACAGTAGACAGGGCTTTCAGGAATGGGATGTCAAGCGATGTCGCAGTAAAACTATTTTTAATTATCTTTTTTTAAAAAATATTTATTTATTATGTATACAATATTCTGTCTACATATATGCCTGCAGGCCAGGAGAGGGCCCCAGATCTCATTACAGATGGTTATAAGCCACCATGTGGTTGCTGGGAATTGAACTCAGGACCTTTGGAAGAACAGGCAATGCTCTTAACCTCTGAGCCATCTCTCCAGCCCCTATTTTTAATTATCTTATATGAGCTCTGATACCTAGTAACACAGTGCCCTCTGGTCCATGTCATGGGACTGCCACGGAGGTGAAATGGACAAATGGCAGGGTTCCCTGACATAGAGGAGAATGACCTGCCTGAAGTATAAGACCTTGCCTTAGTTCTTGTTTCCACCCCAGTGTTTACTGTGGTTCTCTGTATAGGTAGCAGGATCCCAGTTACTTTACCTGTACTATTTCTACATCGCTTAAGCAGAAGATGTCGGGATAAAGATCACATCAGAGAAAAGATGGGCTTGCTGCCTTTTGGTCTTAGAGAGTTCGTCTAACTCTTCTGGGCCTGAGTTTCCTCATCAGACAAGGGAAATCAGACCAACAGTTTTCTTTCCAGTGCTAGCAGTGCATGGGTAAAGCAAAACAAAATGAACAAAAACCCAAAGCAAGGACTTTTCAATAAATAGGAATTTTTATTGAGACATTGGATGTGTATATATGTGTGTGTTATATGTATGAACACGTGTGCACGCATGCATACTTGGCTTGTTCTAGAGACATAATATATGGAAGGTAGTTTATAGTTTTGAAAATTAAATGCATCTGGGTTTAAATGGCTCTTCAATTGTAAATGGGCTCACTATTTCTTCTTTGGTCTACTGGACAACAGTAACAATAACCACTATAAAATCAGAAGCTTTTTTGTGGTTTATAGAGTGGGGGAAACCCTAAAATTTATTCTCAGTTAAATTAAAATGAAATCCGAGGAAGGTATTTGTTTAATTTGAAAGGCACATTGCAGTATGTATTTGGAAACCATATGACTCATTCTTCTGACTGTCATAAACCACTGAGCTCTGACAACCAGGATACCACAGTGCACATTGTACTGAAGCTGGAGATGCTGTGACTCACGTTCAGGGTGTTGGAGTGAGCGAAGGCTTCGGGATTTGATTTATAACTCGAGGTGAAACCATGAAACCACATGGACTGTTCTATGAGAATAAGTATGACCAATTGCACCTGTACTCCTCAAAGCTAATGCTCCTAAAATCCCCACTCAGCATACCTTGACTCTCAGCAGTGCTCAGAGGGTATTAATCACTGACTGTTCTATGGAAAGAATTTGCTTAAGGGGAGCTGACAACATTTTCATAGAATTCCTCCAAGTTCAAGCAACGGATAGGGGGTGTCATGGAGTTAGAGACTCTTAAGAGTAAAAAGAGGCCATTTAATTCAATCTTCTTATTTTATAGATAGGAATATTGAAACAGGAAGGTTTAGAGACTCGCAGATGGTCACAGAGCTAGTTCCAAGTACTCACAGGAATGAAAACACGTGTCTTGTAACTCCATCCAGCACGCTATGCTTCAGCCCCACTGGCATAACCAGTATTCTTGTCTATTGTCCAGCCCCTCTGGTGTAGCCATTATTTAAATCCTAGGACTCAGCTCTCAGACATTGTTTTCTATGCGCTAAGTGTTTTATGTGCTCTAAGTCTATTAATCATGAAAATAACACATTTATCATCAAGGTGACTCAGTTTGGAGTGGTCCCCAATATATTACGGTCACATAGCAACTAAGACATGAGACTGGAATAGGAATTAAGGCAAGCTAAATTGGAGCCAAGCTAGAGTATTTAGAAAACATTTGAATTTCACATGAGAAGTACATGATTTTTTTTGTTGTATAACAGCTTTATTAGGATTTAACTTATACATCATAAAATTCAACCAATGTGTACAATTAAGAGATTTTGGCATACTTGGAGGGAAAAGCCACCATCGCGACTATCAAATTTTGGTACACTTTTATTAGCTCTTACAGCGACATGCAGACCATTAGCGATCCCCTCCTATTTACATAGGATTTTAAAATCACAAGCATGCACCAGATACTTCACGGGGAAAATTTAATGAATCATGCTGTATTTACATTTGACAGGTATGGAAAATTTAGAATGGGCTAGCTCAGGGTCATTTTTTCCTCAGGCTGTTTCAAATCCTTGGCAGCATGCTAGGACCATCTTTTGCTGGTATTTAATGACCGTGTTACAGAAATAAAAAAACCACCTGTTATTCCATCTATTTGGATTTCTTCTAGTTCAAATTTGACCCAAGTCTGCTGGGAGCTAGATGTTGATAAGTGATCTGATTTGGAGTAGAATGGACCCTGAGGCTTCTGAGATTTCACTACGCTAAATGTGGTGTACAAGCTGGGCTAGCGCTGGATGTAATTGGCTGGGTGACTATGATGTCTGCCACTGTCTTCCTCAGACTTATGATTTCTCCATTTCTCTTTCAAAAGTGCTATTTGTTAGTAAACTGGCTAGGTGCCTGGTTTTGGTGACTGGCCCTGTGACCGATATTATTTCTGGACATGATGCCTGGAATAGCCAGGGAAACTCAGGCAGGTTAACTTTCTTGTGTCCTGAGAAAGGTGTGCTCCCAAGTGCAGGATCATCTTTTCTCATGTTCATTCTCTAGTGACATGTGTGGACTCAGAAGGTGACACAAACATTTATCAGGAAGGCAGGAAGTTTTCCCTCTCAGGAAACCTCCTGATGAACTTCACTCTGTTTCCCACCACAAGATTGTTTTAGTGGATATAACTTAAACTTGAGGTTGAATGTAGCACTTGTCCCCATTAGAGTCAGTAGGTAGGAATGTAGGAGTAGAAGAAACTTATGGTTCGTTCCATACTTAACAATGAATTAACATTTTTTCCAGGCTCAGTGTGTAAAGTGTTTATCATGCAAGTATGAGAATCAGAGTTCAAATGCACAGGACCCATATAAAAGTCAACCAGGACTGACTGATTCCTACGGTCTCAGTGCTTGGGAGATAGAGGCAGAGATTCTCCAGTGTTAGCTCCCTAGCTGTGCTAGCTGGGTTTAGTGAGAGACCTTGTCTCAATAAATACAATAAAGAATGATTGACTAACTCACCCAACTTTGGATCTCCACATGCATCCAAGCACATGTGTATATACATCCACATGAACATATACACACATACATGCAGACCACCGGCACATATGAAACGAAAAAGAAAGCGGTTCTAATCCCATCAAGAATGAGACAAGGAGTAAACAGTTTTTGGATGTAGTAGCCAAGGCAATGGGTAAAATAAAAATAACAGGGAAGAGCGAAAACTGCAGGTGCTGATAAACTAGCTAATTGTACAGCAAGAAACCCTGGACTGTCAAGCGGAACTTAATAGGACTTAATTAAAGGAGTTTAGAATGACTAGTTAGAAGAGTAACATGTATACACTGTTAGACACGCTTGTATTTGAACTATAGGGAGTTGAGTAGAAAAACATTGAAAACTGTGAGACATGGAGACAAGAATACTCTGTGGATACAGATGTTCATCCCGTCCAGAGGAAGCTTTACAGTCCCAAGAGGGTCCTTTATGTAACGGAGTGAGTTGATGTGCAGAATTCTGACAGGCCAGTGAGAAAGAAAGCAACAGCTCAGGAGAGATGTAAATCAGAAGCATCGGCCAGGTACCCATCATACATATATCAGAGGGCAGCAGTTGGCAGGAAAGGGGAAATACACACATTTACTTAGTTGTAAATTGGTACATATCCTTTTTGGAGTTCAACTTGGATGGGGCTATTAAGATTTAAAAACCATTTCAAGAGATTTATTACATGGAAACATTCATGTTGGGACCACATATGTGGATGGAAATAAATTCAGAAGAGTATTACTATTCAGGACTTTGTGAAAGTATTTACACATGTCTAACACTAAACTGAATATTTAAATCCTGAGACATGTGACTTTTGGATTTCAATAGAGAGATCAAACTGTTAGAATGGTTCTCTATGTGCAGAAGGAGACAAATCTAGAAGGCATTGTTAAATGACAACAACAGATCCAACTCATGTGAAGGAAGCCTGTGGGTTCCCAGAAGGATGGGGAGCATATGCTTCAGGCTTTCACATTAGTCACTTCTGGGAGTGGAGAGGGACATGGGGAAGAGAGCTGAGGGAAGGTGCCCCCTTTTGGTTTCATTATTACTTTGTTAGAGATTTTCATAAGGGTTTATATATATATATATATATTTGTAGATTTTTTTTTTTACAATTTTAAAAAGGACTCCCAGGTAGTTTATGGTCTGAATTAGTGGTCAGCAGTTCCAGTGGGGTAAATGGAGGGAAGATGTATAGGGCATCTGCAATTGCAAAATGTTCTACATGCATACACTGTGTGAAGATGTATAGCCACAGAAGTAGGCCCACAAAACAAATCTGGAAGGATACCTTACGACTACAAAGAGTGGTATTAGGAGCCAAGATTTAGGGCCTCAGCTTTCCTTCATTTATACTTGTATATTATGTGAACTTGTGTGTCATAAGAGAGTAAAATTCAGGACGAAGCTGTGTTTCATTTTAACTTTCCTGGTGTTAGGGTTAGCATGGAGTGTGGTAAGGGGAACAGAAGTGACAGAGTGTCTAGCTTCTTTAAAAGATGTCATTTATTACCTATGAAGGTAGGAGAGCCATGCAGAATGGACACACTTTCAGCAGTGGCCATCCATTTGACATCACCTTTGTCTTTTCAGTGTTGGGTTCTTGCCAGAGCCAGCTGAACAAACAGGGGCTTCATGGGATACTCTGGAAGGGGAAGAAGAAAGATCAAAGTTTCCCACAGACTCCTGGTGAACCTTGTAAAACAGTGGTACTTCTGCAGCTTGAGGAAGATGTGACTTCCATTTGTCTTTCAAGTTCTGAATATTTGTGGTGATTTAGAGCGTTCATTGCTTCCCTTTGCTGTCAAGGAAATGAAGGAAACACTTCAGTAGTGCTACTCTGAATGCACACATCTCTAGCTACTGCTAGAGATCCATGGTGATCAGGTTCTCCGATTGCCCCATAAATCAAGACCTCCAGTCAGAACTTCACTTATGGCCCCATGAAGTCCTCTACGCCCCAAGTTATACTATGAATTCAACAGTAACTTCCTTCCCTAGAGATAGAAAGTAACCAAAAAAAGATTCCACAAGTTTTCTTTTGGTTTAAATAATGCTCATTTCATGGCTTGATTTGTAATAGGCCATGGAATGGCTGTGTGACCTGGTGACAGGATGGTGTGATGATGTATAAGAGTCTCTCATAGAGTCCCAATTATGCTTTTGATGCAAAGAAAAGGTGGTCATGGTCGCTTTTGTCAGGAGTTCAAAGTCAGTTGTGTGGTGATAGTTTGGCTCAAAAGGAAAGATCAGCTGATAAGGAACATGGGAATTTGACTTTGAAGTTTGAATGTTCCTTGCCCTCCCCGTGCCCCCAATTAAAACTAAAGAATAACTTGGTCATTAATGATATTTTATTCTTTTGAGAAATTTTACTGATTTGAAATCTAGGTATATAACAAGATCTTTTGAGCATTGATAGACAATGAGAATTGTAAGCATTCCAGAACTCAATATAGTTATTCCATTATGTCCACCCTAGAATTTCCTCATGATAACTCTTGTGATGATCCCAGTGTTTGTGTCTTCCTAACTCCAAATTCATGTGCTGAAACATCCATCACTTTTCAAAGAAACAGAGCCTGTGGAATAGGATTGACGGCCATATTAATTCCTTTGGCATCTGTGGCTCAATACCTGGAAAAAATAGTCTATGATTGTAAAGACTTATTTTATAATTGTGGTTTTTTTTCATTACTGGGGATTGAATCTAGGGCTTGTCCCACGCTTGACAATACTTTACCACTGTTCTTATTCCTAACCCAAAATGTTTATTTTTAACTCAACATTTTAGTCTATCATACCATGGATACAGTCTAGTTCATGGCTATGGAAAAAAATTCCGTATCACAAAGGATCAGGAAGAAAGTGTGGTGGCGGTCTTTCAGATTTACAGGACCAGTCATTTCTTCCTGCGGAAGCTTATGTCCAATCAGAAAGCTATGGTTATCTCTATAACATCAGAGTCACTATTGCACCATTGGGCATATCTTGCCACACTAGTTCTTATTGTAGCACACTGGATTCACAGCTGGGTAAGACTGTTGATTACCCTCCCCGCTATCAGCCTTGTTAGCACTTTCTGGTCCTATGAAAGCTAGCCAGCAGGAAGGAAGCATCGTGGTTGGTAAAACTTGATTTCTCCACGTCCTGTGACTGAAACATGTGATGTCTCCAGAAATAGGGCTTTGTTATCAATTTATTGTAGACACCTGTACTGTTTTGATGTCTCCAGGATATGCCTGACCAAAAACTGGAGGGAAAGTACTCCACATCTGGAACTGGGCTTTTTATTTGACAATCTATGACTCTTGGGAAGAGCATTATCCCTGTGTGTGGCAACTCCAATTAAACTCATTTATATCAGTGTAATTTTCTGATTCATGTACACATTTTGTAATAGTCAAAGGAGCAGTTAAGATGTCTGATACTTCCAGGATTTACTTGTGAGATCATAAAAATTATCTTTTTTTTGTTTGTTTTTTGAGAAAGCATTTCTCTGTGTAACAGGCCTGGTCGTCCTGGAACTCACTCTGTAGACCAAGCTGGTCTTGAACTCACAGAGATCTGCCTCTACATTTTTAATGTCAAGATTTGCATCATCCCAGAATTTGAAGCCCTCAGAATTTATTTTGGCTGTTTTTGTTTACAGTGGTTTTGTTTTTTTAAGCTTCACAGTAGCATTGATCACCATATTTACCACCATTTTAATCATTACACTTATTTTCAAAATAAAGCTATGAATTTTTTATATACATTATTAATTAGAATATTTAATTTAAGATAAAAAGAACCCACCAATTACTTATTTCTGTAAGGTAGTCCTGTGAACTCTTAGCTTTTCTCTGTCTGGGAGGATTTTTATTTACTGAATGGCATTTTAATCACTTTTCTGAATGACAGTTTAACTGAAGACATTATGGGTTGACCTGAAGACTTTCTCCAGAGAATTCTGCTTGTGGACATAATGAAATTCCCGAATATATCATAGGTTTCTTAGCTCTTTCATGGCTCGCCAACATTTTTTTCTTTTTAGCACTGAGGGTTGAACCTAGATCCTCATTAGTATAAAGAAACAGTTCTACTATTGAGCTATATCTTCACCCCTGTCTCTGACTTTAGATAGCTTACATGGTTTGTTGAATTGCTAAATTTGGTTGGAGAGATTTATACATGTCTAATATATAGATATTGTCATATATCCCTGGACTTGGAAAGTCTTGAGTCATTATTTTTTTTATTTGTTTTCTTCATCCTTTTTTTTTCTCATCTGTAATTCCCATTATGGGATTTATAGTTCTCTTGATGTCTCATAATCCCCATAGACTTCTGTTATACCCCAATTGTGGTTTGAGCTCCCCAAACTCATTCTGACGCTTATTTTCTCAATGCATGTGTGCCAGGAAGCAGGGCTTTGGGGCAGTGATTAGGACATAGAGATACTACTGGTCAGTGTTTTTCTTAAGAGGCTGTGCTAGGTGTCATGAGACTTGGTTGAATCTTGCAGGAATAAGCTTGGTTTCAGGGGACTGGGTTAGTAGCTATAAGAACAAGAGGTTATAAAGCAAGCTTACAGATGGTGTTTAAGCATCTTTCACAGGAGCCCACTCAGGCATGAGTTCCCTCCATTAGTTTCTATCTACCATGTTATGAGGTAACATGAATCCTAAGTCAGCCTAAACTTAAACTTCTATACCTATGAGTTAGACAAATATCTTTTCTTTATATCTTAATAGACACTAGGAATACATTAGAGTCATTGGCCAAGCAGTGCTGCAATTAATACAGTTTCAGTGTGGTTATTTCGGGTCTGGGTGGCCAGGAATGAACAAGAAGCCTCCAACTACAGAATTGGTGCCCAATGTGGGGTTGACTATGTCCACGTAAAACCTGAGTGGGGAATTCTAGACACAAAAGAACAGAGTTAAGCACAACTTCTTGGTAGCTGGCATTTTTTTTTTTCAGATGGGCTCTGTTTACTGGCAGCAAATAGGATTGCTGCGGCTCCTTTAAAAGAGAACTTCCTGATTTAGCATTAGCAACAACAACAACAACAACAACAAAAGCTGCATGGTTTCCAAATGGCAGCTTTCTGGTTTGTGCTAGTTGCATGAACAGCTCTGGCTCTTTCAGGAGGCCAAACACTTAAATTGGGTCTGCGAGCAGGATGTTACAAATTGCTTAGGTGACAAAGACCCTTTTCAACCCTGGAGCTGGGGCAATGTGCATGACTCTCAGAGGCAGTGGGCATGCCTTTGCCATGTTGGACTGGGCGGAGGCAACAGGCAGTGCTGTGGAGTTGGTCCTAGCCACGCCCACTTAGCATTTAAAAAAAAGTGCTCCTGGTCAAAAAATAATTATAGATATACATGTAATAAAGACAAATGTAGATGGAAAAGATCTCTAAATGGGTCATGGTGTTGAATAAATGTACATAGCCTTGGGAGAGAGAAGAAATAGTTATAAAAAAAGTAAATGGTTTTTTAAAAAAGTAAAATCTTTAAAGAGACACAGTACAGATAGTCATAGGTTAAAGGAGAAAAAAAAATAAGCCCCATAAAGATGGAATATACACAAAGGTCTGGATTGTGTATATTATTGTGTTTTCTTTGAATTCGTTGACTATGAATGAAGTACGTACAGAGAGACATTTCATTGTACAGGCTGCTAAGCTAAACCAACATACATACTTTAAAGGTATCTTGACTTCAAAATTTGGATCTAAGGATATGTTGCTTTGGAAAAGAGATTCTGCTTTTGTTTCCACAAAGGATGAGAACTTGTGGATTCCTTTCAGACTAATGTGGTTTGATGGATCAAGACCACCCAAGAGGTCTCTGTGAACACCCAAAAATACTTCACCCAACAAAAAAGCAGGGAGCAGTTTGGAGAGAAGTGCCCAAATTCCCAAATATTGTTTATAAATGTTTATTTACATTTAAAGGGGGATGTGATATAGAGATGAATACTTGCATTGGTATGGATCTTGGTTTATTGATACAAATTTAAGGTCAATTTTGTTATACGTATATTTTTGCTCTTGATTAAGGTATTGTGTTTATGTAGCTCATTTAAAAATGTAACATATAATTAAGAAATATAGGTTAATAGATAATCATCTATAATGATCAAGCTTGTAGTCATGTTAGTTAGGTTTCCTAGATGTACAGAGATATATTTCAGATGGATAGTTATTCTTCAAACCTTTTAAAGACTAACAGAATATGGCATTTAAAATGTTTTAAGAACTTAGGACTTTTCATGACAGCGAGACACATCTGCTCCTGGCAGCACCAATCTACTTCAAGAGGATGATGGGCATTGAAGAGGCCCCTTATGGAATTTATTAGCCATTTGGGCAAGAAACTGCTCTTGCATGGACTGCTTGATGTTATACTATATGAACTGGACATGCAGGACCCACAGAGAAATGAGAAATGACTGCTGAAATTGCCTAAAGATAAGTCTGTCCTTCAGGATTCCTGCTTCATAAAACAGTCTGCCAGACATCGGGCAGGATATAGAAGAAAGTGACTGACAAACCATCAATAGAGGCAAAACAGTCTTTCAAATTTCCTGCTTCATGGAAAAGTCTGCTGGATACTATGGGCCTGTAGGTTGAAGACAGATGCTTAATGATACAGAAGAACTTCGGATGACTGTCCAGGCAGTGAAATGTCTCTGTCAATTCTAGAGTTTTGGAAGTTGCTTACAAAGCCCTTCCTGTTTACTTAGGTAGTATTATATCTTTCTGGAGTCTCTGATGGAGTTGAAGAATAGATAGTTATAATTATAGTTTTCCTTAGTTATGGTATGGTAAAAAGATAAAGTAGATATAAATATTATAACTACAATTCTTACTTGGTAACTGTTTTGTTGTATGTAATTTTACTATGTTAAAGTTAAAATCTTCCTTTTATTTAGACAGAAAAAAGGAGGTGATATGGGATTCCCCTCTGTATGCTATGAATTTGTTTTATTTCCATTGGTTAATAAAGAAGCTGCCTTTGGCCAATGGCTTAATACAATATAGCCAGACTGGAAAAGATATAAATAGAGAGAGTAGGCAGAGTCAGAGAGAAGCTATGTAGCTGCCACAGGAGACAGACGCCAGATGCCAGATGGAACCTTACTGGTAGGCTACAACTATGTGACGATACACAGATTAGAAATGGGTTAATTTAAGATGTAAGAACGAGCTAGGAGTACATTAGAGTCATTAGACAAATAGTGTTGCAATTAATACAGTTTCAGTGGGGTTATTTCGGGTCTGGGTGGCCAGTAATGAAAGAATAGACTCTGACTACAGGCATCAGGTTATTAAGATTTTAGAGCAATACAAAAGAACTTAGGCAGTTTATTAACCTTTTTCTTGTGTTACTGGATAACTTCCAAAATTTGGGTTTGGAACTTGTTTGTTCTTCCTTTTGTTTGATTACTATTAAGCTCATCCATTATAATCTCCATCTCCAGGGGTTTTATTTTAGAAAACTATTTCTATTTATTTGTATATTACTTTTGTTCTGTATTTTTTCTAATTTTATTTCATTTCTTTTAAGGTCTGTTAAGTGTGTGTGTGTGTGTGTGTGTGTGTGTGTGTGTGTGCGTGCATGTGTGTATGCATGCATGTGTGCGTGAACATCCATGGAGGTCAGAAAAGGACATTGAGGTCCCTGTAACTGGAATTGTAGATGGTTGTGAGTTGCCATGTGGATAGTGGTACTAAACCTAGGTCCTCTGCAAGAGCAATGAATATGCTTATCCACTGATCCTTCTATCCTGCCTCAACTTTGAACTTTTAAATTGTTGGAATTGTTAAAAACTATAGGAACTTTTGAAGTTTGGCTGCATTTTGCAATATTAGATGAACATGAGACTTTGGGGACAAGGGGTAAAAGGTTATTATTTAAAGGATGTGATTGGGTGTCAAGTTGATAAAGAAGGAGTAAAGATAGTTAATCTCAACTTGATGATATCTAGATTCACCTGGTAGACAGGCCTTTTGGAATTATCTTGATTATGTTAATTGAGATGAAAAGGCCTGCCCATCGTGGGTGGCCCCATTCTCTTGGAAGGGATCGTGGACTGTAAAAAAAGGAGAAAGTGAACTAGTACATGTATTCTGTGTTCTTCCCTGATTTCCCTCCTGCAATGGACATGACCTTAAACTGTGACTTGCTGCCTCAAGCTACTGCAGATTTCCCTCTTAAACAGATTTAACCCAAACTGTGAACCACAGTAAACTCCTTCCCCTTAGGTCGCCTTTGTTAAGGTGTTTTAATCACAGCAACAAATAATAAACTAAGACCACACCTTACTAGAAAATTAGTGAGACTTGAATATTTAGCTTTCCATTGCTGTTTGCCTGTGGCTTTTGATGAGAACATAATTCTGAAGTTTATTGTGTTTTTATAAAATGTGCTTAGTGCGAATCAAATTAAAAGAAAATAATATGAAAAATCCAAAATGTAGGACACCCAATAAAACCTCTGCTTCATAACTCTCAAAATTGTCAAGCCCCCGCCCTTGTGTGGTATGATATTCTATATTTAAAAAAAAGACAATGACAATCAAAGACACTTGCTATTCTTGATATTTACTATTAAGGAGAAAAATACTAGAAAAAACTTCAAATGATGTTTAGAAAACTTTGAATATTGAACACATAAAGTAATATAATAGTAACATTAAATTTATTTCTTATTATACAGTGTTGTATAAGGTAGTTTTCACCCAAGTATTTGATGTACTTTGAGCATATTCCTTGTCTTTGATGCCTGTACTGCAGTCTTGTAGCTGTCTTCTCCATCTCTCCCAAGGTAATTTTCATTTGATGGCCCCATTTTTTCCACTTGAAATTTTTGAATTGTCATATAATAATTGTGTACACTTAACAGTTATATTGTGACTATTCAACACATCTGTATAGTGTTTATGGATCACATCAGGAGAATTAGCATGTTGCTTCTCAGTCATTCCTTTAGAGCTGACTCACTCTCCTAGTTCATTGTAAAATCTATGCTGTCGTAGACTAACCACCTTAATGTGCTGCAGAACAGTAGGAATGACATGTCGGTGTTGAGTCCGTTGTTTAATCTTCCTTCATGATTCCTTTACGTAATCACTGCTCTTCTCTTCTTCCACGATATATCAACATATTTAACTTTTTCATGTGAGTGAGAACTGTTTGTCTATGCCTGATTTATCTCACTTAACAGGCATTTTAGATTCATCTAAGTTGTCACAAATGGCAGGGTTCCAGTCATTTTAATGGCTGAATTGAATTCCACTGTGTATGCGTGCACGCGCACGCATACACACACAGTGTTCTTTTAGTCTGCTGACTGACACCTGGGTTGAATCTATACCTTGACTATTGTGTGCAGTGCTACGGTGAGCATGGGAGCTCCCGCAGCTCTTTGATGTGTTAATTCTACTTTGAATATATTCCACACGTGGAATTACTGGGTTATAAGATAGTTCTGCCTTTCTTTTCTGAGGAGCCTCGTCACAGTTATGCTAATACATCTTCCTACAAGCAGGGCACGGGCATTTCTCGTTCTTCACACCCTCCCGGCATTTGTTACCATTTGTCCCTTTCTTGGCCACCATTCTCACTGCTTCTCTTTAATTGCGGCTCAGTACCATTTTGACTTCTGATTCCATCGTTTTCTGGTGTCTTTTACGATATTCAGGAGGAAGTTTCAAGCATTCCTTGGATTTATGGATCTAGAGTTGAGAGGATGGGTCTGAGTTGGGCATAAAATATATGAATTATTTTCAAATATAAATAAGTTATTTCTTTTGGCTGAATGGGATCACCTAAGAGAATACAGAGTGTGAAAGAGACAGGGCTATATTTCAACTGCTGAGTAATAAAACATTAATTTTCTTGACAGAGGAGGATGAGTCAGTAAGAGGAAAAAAATTATAATATGGACACAAGGGAAAGAGAATGTCTCAGGAGAGGGAGGTAGATATGACAAATGATGTTGAGATGCCAGAAACAGAAGAGGAGTAAGAAACATCACTCTGGCTTAACCAGACAGAAGCCATTGCTGACTTTAGCCCTCTTCTTCTTCTTCTTATTGTTGTTGTTGTTGTTGTAGACTGTCGAGGCGGAGGTCAAATTTGAGTGGGTTAAATGTGGATATGTAGTTAAAGAATAGAAGTTGACTTCTGTGTTCATCTTCTCCCTCCTTCTGCTCTTCAACTGGGCCTTGGGAGCTCAGTCCAGTCCTGGATGGAGATGAGAGGGCCTTGGGCTTCCCACAGGGCAGGGTAACCTGCCCTCTCTTAGGACTGGAGGGGAAAAGGGGAGGGGGAGTGGGGAAGCGGGAGGGAAATGGGAGGAGCGGAGGAGGTGGAAATTTTGAATGGTACTATTTATAATGCAATAATAAAAAATTAAATGTGGAAAAAAAAGAATAGAAGTTGTAAATATAAACTTTCAAATACAGATTGTGACTAAAAGAACGTGGTAGATTTAATTTTAAAATAATCCAGTGGTGAGAGGACTTCTGGTAATGACTGCTTTAGAGCAAGCTGCCCCCAAAAGGCAGCTGGCAACATGAAAAAATATTTTAATCTACTTAATGGCCCTGTTAATCTATAAAGGGGCTCTAAAGACACAAGAAGGGCACTCCTTGGGTACAATCGCTCCGAGCCATGAGATGAGCATTTGGGAATGATATTTTTCTCTCTTAATGGAATTTGTTTATTTCATTTTCTGATAAAAGAAATGCGCAGAGATTTTTTTTTACAAGAGATTAATGAAACTCCAGAAAATGGTAATTTTTTGTTGGGAAGCCTTCTATGTGTAGAATGGATTTATTGTATAAATAAGGGTGACGGCAAAAATTGATAGGCCCAGCTGAGCAAACACTAAAGTTTAATTTTTTTCTCTACTCTTAAGCCCTGATTGGATTGTGCTAATTTGGGATTGTTTATGCCACAATGTAATTGGCTACTAGATGGAAGGCAAATCCTCTGTAGTAAATGAACATATCTATGAGTTCAAATCATCTCTCAGCTTTTAAAATAAGTTTATTCATTTACTTTACATTTCGTTTGCAGTTTTCTCTCCCTTTTCTCCTCCCAGTCCCTCCCCACAGTTCTCTCTTTTCCTACCCCCCAATCCACCCTCTTCCATTTCTGTTTAGGAAAGGATAGGTCTCCCATGAATATCAACAAAGCATAGCATATCAAGTTATAGTAAGATTAAGCACCTCCCCATGTATCAAGGCTGGGCAAAGTGACCCAGTATGAGGTAGGGTCCCAAAAGCCAGTAAAAGAGTCAGAAACAGCCTGTTCCTGCTGTTAGGAGTCCCACAAGAGGACCAAGCTACACAACTGTAACATACATGCAGAGTGCCTACATCGGTCCCATGCAGGCTCCCTGGTTGTCAGGTCAGTCTCTGTGAGCCCCTGTGAGCCCAGGTTAGTTGATTCTGTGAGTTTTCTTGTGGTGTTCTTGACTCCTCTGGCTCCTACAATCCTTTCTCCCCATCTTCTCCAGGATTCACCAAACACCACCTAATGTTTGGCTGTGGATCTGCATCTGTATCCATTAGTGGCTGGATGAGAAGCTGCTCTGATAACAGTTGGGATAGACACCAATCTGGTCATAGGAGATGGCCAGTTCAGGCTACTACCCATTATTAATAGGAGTCTTAGCTAGAATCATCCTTACAGATTCCTGGGAGATTCACTTGCAGCAGGTCTTTACCTGATCCCCGAAATGCATTCCCCTTTCCAGGGGTCTCTTTCAGGATTCTCCCCCGACACCACCCCCAACCTGATTGCTCATATTCCTATCCCCACCTGCCCTCAGTCCACTCATGAACTTTCTTCTGTTTCCTCTTCCCAGAGAGATCCAGCCACTCCCTCCCCTCAACCATTCTTGTTATCTGATCTTTCTGGGTCTGTGGATTGTAGCATAGCTATCCTTTATTTTACAGGAAGTTGTCTCCTGTGCCAATGCATTCAAGGCTCTTCCC
This sequence comes from Ondatra zibethicus, assembly GCA_004026605.1. NCBI lineage: Eukaryota > Metazoa > Chordata > Mammalia > Rodentia > Cricetidae > Ondatra > Ondatra zibethicus. The sequence continues at coordinate 228,714 of PVIU01000105.1, forward strand.
CACTTCTCTTATATCAGCTTCAGTGTAGTTGGTCTTATATTGATGTCTTTGATCCACTTGGACTTGAGTTTTGTGCATGGTGATAGATACAAATCTATTTCATCCTTCTATATACTCACATCCAGTTATAGCAGCACCATTTGCTGAATATGCTTTCTTTTTAGTCATTGTATAATTTTGACTTCTTTGTTGAAAATCAGGTGACCATAGGTGGGTGGGTTTATGTGTAGGTCTTTGATTCCATTAATCCACATTACCATGTGGTTTTTTTTTATTACTATATCTCTGTAGTAGATCTTTGAAATCTGGGATGGTGATATCTCTGTAAGCTCTTTTATTGTATAGGATTGTTTTAGTTATCCTGACTTTTTTTCATATGAAGTCGAGCATTGCTATTTCAAGGTCTGTGAAGAATTGTGTTGGAATTTTAATGGGAATTGCATTGAGTCTGTAGAATGCTTTAGGTAAGATGGCCATTTTTACTATGTTAATCATACCTATCCATGAGTACGGGAGATATAATTTTCTGATATCTTCTTCAATCTCCTTCTTAAAGACTTGAAGTTCTTATCATACAGGCCTTTTACTTGTTTGATTAGAGTTATAATACCAAGATATTTTGTATTATTTGAGGCTCTTGTGAAGGGTGTTGAGTCCTTGATTTCCTTCTCAGACCATTTATCATTTGTATGTAGGAGGGATACTTATTATTTTGCATTCATCTTATATCCTTTCCGAGCTGTATTCTCTTGATGTCCTTTAGTTGTCTTATTGCTCCAGCTAGAATTCCTAGTACCATATTGACAAAACTTTGTCTTGTTTCTGATTTTAGTGAAATTGCTTTGTGTTTCTCTCCATTTAATTTGATCTTGGTATTCAATTTGCTGTATATTGCTTGTATCAGTTTTAGGTATATCCCTTGTATCCCTAATCTTTCCAAGACTTTTATCATGAAGGGGTTTGGATTTTGCTGAAGGCCTTTTCAGGGTCTAAGGAGATAATCATGTGTTTTTTTCATTCATTTTGTTTATGGATTGCACTGTCAGATTTTCATATGTTGAACCATCTCTGCATTCCCTGCATTAAGGATGAAGCCGATTTGGATGATATTTTTGATGCATTCTTGGATTTGGTTTGCCAATATTTTATTGAGTATTTTTCTATCAATGTTCATGGGTGAAATTGGTCTATAATTCTCTTTCTTTTTTCAGTGTTTGTGTAGTTTGGGTATCAGGGTGATTATGGTCTCATAGGAAGAATTTGGCAATGTTCCTTCTGGTGAGAGTAGAATGTTAGGGTCTCCCACTATTATTGTGTGGGGTTCTATGTGTGATTTAAGCTTTAGAATTTTTCTTTTACAAATGTGGGTACCCTTTAATTTGGGCATAGATGTTCAGAACTGAGTTATCATCTTGGTGGATTTTTCCCTTGATAAATACGAAATGTCCTTTTCCTTCTCTTTTGATTAATTTTTGTTAGAAGTCTGTTTTATTAGGTTAGCAGCACCAGCTTGCTTCTTAGATCCAGCTTGCTTCTTATCTTCATAAAGTCATTTTAAGGTCATTTTTTTGTGCTTCAGCTATACTAGATTGCTCAGGTCTTCTTGTTGTAGGATAGCTGGACTCTGGTGTTGCCATATTGCCTTTTCTGTTATTGATTGTGTTCTTACACTGGTGTTTAGGCATTTAGATTTGAGATGATTACAGGTCTAGGTGTTGATTCCTGCATTTGTCTTTGTTGGATGGGTGCTTTGTTCCTTAATTTCTTTTTCTTCTCTGGTATTCTGCCTAAATGGCTAAGGGTTCTGGTGACTAGCATGTCTTCAGGTCCAGTAGGATGTTCCCTCTACAGTTTTGGGGCTGGAAGTTCGTAGATCTGGTCTGGCCTCTAGTAAAGTTGAAGTCTTCTTCTGAAGTTGAAGACCAGTATATGGAGCCCAGGGGAAGGGGTATCTTATCTGGGGTCCTTAGGACCACTCTGACCTCTGATAAAGCTGCTAGGACTGTGGAGCCTAGGGTAGGGGATGCAGTTTGGGACTGCTGGGCAGGCTTTAAGAAGTGTTAGCTGACAGTGGGCAGTATCCTACCTGGCCTTGCATAAGCCTGCTGGGGCTGTGGGCCCTAGTATGGAGCACAAGGGATGTTTTTTTTTTTTTAAATATAAAAAGGTGTAAAGTTCTTTTTAGATGTGTTAAAAGTCCTAAGTCAAGAAGGTGAGGAAGCAAAGTTACTTGAAGTGGACTTAAAGGGAAGGCAGTCATGGCATTGACCTACTGTGTAACCTGCAGGCATAAGGTAATTGTTACAGATTATTCAGTCTTTGTTGTTTGGTGTTTGTTTTTCTCTTCTTCATTGGATAAATGAAATGTTTGTTTTCCTTGGTTGGAAGTTCTATATTCCAGCTTTGTCTTTCAGTGGTGGAGTGCCTCCTCAATAAGATTTATGTTCACTTCTCTCGATTTAAAGTATTTTAAAATATATTTTTAAAAATTTATATATATAATATGTACCATATTTACATGATTTTCCCTCTCTCCAACACCTCCACACCCCTCTTGCTCCCTTTCCTTCTCCTATTTATGGTGGGTTGTGTTTAATTGTTAATGGGTGTTCTGGTTGTCTAGCGGTTTTAGGATTTGGGGGGTCTTTCCTAGGGTTAATGGTGTTTTTGATTTATTTAGGGGGTATAATGGTTGTATTTGGTTATACAACTGCTATGTCTGCTGAGGAATACCCTGAAACATGGGTTTCTAGCTGATTAGTGTTAGGGGTGTTAGTGATGAGTATATTTATGGAAATAGCTATGTTGTTTGTGACTGAATATTATGATGGGTCAGAAGTGGTATTGGAATTTAATAGTTTAGGTGGTTGAGCAGTTTATGATGGTGATGGGTTGGGTTTAATGGGTGAGGGAGGTGCTGGTGTGGCTGCTTTGTATAGCTGTTCAGCGTGGTTAATGGTTGTTTCTGGTTGAACTTTATTTATGGGTGTGTTTATTATTATTGAAATTACTCGGGGAAATTAAATGTAAAGTAAAATTGGGATTGATAGTAGTGTAATTAGGAATGAAAGGAAGTAGAGTTTTACTAATCCTTTTTGGTTGCTAAGTGTAGAAGAAGTAATTGTATGTAAGGTAGAAGTGGTTTTTGGGATGGCTTTTTCTAGTCAGATTAAATCAAGAAGGTTTAAAGCTGTTTTGAAGCTTATGTTAAGTGTTTTTTCTGGTAATAGTCGGTGCATAATTGTTGGGAAGTAACCTAGGGAGGTTGAAAATGAGTTGGTTGTTGAAGGTTTTGTTGGTGATAGGTTATTGGTTAGGTTGTTTAGTTCTAATGTGATGGCGAATCCTATGATAGTTACTATTAGTGCTGTAGTTTTTAAATATCATGGTATGGTTATAATTTGGGTTGTCATTGGTGGGATGTTGTAGGAGATAAAGAAACCAGCTATAATGCTTCCTAGGGCTAATCGTTTGATTGGGTTAATTAGGAGTGGGTTGTTTTCGTTAATGATGATTGAGGGTGGGAATGGGGTTTTGTTATTAAAACGAAATAGATAATTCGTATACTGTATACAGCTGTTATTGAGGTGGCTACTAGTGTTACTAAAAGGGCTCAGGCGTTGGTATAGCAGGTGTTGGCGGCTTCGATAATTAAGACTTTTGAGTAGAAGCCTGTGAGGAAGGGGGTACCAGTAAGGGCTAGGCTTCCAATGATTAGGCATGAGGATGTAAATGGTATGGCTTTTGCTAGTCCGCCTATTTTTTGAATATCTTGTTCGTCGTTTAGGCTGTGGATAATGGATCCAGAGCATATAAATAATATGGCTTTGAAAAATGCGTGTGTGCAGATATGTAAGAAGGCCAGGTATGGTTGATTAATGCCTAGTGTGACTATTATTAGGCCTAGCTGACTTGATGTTGAAAATGCTACAATTTTTTTAATGTTGTTTTGTGTAAGTGCACAGATTGCTGTGAATAAGGTGGTTATTGCGCCTAAGCATAGTATGGTTGTTAGGATGAGACTATTGTTAGAGATTAGGGGCCTCTTTTTAATTTTTCTTTAACTATTATTACACACTCTCTCTCTCTCTCTCTCTCTCTCTCTCCCCACAATACACAAACATATAAATACAACCTGCTGAGTCAATTTCATGTTATTCATGTGATTTTTTAGTCGTCTAACTTGTTATTGGATAACCACTGAGGAGCTCATCCCTGGGGAAGACTGATTTTCCCTCTCTCAGCACTAATTCATTGCCATAGCCCTTTGTTTAGGGGTTGGGCCCCATGAGAACCCCCCTCTCTCTGTCGGCATGTCAACTGGCTTGTCATTGTCTGGGTCTTGTTTAGGTGGCCATGTTGCCGAGCTATCGTGGGCGCAGCTCCTCTGCTGTATGGAGCAGACAATGTCTTGTAGTGGATCCCCTGGTCTTAGGGCTCTTGCAATCTTTCTCCTTCCTCTTTCCCAGTGTTCTCATGGGGTTCACAACTGAGTAAGACAACTGATGGCTACCCACCCCCCAGCAGCCCACACAGTGCCTTCTGGTATTAGGAAAACTAGCCAGCAGGAAGAAAGCTTTCTGGTCAGTACTGACTTGATTGCTCCATGTCCTGTGAACAAACTGTGTAGTTTCATCAGTAATAGAGTCTTTACCATTCATGTTGTTGTAGGCAAACCAAAAGCTTCATTAATTTCTGAGCTTACCAATATTTACGTCATCCTTAAACTAGATAGTCTCACACTTACTCCTAGACTTTTGTGTCTTTAACTGTTTTTACGTTATTTATATTATTTAGAATTTCACTTCTGGTTGATTATAGACATACTTTTTCTTTTATCCTTTAAAATTGGACAGTGATACATCTCACTGAGAAATTTGGTACCTTATCACTTCCCATATCTCCTATACATCTAAATCATCCTTACACTGCAGAAGTTTGTAGCAAGGCTTTATAAACTGTGTGTCCGAACACCTTTTACCATGCTTCCAGGTTTGAATGGCAATTTAAATGTTTCTTTGATAATTTAAAAATATTTCTCCATTGATTTCTTGAATGTAGTGTTAGGAGTGAGGAGTGGTGTGTGATGTATTTTTTTTATTAATTATCTGTTCTTTCTTTATAGAAGCTTTTAGGCGTTTTTGCTTTGTCTTTTTTAATCTTTAATTTGCCTCTATGCAGAGGCATAATTTTTCTTATATGACCTATTTGACATTCTAGACTGTTTTGCATTTTTATATTCTTTTGTTTTCTTTTACTTCCAAGAAATTAACTCCATTATTCCTTGAAAAATGTGAAAGATGTATTTAATTTTGGTCATGTGCACATGAACGTGTCTATGTGCGTGTGAGCACAGGTATCTGCAGACGTCAGAACAGTGTGTCAGGTTTCCTGGAGGTGATGTGTCAACAACGGTATGCTGTCTGATGTGCATTCCAGGAAGAGAACTCAGGTCTCCTGCAGGAGCATGGCGTGCTCCTAACCATCGAGCGTCTTTCCTGACCCCCTCCAGGTGTTTTCATCCTCTATTTTGTCTTTCTCTCTGGAAGTCTAGTTACCCGTGTGCAGGCAGGTTTTCCCATCTTCTCCTTTTTGAGATGTTCTTTCAGATCCCACTTCTGTGCTTCCTCCTCTCACCTCCAGAGAGCTGCTCAATTTGTAAGTTACAGTTTTACCCACCAGCTATACTTACGAGCTCATCTTTCTCTGGATTTACCAGACACCTCTTGTGGTCATTACTTGGATAATAGATGGCTGGCAAGAGTTAAAGCGGATTAAGAGGGTGGCTCCCAGGACAGAGGCTCAGGAAGGGCAAAGCAAGTCCTTAACACTTTTGTTCTCCTCTCAGAGGGTAACTTCTTATGCTAGATTTAACTTTCAGGTTCCATGAGGAGGCAGTACTTGCCAAAGCAGCCTGTCTGAGTGGTAACCCAAAGTCCTGGGTGATTGGAAAGGCCGTGCCTGCTCCCCCTTACCAGGTCATTCACTCACCCATATGTAAAGGGAATCCCTTTAAGCAAATTTTAACCTAACTTATTGTATGCTAATAAGAAGTGAATTTAAAGGGGTTGGTAAGCTGGTTCAGTGATTAAGAGCACTGGCTCTTTCCAGCACCCACATGGTGACTCACAGCTGTCTGTAACTTCAGTTCCAGGGAATCTGACATTCTCTTCTGGCCTCTGTGAGCACCAGGCAGGCAAGTGGTGCACAGACATACATGTAAGCAAAACACCCATGTAAGAAAATAAAAATAAATACATCTTAAAAAAATAGAAAGAAAAAAAAAGGAGTGAAATTGAAGTGTACTCCAATAAAGAAGGTGCAGTGGTGCACTCCTGAGACCCCAACATTTTGTAAGTTCAGGGCCAGCTTGGGCTTCCTACCAGTTCCAGGATAGCTTGGGCTAACTAGTGAGACCTTTTCTCAAAACAAACAAACGAACAAGCAAACAAACAAATAACAAAAATCCCAGCACATGTCACTCAAAAATTGCAAATAAAACAAAAATTTAACATGTACATATTTCTGTAATCATCTGGGCCAGATCATCTTTAAAAAGATGTGTGCGCGCGTGTGTGTGTGTGTGTGCATATGTGGAACCCAGAGGTTAACCTTGGGTATTGTTCCTTAGTCACTGTCTGCCCTGGTCTTTGAGAGAGAGTGCCACTGGTTTGCTGCTGCTGACTAATCTAGGCTGTCAACACCCATGTCTTCCTGCCTTCCCTCCCCAGTGCTGGAATTGTAAGTGTAGGCTGCCATGCTTTTTTTGTGTGTGGTTTTGGGGATTGGACTCAGTCTTCATGCTCACATGGAAAGTTCTTTACCAACTGACCCATCTCTCCAGCTTCAGCATCCTTCTTTTACCACAGCCTGAAAGAGGATAAGCCATAAAATTAGTGAATGTTACAATAGTGCAATCTTTCTAGAACAGTACATCCTGCAGTATATTATTTCAGTCATGTCTCCATAGCCTGTAGCTGTCCGGTTTGTAGCATGGAGTGTGTGTTAAAGTTGAACACGTGACTTTGTCTGATGTGTGGCTTTTAGCACTTAGAAAATGCAGACTTATGCTGGACTGGTTAGTCCAACACTACACATCCACCTCTCCAGCTCCAGAAAGAAAACCATAGCCACACCCAGTCTCCAAGTTCTAGGACTACTACACTCAACAGCACACACCCAGTCTCCAAGTTCTAGGACTACTACACTCAACAGCAGCCATTCTAGGTCTTCTATAGAATGGCTTTGGTTCCAATTGTCCTTCTCTACATTTGACGTTCACTACGTGACAAATAAAGAAGCTTTCTATTTCTATGAGTGAAGGAGTCAACTTCCTACCTAAATAGATGTAAGAACTATAAAACACCACCCGACCAGCTCACAGTTATGAGCCATGACAATAAAATACAAACACCAAGCACTCAGAATTCCAAGAATGGTGTCTACAGTGGTTTCTTTTTTTTTTATATAAGGGTTTTTATTTTCCTTTTTTAAAAAAAGAAAACAAACTATCTTTTTTCATTTTACATACCAATCCCAGTTCCCACTTCCTCCCCTCCTACCATTCCCTCCACCTTCCCTGCCACCCCACCCCCCATCATGTACTCCTCAAAGAGGGTAAGGCACATTGCTTTGACAAAAGACCAAGGCTCTCTCTACTATATCTAGGCTGAACAAGGTATTCATCCAAAGAGAATGGGTTCCAAAAAAAAAAAACAGTACAAGCAATAGGGATAAATCTGGTGTCACTGCCAGTGTCCCCACAGTCTGCCCAGCCATACAACTATCACCCACATTCAGAGGATCTATTTCCATCCATTTGCATGCAAATTTCAAGATGTCATTATTTTTTACAGTGGTTTCTTTGAGGTCACCTCCCAATATCCCCTCTTAGATCACTCAGGTCTGTGGCCCAAGATCATACATCATAATTTGAAGAGTCTTGAATGTGTATGTCTTCTGTCTTGTAGGGAAAAGATGGAAGGGGTATGCCCTGGACTGTCCAGTCCTCCTTCTCTGTGATGCTATGCAATGAAATTTGACTTGCCCTCTGCATGGCCTAGCTAGGGAACCCTAGAGAGGAGACTGAGCAGCATTTGGAAAGGCAGCGCAGCTCAGTGGAAAGGGTCATTATTTATGTCAAGATGTTATCTTACTTAAGATTTCCTATGACTTCCAGAAAATTCATAGACCCAAGTACTTTATAAAAATTACCAAAACATAAGTCTGTAAAAGGCTCTGGGTTTTTTTTGCAGGGGAGGCAGGGATTGGCTAAACTTTCTGTGAAGGGCTAGTTAAGTTTTTTCTAGATTTGTGGATTGCTACAACTTGACTCCATTACTAAAACAAAGGCCATCATGGACAACAAGGAAAAAAATGGATAGAGCCATGTCCCAGCAAATCTTTCCTTAGAAAATAAGAGCAGAGGGCTGAATCTGGTCACAGATCATAGCTGCTTATTATCCATGAATTCCTTGGGAAGGCCCTAGGCAGTCCCTGTGTCTACTAATGTGCTAGACTTCAGTTATAAGATGGGATGGATATTTCGGCGTTAAACAAACCGTAAGTGTAAGTAGTCATACATGGTAACTGACACCCAGATAGAACTCAAATGCCTGGGAGAGTCATCCGTCCTTATATGACTAAGGCAAATGCAATATTTGAAGTAAAAATATTTTTACATTTTTTTCTTCGACTGCATAATCCTAAGGAAAGGTGTTTGCATGTATTAATGTCAACATCTATGAAAGTGGTTACATCTCTCCAGTGTTGTGTAAGAAGCACGAGGGGAGAGGAGTGGGAACCAAGAAGGTGTGCCTGCACTGTGATTAGCTGCCTCCGGAAAAAAACAATGGTTTTGTATGTAGCCATTTGACTTGGGAAATACTGGAGTACAGATTTCTAGCTCTTCAAAAACCCTTAGCCAAGAGTTAGTCAGTTAGGGAGGCATGAAGGATAGGCGATATAACTATGACGGTTAGTACTGATTGTGAGTTTGACACCACCTAGAACAGTGGTTCTCAACCTGTGGTGTGGGTCTTGACCCCTTTGGGGTTGAACAACTCTTTCACTGTAGTTGCAGATCAGATATTTACAGACATTACAATTCACAGCAGTAGCAAAATTAGTTACAAAGTAGCAATGAAAATAATTTTATGGTTGGGTGTAGTAAGAGGAGAGGGCCATGTTCTCGGTGCCCGAAATAATCACATGGAAATTGTATTAATTAAATTACTGCCTGGCCCATTATATCTAGTCTCTTCTTGGCCAACTCTCACTCTTGATCTAACCCATTTCTATTAATCCGTGTTCACCACGAGGTCATGGCTTACCAGGAAAGCTTCTAACCAGCGTCAGTCTCGGGCAGGAGAACCATGGTGTCTGCCACACTACCTTCTTCCCAGCATTCCATTCTATCTACTCTGCCTACCTGATTTCTGCCCTATCAAAAGGCCAAGGCAGTTTTCTTTATTCACCAATGAAAGCAACACAAATACAGAAAAACCTCCTACACCATTTCCTCTTTTTCTATTTAAACAAAATAGAAAGGCTTTCACTTTAACATAGTAAAATTACATATAACAAAACTGTTATCAAGCAAGATTTATAGTTACAATATTTATATCTATTTTATCTTTTATCATAACAAAGGAAAACGATAACTATAACTATCTATTCTTCAACTCCATCAAAGACTCCAGAAGGATATAATATTACCTAAGTAAACAAGAAGTAAGCAACTTCCAAAACTCTAGAAATGACAGAGACATCTCACTGCACGTACAATCACCCAAAGTTCTTCTGTACTGTTGGGGCATCCATCTTCAGCCTACAGGCCCATAGTATTCAGCAGACATTTCCACGAAGCAGGAAAATTCAAAGACAGTTCAGTCACTTTCTTTTGTATCCTGCAGAATGTCTCACAGACTCTTTCATGAAACAGGAACCCCGAAGGATCATCTCACCTTTAGGTGAGTTCAGCAGTCCTCTCTCTGTGAGTTCTTTGTGTCCAATTTATGCAACAGTCCAGGCAAGAGCAGTTTCTTGCCCAAATGGATAACCAACTCCATAAGGAGCCTCTTCGATGCCTATCTTCCTTTTGAAGTAGATTGATGCTGCCAGGAACAGATGTGTCTCATTGTCATGAAAAACCCTAAGTTATTAAACCATTTAAAATGCCATATTCTGTAGTCTTTGAGAGATATGAAAAATGCCTATTTAACTGAAATATATCTCTGTATATCTAGAAAATCTAACTAACATGTCTACAACTTTGACTATTATTGATGATTATCCATTAACAACCTATATTTCCTAATTATACATTACATTTTTAAATGAACTACACAATCACAATACCTTAAACTTGTATCAATAAATCAAGATTTATACCAATGCAAATTATTCATATCTATATCATACATATATTCATATATAGATATAGATATTTAACTATCTATATCTATATCATATCCCCCTTTAAATGTAAAAGAACATTTATAAACAATATTTTGGAATATGGGCATAGTTTTTTCTCTCCAAACTTCTTCCTGCTGTATGGGGGCACTGTCAATCAGGTCTTTCATGGTGTATCCTGTGTGCCAGGTTCATCTCATTCAGCAGTTGAGTGATTTTCTGAAGGTGTTCCTGGTGACCTTTCAGGAGAACGTGGTCTATCATACCATATTGGTCTTGAAACAATCCATAGGGTCTCATCTTCTGTGAAAACAAAAGAAGAACCTCTTTTCCAAAGCATCATATCCTTAGACCCAAATTCTGAAGTCATAATACCTTTATGATATACATGCTGGTTTGGCTCAGCAGCACACACAATGAAATGTCTCTCTGTATTTAGCTCCTTTACAGTCAAAAAGTTCAAAGAAAATACAATAATACATATATAATCCAGACTCTCTGTGAATTTTCCATTTTACATGGCTTATTTTTTCTTTATGATTAACTGTACTTTGTCTCTTTAAAGACTTTACCCTTTTTTAAAAGCATTAACTTTATTTCATGACTCTCTATACTCTTTTTCTTTTCTCTCCCAAGCCTACGTACAGCCATCCAACACTGTGACCCATTTAGAGGTCTTTTATGTCTGAATCTGTCCTATTGCATTTAATTGTCTTTAATTGTCTACTGTCTTGAAGAGCTTTTAAAATGTTAAGCAGCTTGGTTGCAGCTGCTCTGGATGTTGGCTCCACCTCTCTCCAATTTCAAAATGGTGGACACACCATTTCTGCTAGCTATGGGGCCGCCAGGCAGGAGCCGTGCTCAGCAGTCCCACCCGGAAAGCCCCGAAATAACCACATGGAAATTGTATTAATTAAATTACTGCCTGGCCCATTATATCTAGCCTCTTCTTGGCCAACTCTCACTCTTGATCTAACCCATTTCTATTAATCTGTGTTCACCACGAGGTCATGGCTTACCGAGAAAACTTCTAACCAGCGTCAGCCTCAGGCAGGAGAACCATGGCATCTGACACACTATCTTCTTCCCAGTGCTCTGTTCTGTCTACTCTGCCTACCTGATTTCTGCCCTATCAAAAGGCCAAGGCAGTTTTCTTTATTCACCAATGAAAGCAACACAAATACAGAAGAACCTCCTACACCAGTTGGGGGTCGCCACAACATGAGGAACTATGTTAAAGGGTCACATTAGGAGGGTTGAGAACCACTGATCTAGCAACATCTAGGTGAGAAGTCTCTGAGCAGGTTTGGGAGGGATCATGTAGGTTAGGTTAGTCTCTGGGCATGCCTGTGAAGGATCATCTGGATTGATTTAATTGAGATAGGAAGACCCTTCCTAAGTGTGAATAGCATCATTCTGTGGGTTGTAACCCTGGACTGAGTAAAAAGAAGAGGAGCTGAGTGCTAGCCCTGAACTGCTTCCTGGATGTGGATGAGTGTGAATAGCTGCCTCCAGTTCCTGCCATTGAGACTTCACATTTGGGAAGTACACCTTGGAACTGTGTGCTGAAAGAAACCCTTCCTTTCTTAGGTTGCTTTGGTTTGATATTTTGTCAAAGTGATGAGACAAGTAGCTAATACAGGAAACTTCTAGAAGACACTATCTAGGAAGCCACTGAGCTGAAGGAAGCTTGGGTTTGTGGCACGGATACAGGTGACTGTGACAGTTCTGCTGTTTCCTAGTCTCAAATCCTGCTGTCTTTCCTTACTCCAAGGCTTGCTCACAGATAGCAACATCGGCTTTTGTTGACTGGTCCCTGGTCTTTGATTAAATTATGTGATTTAATTCAGAGATCTTGTTTTCTTAGACATCTGGTCAGCATTTCCCCTTTAAAGTAGTAAGCATTACTGCGTTGCTGTCTTGTCCTGTTTTTATATGTAATGCAATTTAATTTTATGGAGAGAGATTAGAAAGCTGCCTTTAGTCCTGTGTTTCACACTTGCCCAGATAATTGACATTTATGAGACAGAAAGTCTTCTAGGTCTGAAGGGGTGGATCAGCAGATAACATGTTTGCTGCTTAAGCTATGAGAACCTGAATCCAGAGTCCTAGCAGTCGGGTAAAAGCCAAGCATAGCAGTATGAGTCTGTGTTGTCTAGTTTGGATGGTCGACTTGACACAGTGTGGAATCACCTGGAAAGGGTGTCTCAGTGAGCAGCTTTCTAGGTTAGCTTGGTCTGCGGGCATGCCTTTGCTTGTCTTACATGAGTAGTTGGGTGGGAAGCCTCATCCCGAATGTGGACATCATTGAACCCCACCTGTATACATTCATTCACCATTTTCTCCTCCTGTCTGTGCTGTGACTGGTTCTCTCAGACTCCTGCCATTATGCCCTCCCCACTTTTGCCAGGACATTTCTTATCATAACCAGAGAAAAAGAAACCACAATAGTGGCTGTAACTCTAGCATGGGAAGGCAGAGAGAGGCAGATCCTAGGGGTTCATTGGCCAGCCAGTCTAGTTAATTGGTGAGCTTCAGGCTCAGCAAAGAGACCCTGCCTCAAAAAATCATGTGGAGAGTGACTGAGGAGGTCACTTGAAGTGCACCTCTGGCCTTGTGCATGAACAGATATGTGTGCCTGTACACATGCACACAACACATTAAGGCATGCATGTTTGGTCTGGGGTTGTAGCTCTGTGGTAGGCAGAGCACTTGGCTCTGCTTTCAGTCTACAATGCTTCAAAAGTTAAGACCACACAGAGCTCTCTGGAAAGTTAGAGCAATTTGAAACAACAACAACAACAACAACAACAACATGTAGACAACAGACATTCTTTCCTGATGCATTTTCCTGTAGATACGTTGTTCATCCACACTTGGTCCAAGCTGGTGTTACAGAAGCTAGGGGCTCCAAGTGTTTAGTAATGAAGGATAGAGCTCACGACTGCTATGACTAATGAGGAAGCCAACCAGGATGACAGCGGCCACGACAGCAAGAAGCTTCGTCTTGTGTAAATTGAGCAGTAGAAGCTCAGGGAAACGCAGAGTGAAATATCATCTTTGGGCTCATGTTGCCTTCAGAGGTGACACAGAAAACGAAAAAGCAATCCAAGCTACTTTGTAATCTGGAATCTTCCTTGTAGGTAATGTCACTATCAAGGAACTAGGCCATTTCCCTTCCCTTTTCCCCTTCCCTTTCCTTTCCCTTCTTTAGCCCTTTTCCCCTTCCCTTTCCTTTCCTTCCTTCCTTCCTTCCTTCCTTCCTTCCTTCCTTCCTTCCTTCCTTCCTTCCTTCCTTCCTTCCTGCCTTCCTGCCTTCCTGCCTTCCTTCCTTCCTTTTTCTTTTCATTCTCTTTCCCCCTTCCCTACCTCCCCTTCTTTTGTCTTCACCATTCTGGTTGTTTTGTTTTTTTTCTTACCTCTGCTGGCTTACCCACTCCCCATTCCTGGGTAGCTTCATTACAGAAACCATCCATCGTATTTTGCTACTTTTCCAGAACATTGTTTGGGACCTCTGTTCCTCATATCCTTGTATGTACATCAATCACATTTTAAACTTGCTAGCATCTGGTTGCCCTTCACACTCAAGACAAACAGCTCTTGATTTTCATCAAGTGTATTGTTTCTGTAAGTCCTTTTTAGAGCAAGTTGAGAGAGGTGGATTCTGGATGTGTAGAATGGCTTCTTTTCCTCCAAAAATGTGTGAGAAGTCTTTTTTGCTAGCTTTCATGATTCATTCACCCTTGGCAGAAGTTCTAGAGGTGATGAAGCCTGGAGTGGGGGTGGGGGAAGAATTGTAGTGTTCATCACTGGATAGACTAGTTTCTGGTCCCAGAAATGACAAGATAACAGCTATTTAATCACTAGAGCAACTCACTGACTCAAATACTAATTCTTTTTTTTTTTTTTTTTGGTTTTTTGAGACAGGGTTTCTCTGTAGCTTTGGAGCCTGTCCTGGAACTAGCTCTTGTAGACCAGGCTGGTCTAAATACTAATTCTTTCTCTTTTCTTTTGAAAACAGAACGATAGAATATTTCACTGCCCAGGATGACACTGTGCTATAAACATAAAAAACCTCAAGAGATAGATATTACCATTAATTTTTTTGTAGTAAGGAAATATAAGCTATAGAAATAAATGATGGTGACATGGTCACTGGATCTTGTGGGTGACTCTATGACCACCATAATTGCTTCGAGGCTAGTGATGGTTCTATATGCTGGGAAAATGATGGAAGTGTCGTTAGATTTCAGGAATGAAGGAGAGACCTGAATGTACCTTAGTTATTTTCAAGTTCTTTCCCTAACTGTATACTCTAGTTCATTGATGAAGATATATCTGAAAATAGATTTTGAATTTATTTATTAGTAACATAGTAAATTTTGAACGGGCAGGGTCTTAGAGAAAAAGATCTGAAAATTTTCTTAGTATGAATTTTTTCATATTTTCTCATATTTACTCCCTATTCCTTAGTATGAAGACAAATATGTTTATATTTTGGGTCAGATCTGAGCTTACCCTGTCCCCCCAGATATGATTCCTCATCCCTAGTGTCACTTGAACTTTTAATATGTTCATCTTATGTTCTGGAAGGAGAGTGCTCAGCACACTAAGATAGCCCAGAACCATGTATCCCCTGAATCACCATTCAACTTTAATTCTGTAACTACTTTGCTAATCTTTCTAACTGTAATAATAACTTGTTAATAAAATTTTCCAGGATTTATTGACATTATCTCTAGAAGTGCCTGGTAGAAAACTTCATCTTAAATGAAATCGTGTTAATAATAGCCATTGCCAGCAGTAACAAAGGATGCTATACAATCACCATCAAGTAGATAGCCAATGTCCCTCACTGTATGTCACTTCTATGGTCACTACTGCTGATTTAATCTGATTGGTTACTTTAAGGGTGTCCTAGGTCCATCAGTGTCTTCATGTTGAGCCAAAAGAATATTTTTTGTCATTGAAACATGGAAGGCAGAGGTTTGACAGAGATCTGGGTGCTGAAGGTAGGCAGGCAACCCAGTCCTTTCTTGGGAAGGAGTTCTTGAACTCCATAGAAGATACCGCATCTTCATTATTCAAAGTTATGGCTTTCTTATCAGGTAGCGGTCCTTGGCTATGCTTGCCAACAGGAGTCACCCTGACGAAGTGCCATGTGCTTTTACGATGTTCTTTCTAGAATTATATCAGTCTGAGGATTAGGAGTTGGAAAGGGAATGTACATTCTTATAAAAATGCTTTCTTTATGTTCCATAGCAAGCAAATGCCCCTACTATAGTATTGGCGCCTTCAGCTACATAGGGAAGACTTTAAAGGAAACTTAGGTATCTCTTGACATGTTTTCTTGTACTTTGGGGTTCATGAAGTTTCTTATTTGAGAGAATTTGAAAACTTTAAGTGAGATTAATAAATGTACTTCTGCATTTTGATGATTTTAAAAGTTAATAAACAAAAAGAAGGTTAAAATAGTTAAGGGGCTGCAAAGATTATTTCTGAGAGGGCCTGAAAGAAAAATAGAGATTATTTCCTTTTTTGTTCCACTACCAAAGTTTATTAACTAGATATCTTACTAATGTTTTCTCTTGGGCTTCTATCGCCCAACCTCATTATAAAAACAGGGATATAATACTACTGCAGGGGATTGCTGGAGATATTAAATGGGTAACACTTGTAAACCTCTTGACATGGAATCTGGGTCATAATAAGAGCACAATAAATGTTTTATATTCTGTTAGTATTATCAGCATCATTATCATTTTATTGTCTAAAAACTCTAGGGGCTGTAAGAGGTATCCTTACAGAGTGTATGTCTAGCTGCTAAGGCAGGGCTTTCAAAAGCTTGTGGATATTTCCCTTCATAATATCTGGTGGCACCTTATGAGCCATGTGGGAGCCACATTTGTGGTTCTGGGTACACTGTTACTTGGACCAGGGAAATCAGATTTTAGCTTAGTTAGGGGACTAGAGAGCAGAGATGTGGAGAATAGGGTTATAGGGTTAGTATCCAGAAAGGAAATCCTTTCTTCCTCCCTCCCTCCCTATCTTCCACCTTCCCTCCCTCCATGCTTTCTCTCTTCATAGAACTAGATATCTTGGTTCAGCCTTTGTCTTTCTGGGCCTATCAACAAAAGTCAACATCATCATGGTGTGATTGGAAAGTCTGTTTGGAGGAGGTGGGCTTTAGGTAGAAAGATGGGAGTGATTTAGGCAGGAGAGAGAGAGAGAGAGAGAGAGAGAGAGAGATAGAGAGGAAAGCTTGCACTCTGCCACCTTGTTCTAGTCAGCCTGTGACTCCAGTCCATGGGGTACTGTCCACATTTTAACTGGGTCTTCCCGACTCCATTAACCTCATCTCGATAATCTCTCACAGATTCATGCCAAGATTTGTTTCCATGGTGATTCTAAATCTCATCAAGTTGCTAATCAAGATTAACCATCGTGCTTGTCATCTGGGCTGTTGACATGTTGGCTAGAGAACACTTGCTGCAGTGTCAGCAGTTAGAATGGCCCTACAAGCCCCAAGACCATTCTCTGAAGAGCTCATCTGAGGAAGGAGAGATTTTTCTGTTTTCATCTACCTTTGGGGTTTCAGGACAGTCAGTTTCTAGTTCTTACTCTACGGTGGTGGACCTAAAGTGATAAATCACATATTTATAGTGAGATTCTTTTGATCATGTAATGGGTAAGAGGGAAATAGGTTATATCACCCACTTTAAAGCTCATCTGCCATTTTTGTCTCTTTATTGGAACTGTAATTGCTTACATTTGTTACATATGGATGGTTTATATAAATTACCTTTTATCGAATGATCTATTTTTAATTTGTTGGCCGAGTCTTTTGATTTTCTTACATGACTCTATTTGTATTCTTCAATGATTAGTTATGAAGTTAGCATATCCATGGTGACTTATCACAGTCTAAAAAAAATTCAACATATTCTCTTTTCAAACAAAAAAGAATCCCAGAAAGTATTTATTTAATTTTTTTCTACCCTTGAATTCTATCGTTGTATATTTGTTGATTCACAATAATTTGTTGATTCACAATAATTCATCATTTGTAGTAAATGTAGCTCTTATCTGTTTAATTTCATTCTATTTTACCTGTGTTCTTTAATCTCCATTCTTTCTAAATCTCGAATTAACTACCTGGCATTGCGTTTTCTTCTGCTTGGAACTTCCAGGACTACTTACAGTGGAAAGTTTCTAGTCTTTGTCTGAAACTATTACTATTTTATCTTCATTTTTATTTGTTTTGAGATTTATTTATTTTTTTCTTTTGCATGTGTGGGCATTTTGCCTACCTGTATGTCTGTGCATTGTATGCATGCCTGGTGTCTTTGGAAGCCAGAAGAGGATGTTGAATCCCCTGGAATTGGAGATACAGACAGTCGTGAGTCTCCATGTGTCCTTTGAGAATTAAACCTCTGAAGAACAGTCAGTGTGTGTGCAGGGGGAGGGAGAGACAACATGCCCGTAGAGGTCAGAGAACAACTCTCAGAGGTTGGCTCTCCCTTGCAAGGTTGAAGGAACCTTCAAACACCAGCTACTGGATGCAGTGGTGACTTGGAGACATTACAATAATTGTTGAGGATGTTTCAATGCAGGGGGCAAGTTTACAGGTCTCAACTCTTCTTCAAGGGGTACTAGATCTTCTACCTCACTGCCTCTGTACTTCCTTTTATATGTCTTTACCACCACTTTCTTCTTGAGAAATAACTTCAGTGCTTCTCTCAATGCAGCTGCCTTTGCATTTTCTTTGCTTTTTCTACATCCAGTATCTGGTGTTTGAAGAGAAGAACCGGCTTTAATATGATATAAAACACTGTCTTTCACAGATTTTGTATTGCTTTTTTCCAGTTTTGCAGAAAATTGAAATTTTAGTTCTCTTTGGTAAAGTAGAAATTATAAATAATTTATGAATGACAGTATATATTAAAAGGTATACATTGACAGCACACCACTGTGATGTTTTATTTGCTGGAGAAAATACTGTCTTCTATTTTTAATGATATATTAGGTACGATGTGTAGTTCTATAGAACCTTAAAATTTTTGTACTACTTCCAATTTGGAGGAAATGTACTAAGTTGTCTATCATGTTTTTTTCCCTCTAACTTGATTAAATCTCATCAAAGAAAAGGGGACCACAGCATTTGAATGTGTAAAAATCTGTAAGACAAGGTTTTAAGAATGTTGCTCATAATGTTGAACATCTGTTAAAGAATAAAAAAAAGGTTGAAGGAACCAAGGATGGAACCATTGGCTCTCAGAAAAAAAAGTTCTGAGTGAGAACCAACTGAAGTACAAACAACATATGGTAGAAATGGATTCCCCAGGATTTCAGAAATAAAGGACAAATATTAGACTTTGTGGAGAAATATTAATTTGAGCAAAATTTTAGGCTGAAATGATCAGAAATAAATGGATTATGCAAAAGGGTGTTAGATGGCAGGCTGCCTGTCTTCCTCCAGGTACTTCTGTATTAGGTTATGGACCTGTATTGTGATGACAGGGATGGTGTTGAGTTCACTTCCGTGAATGCCACATTAAGACAACTCTCCTGGCTGCTTGGGGAAAGCAAACCTGCCCGAGACCTGGAAGAACATTGAATTATCATTCAGCATTCTTTCTGATATAGTTCTAGAAACTCTCAGATATTCTATTTGGGTAAGGCATGTTGGCCAGGCAGTGGTGATGCATGTGCCTTTAATCCCAGCACTTGGAAGGCAGAGGGAGGCAGATCTATGTGAGTTTGAAGTCAGCCTTCTCTACAGAGGAGTTTCAGGATAGCCAGGGCTACACAGAGAAACCTTGTCTTGAAAAACCAGAACAAATAAACAAACAAACAAAAATAAAAAAGAAGGAATAAAAAGAAAAACACATGGCACACAGTTTACAAATTTTCCAAGTAAGAGAAAAATAAATACATATAGAAATCTCAGATATAAAACAGATTATATATATCTATATATATCTATCTATCTATATATATATATCCGGTAGTATTCAAGAATCAACAGCATGCAGAGATACAGCATGGGAAATTGGAGACATTAATTTGGAAGGCAACACATTTTGGGAAAATTCCTATCTTTAGAGGAATTTTTATTTAGGGTAAGTGTTGTGATACTTTCAAAAACTAAGTTCCTGATACATTATTTGTAATGAAAACTGAGATCTCAATGTCTTGGCTAAAGTTCTTTAATTAGGACAAAGCAATAAGTTTATTTATTGTGGAAGTTTAGCTAGGAGAGGAGTGGAGGGGCCTGGAAAAGAGAGGAGAGGGGTGGGGAGGAGGAAGAGGGAAGATTGTTGCCATGAGTCAGGAGATGATGCAGAGTTGATTGCTCAAGGGCTCTGCTCCCCAGGAAGTTAATTAAAGCTCCAATGTCTGAAAAGATCACGAGCTAGACTTTCTTTTATGTCCTGGCTCCAGTGAGGCACACCAGAGAGAGACTGAATGTAAGGCACAGGTACAGAGTACACTCACAGAAGGTGAGTTGCATGAACTCACATACATAAAAACGGGAACTTCGTGTTAGCCTTGGTAAGGGACTTGAAACTGGTCAAGTTTAACTATACGTCTCTCAGGAGACAGGGACTCAGGAGCACATCTGGATAATGCTAAGAAAGCTCTTGAAGGATGCAGAAGTTGATCTGGGACCTTGGAATATGCGTGTGATCAAGTGGAAGTTATGAGAAGAAGAGGGCAACTCGTGGTGGTGGTGGTGGTGGGATTGAGGGAGATCAAAGGCACAGAGGGGCAGATGCTGTGCCGATGGTGTCCCATGAGCTATTCTGCTGGAAAAGGGCCTCTAACCCTGTGTTCTGTCCTAGTTGGTCCCAAAATGGCCAAGTAGGAGAAAATACAAGGTTGCAGGCTCTTTGTCCCTCTCTGAATATGTCACAGATCATCATCTTACAGTGCATATGAACCTCAATCTTTGTCCCTTCCTGTCATCAGTCAGCCTCAAAGAACCTGCTTTCTGCACACAATGGCAGAGGCAGACTGGGTGTTGGAAATAAGGTGCCTACAGTTATGCTACAACACTGTGCCTCCTGGTTATGATTAAGGTGTTATTTGGCACATTTTTTGCATGGCTATGGCTTTTTGGAGCACCCCAGGAGATGTCAAAATGCATAACAGCCCTGGGACCAAAGCATTCACACACAAGTAAACGAAAGCAGACACGCCACTGGACTCTGCCCCTTCAAATATGGCTGCTCACATCTTTGAAAGTCACAACCCCTACTGTCTATCATCTCCAATTGACTCTCCCTTGCAGATGCCTGTCAGCTCATATGCAACCTGAGTCCCTTGACTTTGGGGGGAAAAGGAAGTGAAATACAACAAAACCCACTAAAGACTGGCTGTGGGCTTGAGTGTGATCCTCTTGTTCTGAGGACAAGGTTTGAAACAGCCGAGACGTCATGAAAGGCCTGTAATTAATGACCATCAAATGCTTTCAATAAAGAACAACTCAAAAGCCACATGGAAGGTAACTGTTTTTAGTATTTTTTTTTAAAGGCAAGGAAGTTGCTTGCATCTCTGAGGGCTGTTAGTGACCATAGGAATTGGAAATTGAACTGCTGCTACGTCACATTCCGTGTTTGATTTGCAAACATAGTTTCTCCTTTGCTAAGTGACCACTCAACTGAAGTCAAGAGTTATCTGATTCTAGGACACGACTTGATTGCTCTGGTGGCTATAAATATTTTGTAAGCTTGTTCCAAATGAGCACCCACAGAAAATGTCCATGTTTTCATCTTATTGTGTATATACAACTTGGGTAATATTCCCTCAGTTGTAGAAAGAGCTGCAACTTGGACAGATTGCTTTGAGGGCTTTGACATTGCCTGTGATTGTTCTACCGCATTAGGGCTGTAGGCCACTCAGGTATGGCCCCAGCCTACATAACAAATTAGTGATGCATACTGCGTTTAGAGGCAAGATACAGAAAAATTCCTTCATGCTAATTCCCTGCCCATTTGTAATCATTAACTCTTCAAATTCCCCATGCATCTCTGTCAGAGAGATAAAAGGCCCCGATTTAACTGATGCTCAGATATTTCACACACCTGATTTTGGATAGCATTCTAAGAAGAAGAACAGACTAGAGTCTGAGGGGAAACAACAACAGTACTTGTAGTTTGTAACATCAAATTTTATGGCGTTGGGCTATAAATGGCCTCAATTAGCGAAGCAGTCAAAGCTGCCTTTGAAAAGCTGTTGTGCGCCTTTCTCCAGAAGCAAGCAGATGGTAACTGTGTAAAGTCCTTGCACTGTCCTCAGCTCTGGAGATTTATAAGGAGGCTGGGACAATGTTTACCAAAGAAACCTGCTGCTCTCCTCACCAAATCAGTTCCTTGTCAGGATGCAGGCAGACCTCTGGAAGAGGTTAAGTAGGAGTCCAGGGGGACTACTTGACATCTGTGCCACTTAAGACTTTTTGATCTTGTTGTTTTTGGCTTGTAAAGGGCAAATGGGCAGATCAACAATGACAAGAGTGTGTGTGTGTGTGTGTGTGTGTGTGTGTGAGAGAGAGAGAGAGAGAGAGAGAGAGAGAGAGGAGAAACAGCTCAATAATTGATGTTAGTTTTTGAATTGGGTGGTATTAAATGGCCTGACATCATGATAATAGGAAGGAAAACACTGGTGTTTCACATACAAAAGCTTTTGTGTCCAGAGATATAAATCTTGTGGATGCTTAGCCACCATTAATCAACGCTTTAAAATGGGTAGATACGTAAACCAAGTCATGGACTTCACTGATCCCCTTAGATTGACCGAGGCTTCTAGACTGGAGGGTTTTCTGTCTGCAGAATGAAAGCCAGTCCCATCGAGGGGAGTCTGTGTGAGGCTCTGACAGACATCTAGTGCTAGTGGGCAGAGCGATTGTCGGCTTTGCTCTGCACATCGTCTTCCTTGGGGGAAGGAAGAATGGTAGGTAGGAAAGGTCAATGACAAAAACCATATAGCTGTCACCTCTGACTGGGCATCATTAGGCAGCAGCCGCCTCAGCTGCTGCCTGTCCTGCACTACCATCAGCTGACTGGACACCCTTCTTTTGGGTTGCCCAAACCTGAGTGTGCTAAAGGGCCTGGTCAGGAAATTGTCGTGCTTGCATGCTCTCCTCTCCTAACTCTTACCTTTGGCCCCTGATTGTGTTTTGTCATATCTGAAAAATGACACAGCAGGACTTGTAAAAAGCTGTTGACCCCACAGTGTCCCTGCTCACCTTGGGTTGAAGACCATAGTTACTTGGGCTCGCATCAGGGTTTAATGCGTTCCCTGGGTCCACCGCATGCATCCTGGGGAACTTTTCTCAGACACGCTCTGAACTGGTCCATCTGAGTCTTCTCAACGCAGCACTCCACCGAGGGGGCAAAGTCAAGTTTCAGTGTTTGGAGCAGGGGCTGTGCAAGTATGGGGTTTGGCAGGAGAAAGCTTAGAGGATGGGGAAGGGGTGTGCTGTGTGGAGATAGCAAGTCCAGATTGGCTGGGATGCGGTTGGCAGGAGGATGCCCAGCTCCAGCTGGTCACTGGGGCTCTCTGGAACCTCTGCAGCATTTGTGTGGAGGTTGTAAAATTGCCTGGTTTGCAGGCACAGGCAGAGCAAGTGGCCAAGGCAAGATTTCCCCTACCCCTTGGGAGTAGGTGTCTTAAACTGTATCTTCCAGTCCTAAGAGACTTGGTGGCTGAGAGTTTCTCAGAGTGTGCTGAGGAGCTTAGCCTAGAAGAGCCTTCTAGAGGCTCCTTAATGACAATCCCATCTATCACCAGAGATCAAAGGGTTTTGTTGTTCCATGAATCACTTTGGGAGGAGATCTGTCACACGTGGCTGCTGTTAGGTGGAGCCTGCTCAGGCTACTTCTTCATGATCCAGCTGCCCTGGATATCCACCTCCAAACCCCTGGATTCTGGGTCCAGCCATCTGGAAGGGGTACAAGGCCAGGCTCCAGATGCCCTGCATCTGCCTTTCATGTCACCTGGAGTCTGCTCAGTGAGGTCTACTGTGAGGCCTTCAAACTAACCTCCCTTAGTTTATGAGCCCAAATCCATTTGCAGTGAGGAAGGCCTCGGCTGACCTGAGGCTCACACAAATGTCCCCCCTTCCTCATGGCATTCCACGGTGGGACTCGAGTTCCACACACATGATGTAAGCCAGAGCTGGACAGGCCTTTTGCCCACACATGGCTCAGAAATCATTTACAAAGCAAACAGAAAAGACAGCCACGGGCAGGCCACTTTCCCTTTGCTCTGAGCCAGGCCTATGTTCGCAGGCCACTCCTTAGAGGGCTCATCTGAGCTGAAGATGAGATTGAAAACAGGTGGTCACCCAGCGCCTATAAAATATATACTGGCAATGGGGGAGATTCTTGGAAATTCCTTCAGTCAGTAGAAATATGGAGACAATTCCCAAATCTGACTTCGCTTCAGTCCTTCCAGGCCCCCAGTCCTGGCTCTCTTTTAGAAAACACACACACACACACACACACACACACACACACACACACACACACACACACACACACACACCTTGCAGGGAAACTGGGAGCATATGGTTCCGCCACCCCATTTTGGAGAGAGGAATGTTGAAAAGATTAGAGAGACCCACCAGGCTTGGCCTTCCACACAGGGCTGGATAAATTGGCTTGTGTCTCCTGCCTTGGGACCCCCGCCTTACTGCTCCCCCCCCATATCAGGGTGACTCCAGTGACCTTGGGCTGTAGGACCAGTGGCAATTCTGGTTTGGATGCCAACTTACCCAATTTCTATTTAGTAAATACATCGAATGTACTGCTTCTCATGTTTTGGATAAACACACGATTAGATTCTTTTAAAACATGACGCCTACTGCCCACAAAAGCAGGGAATTTCATCTGGGCCTCGTCCTGTGCTCAGGAGGATCGGGTTTCCTCTATTTGTTGTCAGTGATCACTTCTGCTCTTTGGCCTACCTTGCAAGCTCATTAAGCATGGGCTGGGGTTTGGGGCAACTGACAATGCAGCTGTATTTCATTTGTAGATAATTGATGCAATAAATGTAATAAGCAAACATGATGTGTTGACTTCTGAGTTAATTTGGGTATAGATGTTACCTCCCCTGTGCAGCTGGAAGTGTTGCCATCACATAAATCTGTTTGAGATTAATGCATGCCTTTCCTGGCATCGCCGAGTCAGGGAGGAGAAAGACCAAGCCATTGTATGTATCTAAAAATATAAAAATCAATATTCGCCATTGTGAACATTGTGACTAGATACTAAAAGATATTAAAAGAATGGTCAAATGGCTGCAAAAAAAATTGGAAAGAATACTTGGTGACGCATGAGAATGATGTGAAGTTCTGTTTCAATGAATTTCAATTCCGATAGCATTTCCTTCGGACGCAGCCACACTCCCTATTTTCTACAGCTGCTTTGGAGGTATTTGAAATATTTTCCTAGCATTTCACACTGAGAGTGTGCCAACTGCTAGCCTCGTTGACAACTAAAACATTATTACTTTTTATAAGTGTAGAAAAACAGGCTTGATTGTGCTGTATTAAAAACCCCACTTATTTAGTATGCCTGTGCATCTATGTTCCTGTTTGTGCACATGCATGTGCAGATAGATATGTATACATCTTTGGACATGCATGTGTGTGTGTAGGCCACCAGATTTAGTTAGATCATGTTCCTTAAGCACTATCCACTGTATTTTAAAAGACAATTCTCTCTCTCTCTCTCTCTCTCTCTCTCTCTCTCTCTCTCTCTCTCTCTCTCTCTCTGTCTCATCTGGAACTCCTCTAGCAGGCTAGGCTGGTTGCACAAAGAGCCCTAGTGACCCACCTCTCTTGGGATTGCAAACCTGTGACACCACATTTTTTTTTAAAGACATGTTTCTGGGAAGCTAGTTCAGATCCTGTTGATTGACTGATTAAACTATCTTCCCAGCTCTGCAATGTAATTTAAATCAAGTTTTTATATTGCTACATCTATATACAATGAGGATAGCCTTAAGCTATCCGTTGGGCCCTTCTTACTGGACTGTTGTCACTGGGATGCTCTGCAGCTGTCTAGCCTTTTCTCCTTATTTGAAATTTGTTTCTTGCAATGTTTGTATGCAGACCATGTTTGAAATATGTTTAGAAACTTTGACTTCCTAGTTGGGTAATTGTTTCTGGTCTTATTTCTCTACTAGAATTATGCAACAAATGATTTTTCCCATAGATATTCTTAAACATCAGAGGCATTGAGGTATCGTTATGTAGGCTTATAGTTCTAAGAATTTGGGTACCCATGTTCAGCCACGTGACCACCACCACAGTCAGGGTCTAGAAAAGTCTGTTGGCACCTGTCTCTCTCCTGTGCTCTTGTAGTCAGCCTTCTTTTTTCCCTGCCTCTGGCTATGATGGATTCGTTTTCTATTTCTCTCACTTCGCTTTCCCAGAATGTCACACATGTGGAACAATACAGGGAATAACAGATATTTTAAAGGTAAATTCCAGTTCTCTCAGTGGCCATATGGAAAATAACGAACTCTTAATAGAAGGATTTTAATTATAACTTGCAACAAGCATGCCATCAACATTAAGTCAGTTTCTTTCATTAAATGGAGGAGGGATTCAAAGTTTATTGAACGTATCAAACTTGTGCATACAAATGCAGGACTCAGGGGACCAGCTCCTGAAGTTAATACACAGTCTTCTGTATCTTCCAAGGCAGATTGTTTTGGCTATGTAATCTTAGATCTCAGGTTTAATAGCACCCACATAAATAAAGTTTTCTAGGATACATATCTCCGTGAGAGAAAAGAAAATCACTTTTCTCAGTGTGTACCACTGAGAAAGAAACTATGAGTTGTCATAGAGAGAAGAAAGCTGGCGTGGTCACCTGTCCATCCAAGCCTATATCTTTACTCTAAAAACTTCTAAAATAATAAACAAAATCACAGAACATCTACTTCAGTGTTTGTTTCACTGACTATAGGGTTTCATTTCTCTTGATATGGGGGTTGAGAGAAGGTTGGCTTGCTGTGGGCATAAACAAGCGGTGACCCTATATGTCTGCACCCACACCGAAAGAGAGAAATTCAAATTCATTTATTCCTTATTCTCTCTTTCTCTCTCCTTGTGTAGCCAGCATCTACTATGGGCAGCATTGTGGGCTGGTGGCCCCTTTCTTATTGTCTGATGTGGGAACTCTCCCAGAGCCCTTTAATGGAAGCCACGACGAATGTAAGTAATACATATTGTATATTTACTCCAACAGAGTTGCTAGGTCTTGAGGCAGGCTTTCCACCTACCGGAACATGTTCCTGCTTTCCCGGATATTTTGCAAACTCCCAGAAGAGGGGGTGAAAAATAGGCTTAATGTATCTTAAGTATATTTCCTAGTTTATGGTCTTAATCCAAGAATGTCCGGACTTTCTTCTTTGTTGACATTAATGTGCTTTGGATTAAAATTCAAGGTAGCAAGTCTGGAAATTGGTCTGAAGTTTTCATTTTATTTCCAACTGAACTCATGTTTCTGCTGTTGAAAATTGTACTGACAAGGCTATACTTATAATTTATGATATTTCCTATCAAGATGTTTAGCTGAATCAGAAACATTTGTGAACAAGGGGCCAGTTAAAAGGCTCTTTCCTGCTGGTGATGGAGGAGGGCAGTGAGCACAGCGGCATTAGGAGAGCTCGGAATACCTTCATTTCAATGACTGCTGATCAGGCAATTGACTGTAAACTGTTTACAACCATGACCTTTCTGGTAATCACAGTACGGGTGTTTATGGATAGACATTAACTGGTTCCTATGCTTCCCCCAAAGCAAGCTGTTTACAGAGAAAACTTCCCCAAATGTCTTATCTTTCTCAGAAACATTGCATGAAATAGATGGCAAGATTGGTCAGGCAGGATCAAGAAGGGAATGGAGGTGAGCAAGTGAAGCTGTGATGATTTGAGGAGAACATGACATTTTCCGTGATAACAAGAGACCTTTACACAGGCCCATTAGAAGTGTGTGCACACACATGTGGGGGTCTGTGAGATGACTCAGCAGCAGATGAAGGCACACATGTACAAACACTTGAGTTCCATTCCTGGAACCCCCGTGGTGGAATAAGAGAACTAACTCCTCAAGGTTGTCCCATGACTTTCATGTGCCCATCACGACACATATACACCAAAATACAATGATAAATAAAATGAAAAAATAAAAGAGAAATAGGATTTTAGGAAGAGGCTAATAAAATGTTTTGTTAAACTGCTTTAAAGAGAAATGAGATATTGCTCATCTTAGCTCATCTATGAGCTCGAGACAGTTTACCAAGGCAAGCAAATTATTAGTATGACATAAAATATATTTGAAAGCATATTTCTAGGGTGTTAAAATGAGAATCTAATCTATCAGCTTCAAACATCTTTTCACCCAAGAAGATTTCAAGAGATTTTTCTTTTCTATTTCAAATTCAAATAAATTATCAAGTACAAGGAGGGTTTCACTTATTTAAAGGAACACATTTCAGAGAGGTGCAATTTTGGACTAATGCACAAACTTTTGAACATTGCGTGGGGCCAATGGGAGGCACCACAGTGCTCACCCAGACATGGATCCCAGTAGCAATACATAGCTGCCCTCTAAGAGTTGAGTTGTGATGTTGGTATGGACTCCACAGCGTCCATATAGTTCTGTATTTTATGGATGCAGAAGAGAGTAAAGGATAGAAGCCTTGGGAGGCTGAAAGCCAGAAACAGAGAGAAGCTCCCTGTGTGTGGTGGTTTGAAAGAAAATGGCTCCCAAAGGAAGTGGCATTATTGGAAAGTGTGGCTTTGTTGGAGTAGGTATGGCCTTGTTGGAGAAAGTGTGTCACTGGGGAGGTGGGTTTTGGGGTATCATATATGCTCAAGTTTCACTCAGTGTGATACTCAGGCCATTTCCTGTTACCTGCAAGATGTAGGACTCTCAGTTACTTCTCCAGCACCATGTCTGCCTGCATGCCGCCATGTCCCAGCATGATGCTAATGGACTGAACCTCTGAACTGTAAGTGAGCCACCCCAATTAATATTTTTCCTTTTAAGAGTTGTTGTGGTCATGATGTCTTCACAGCAATAGGAACCCGAACTAAGACACTGTGTGACTCAGGCATCAAGAAGAGAAAGACAGGGAGATTATGCAGCACTGGAGTTGTGAGATAAAGGAAGTAACAGTCAGTTCCTGTCTGAAGAAAATGAGTAGGCACATAGGAGGGGAAACAAACAAACCCCAATCCCCAGCAGGACCTGTGCCTAATCTGATAGAAAATCAGATGAATCTGTTTTAAGATGGACTGACCAACAGCCAGAGGGGAGTCCCAGGAACAGTGCCGGTGAAGAAGGCAATCTTCATTTCAGAGGAACTGACTTTAAGGGAGTTCTCCAGTATCTAGTGGGGAAATGCTTAGATGGAGGAAGAACCACATCACTGACGAATCTTTGATTAATTTCAGTGGAGAAGGCTGTACATTAAGTCTAATAAACTTGTTGTTTCCTAGAGTAAACAGATAGAATCAAACCTCAGCCGTTGGGATCTTCAGAGACATTTGCTTATATCTCCCCCAGGGAAGGAATTTCAGCAACAGCTCCCTCCCAGCGTTTTCAGCCTCCTCCGTTACAGTATCATTCGCTAGAGGTAGTGTATTTGCTTTACTGAGGGACCCACACTGACATGTCACTCTCCCCTAGAGTCTGTAGTTACCATGGGTTCTCTTCAGTATTGGACACTGCATGATGACACAGGTCCACTATTACAGTCTCATTTGAAATAGTTTTACTTCTCTCTTCAAAAATCCTCTATCTTCCCACAATCTATCCCTCTTCCTTCTCTAACCCCTGCTCACTTTAATATTTTTTAAGTGTCTCCACGGTCTCTCCTTTTCTAGAATGCCACACAGATTAACCTATTCTTTTCTTTCACAGTAATATCCATTTAATTTCTATGCCATCGGTTGACAGAAAGCTCACTTACTTTTGACAGTGAAATGCATTCCACAGTCCACCCATTCACTGACTGAAGGGCTTCCTGGTTGTGTCTAGGTTTTGACAGTTATGAATAAAGTTGCTATAGATGTTTGCCCATCATTTTTGTCTGGGTTTGTTTCAATTCCTTTGGATAAACACCAGGTTTTGCTTTTGTGTTTCCACTATCTTGCCACTGCTCCCTCGTCCGAGCTAGGTGTGGTATGCTGGCCAGTGCTCCTCCAGGAGGCTTCATTGCTCCTTGGAAGAGGAGGAGACAGGGGATTATTAACATCTTGGTTACTGTCATGGGCTGGGTTTTACAGCCAGATCTTTCTGACTTCTGAAGTCTTCGCGCTTCTTTCCTATGCTGGTTGGTTGCTATTTTTACATCTCATTGGAGCCTTTCATGGCCTTCTCCCCATTTAGAGTTCCTTTAATAACTGGTCACTGACCCTAGGACTTCCAACTTGTATTTATGATTTTGCTCAGTATTTTGACTCTGCAACACTGTTGAGCTATCTGTTAAGACCTTAGAAAGTCTCTAGGACAGCTGACCAACTGTGCTCTGGAACGCTTCGTGGTGATGAGTTTCTAGAGTCCACATGAAGCTTGCATAGAGAGCTCCTAACAAGAATATTGGTGGGGCCGGGCGGTGGTGGCACACGCCTTTAATCCCAGCACTCGGAAGGCAGAGGCAGGTGGATCTCTGTGAGTTCAAGGCCAGCCTGGTCTACCAGAGCTAGTTCTAGGAAAGGAAAGTCTCCAAAGCTACAGAGAAACCCTGTCTTGAAAAACCAAAAAAAAAAAAAAAAAAAAAAAAAAAGAATATTGGTGGGGGGTGGGGACTGTGATGGACTGGGTGATAAATAATTTTATGTCTTTGGTGGGATTAGGCGTGTCCTTCCCTTCACATAATGACTGGTAACCATGGAGATGGAGGCAAGAGTAAAATTCAGTATGAGTTGAAAATAGAGAAAGGTAATTTTATACTTCATCAGGAGGCAGAAATTCCTGCCTGCACTAAATGTATAGATTAGTTTAATCATCAGGTTTATACAAATGAAAGAACTCACAGGAAATGCTGACTTTCCAGAGGAAATATTTTTATGAATAAGAGGGCAAAATACCTAGACACATTTAAAAAACGTCAGACTTAGTTAGCATTGGAAGACTGCTACCTGTGCCCTTTGTCTGGTTTTGTCTGACATTGTAGCTATGATGCCTACCAGTGGGGTTGGGCTGCTTTTATAACAAAGAAGGTGGAATTCATCAGTTATGTGGAGTGGGATAGGAGGACATCTCTGGAAATGGACGATGTCCTCACAACCCTGTGCTGGCACTGAACTTCTTGTTGGACAGGAAGTCAATTCTTATTGATTTGGCCTTGAAGGAGAGGCCCAGGGAAGTGAGAGGTAGTGGTGGGTCATTTGTGGGAGATGACCAGGCAGCGGGAACATGGGAGTAGGGATGTCTATGGGGTGTTCATGAAAGAGGCAGTTAACAAAGTCAGGAGAGTGACTGGTGCTGGGGGAAAGCCCCCAGTGTAAAGGGAAGAAAGGCCAGGCACATTATCAAACTGGCTGCCTATTAAACACACTGTCTTCTTTAGATCGGGGAAGTCTAACGAATGTGTTCAGTGCTGATTGAGCAGATCAGGCGTCTACGGAGGCAAGTTTTGTGGGAAGGATGATTTAAGTCTCAAGTCCTATCACTTGTCAAAGATGCGTTCACACGAAGATTCTCCTGTATTATCTCACAACTGCTGGATGGATTTATGGTGCTTGGTGTAGCATGTGTTACTGGCATATGATGTAGATTCTGTCTTCACAATGGAAAGCGCACTGCAAACCTAGTGATGTTGCTGATGGATGGCATTTCTCTCTCCCTACTTAGCTATGCTTGCTTTCTTAGTCAGCGGAAGTCACTCAAACAGAGGTCAGCTAAACCCCTCCAGAGGCTTCAAGCAGCTCCCTTCATCCCTCCAGTGACTCTTGGACTCAAGCAGGCAGCAGAGTCACCGGATGGAGGGAGGAGGCTTGTTCAGTGTTCCTCTCTGGACCTGACCCTAATGCTTTGAGCTGGGTGTCAGGAGTGGGTGCTTCTCCTTAGTAAGTACCCTGGTGACTCTGCCACAGACGGTTTTCTGAGTGTCACTTGGGAAGCACTGATGAGTACTCTCTCTTCCCCTGCGTTCTTCCTGTCCTCTCCCGTGACGGTGGCCTGGTGCTTTCCAGGAGCAAAAGAATTTCCAAAGATGAGGTTTTCATTTTATTAATTGTGGCTTCCTGCTGAGAGATGAGAGGTTTCTTCTAAGGGGCTCACTGGTTTTTGGACTCTCATTGTAGTTCTGAAAATTTTTTCTCCCTCCCTCCTTCCCTCCCTCCCTCCCTCCCTCCTTGTGACTTCCTGCTGAGCTGTGAGATTTCTTTTAAGGCACTCAGCTCACTGTTTTTAGATTTTCATTGTAGCTCTGAAATTTTCTTTTCCTCTCTCTCTCTCTCTCTCTCTCTCTCTCTCTCTCTCTCTCTCCAGCATTTCTTTATGTAGCTCTGAATGCCATGAAACTTGCTCTGTAGACCAGGCTGGCCTTGAACTCAGAGATCTGTCTGCCTCTGCCTCCCAAGTGCCAGAACTAAAGTGGTGTGTTACCATGGCCCAACTTTTAATTTCTTCTTCTTTTTTTTAATTTCTTTTTTTTTATTCCAAATGAATACTTATTCATTAACTAGAGATTTATAAAATTCTAGAAAGACGAATAAAAGAACACACATTATTACCCATTCTATCATGGAGACAGAACCACTGTTGATATTCTGGTATATTTCCTGTTTAATAGGGAGTGAGAGCAAATGCATTTAAAGACCATGTTGGTTTTCATAGACCTTGTGCCTGGATTTTCTCAGATATGTTTGGATTGAGTTCTGGTTGCTGATATGGAGGTGAAGGCATTTTCTCTTTGTATCCCTTTCATTTATTGTCTTACAGACCTAAGTAGAAGAGCTGAACAAATGTCTTTTCTTTGTTTCCTTTTTTATTCTTTTTGGAGGAAGGAATTATTTTGGCTTGCTATAGTCCTTGGTTCAGTTGATTCTAGGTACATGGTGAAGGGGAACATCATGGTTGCTAGCTGTCAGGAAGGAGGAAGGGAAGGACACACACACACACACACACACACATACACACACACACACACACACACACACACACACACACACACGGGGGGGGGGAACGACAGAAAATGAGACAAATAGAGAGGTGGATATTAACCAAGATTCAGGTTGCAGACCTCAAAAATATGTCTGAAAAAAGAGTTACTTTGATAGAGTAAATAATAGAGGTTTAAATCCTCTTATTTCTAGAATCATAGGAATTGAACCTATACCTGAGAATCCAAAGTTCTCCAAGTACTGGCTTGCTCCAGCTCTCTTCTAGTTTCCAGAACTTTCTAAAATAGCACTATCATTTTGGAACTAAGTCTTCCAAACATGAGCCTTGGGGAGGGTGGAGGGTTGTATTTTACAGCCACATTATAACATTTTCTTGACTAGTTTATGTTCTCTATGCCTAGCCAAGAATTATTTGCCCAACTGAAAACTACAAAGATTTCGTAGTATTTTCAAGAAACTGTTTTAGCTATTATGTCTTATTCTGAGTTAACCTTTTACTTTAGGGAAGTGAGGGACAGCCCCAGTGCACTGTACCCCACCATACTGAGTTTAAATTGCCATGGAAAACTCACTGCCCAGATGCTACCTGAAGGGAAAAGAAAGAGAAATGGATATGGACATCTTTGCTTGCTAAAGACGGAATGCTCTTGCTAAACGAGTAAGGTCTTTTTTGGTTTAATATCATCCCGAGGTCACCTCAGGAGAGTCCCAGGGAGAAGCCACTTGTTACACGTTTTGGTGAATTTGATGAAAGGAACTCAGTGTTATCAGCTAGACCCTTTCTTCTGGAGCAGGCACATTGGTGTCTCGGCATTGTCATAGCAGAGCTGCTAGAAGAGCTCGCCTAGAAAGTCATGACTTCTAACCTGTGGGCAATCTTCGTGATTTTTACCTGTCTGGTAAAAAATGGGAGACCTGGATCCAGATAGTACAGACCTGAAGGAAAACCAGAAGATCTGCCCTTCAGTGCAAACAGGAGGGCAGCTCAGACGCCAGAGGCAGCTGCCAATCCCTTAAGCTTTCTGTCAGGCGTTGGTGCCCTGCTCCAACAGTTTTCTGCTAGTAGACTCCTCCCTAAGAAAACCATACTTAATTTCCCTTTCACTCATTTGCCAACTGAGTGAAACCACCGTTGTAGTTTCTTTTTTTCCATTTTGTTCTATGCATTTTATTTGTTTATTCATTATTTTTTTAAAAAAGAAAACAGACTATCTTTTTCCATTATACATAACAATCCCACTCCCTCCTCTCCTCCCATTCCATCCACAAACCCCCCTCCACCCCTATCCACTCCTCAGAGAGGGTAAGGCATATTGCTTTGGGGAAGGTTCAAGGCCCGTCCTACTACATCTAGGCTGAGTAAGATATCCATCCAAAGAGAATAGGTTCCCCAAAAGTGGCCCCTCAGTCTGCCCCAGCCATGTAAGTATCAACCACATTCAGAGGGACTAGTTTGGTTCTATGTTTGTTCCTTCCCAGTCTGGCTGGTGCTGGTGAGCTCACATTAGCTCAGTGGGTGTACCCATCATGGTCTTGACCTCCACTGTTGTCGTTTCTAGGATTACAACAGTGAACGATTAAGACAAAAATCTGTGTCATCGTAAAGATCCCTGAACTCTGATTCTCTGCAGCAGCAGGTTCTTTACCATGGAGCATCTCTCTGGGCCCCTTGACCTGAATTGTAAAAGGAGCGCTCTAACTGTTCTGTGGAGAATACACAAAGCAGGTAACGAAGCTGATGCGGTTTTCCAGGTGGGGAATTATTGGGCTTGTGCATGAGTGATCTCAGTGCTGTGAAGAGCAGTGGACAGCTTTGACTTCTGAAGGAACAGCTGTCAGGATCAGATGGTAGCTGTGATATGGGGCTGAGGGAAAGAGATCAGTCAATGATGGCTCCTGAGTCTCTGGGCCTGAATAACTTCCTAAGAAGGAAAAGATTGCAGGAAGGAGCTAATCTGGCATTGAGGGGATTGAGAGCCTGGCTTGGGCGGTTAGGATGAGGTCAGATGGGGACATAAGGAGTAGTAAATGGGACAGATAAGTAGGCAGTTGGGGCTCAAAGGACAGGGCTGTGCCAAAAGCTACAAGGCTGGCTGAGATCAATTTAGGAGTGAGTGTAGATGAAAACCAGAAGAGACCAGAGGCATGAACATGAAGTGAGGAACTGCAATAGGGGACCAAGAAGCAGTAATCCACTGACTGGACCATCTTACATCCTGTGGCCTTGCCTAGAGTGGAGAGCAGGCCTCCTGAACTTGACAATCTCATTAGCCTTGTAGGCAACATAGGTAGGACTTCCCCAAAATCTTTATCAGCAGGGACAGATTCTGTGTATGACTAAATAACATGTGGCTACCATATTCTTTTCTCTGGGATTTACTAGGCATGAATTTAGGACTTTTCATCAATGTATGTAATGGAAGTAAGTTCCATATCGGGATGGAAGCACACAGGTGTGAATTATGTAATGATTCCAGGTCTTTGTACAAATCCCAGCACTTCAGTTTCTTAGTAAAAATGAATCGAGTCATCCTTGATACCCATGGAACTCTCAAAACCGTTAAAATCCTAGAACCAGGTTCAAATTGGATCTTAGATAGTAAACATTAGGGTAAAGATTGCGCCTCACATCAGACACAGGATTTAACATGGGTGTTGGACATGTGTTTGAACAGCAAGTCGGTGCACAAACCATGTGGGACAGCTGACACTCTGACTTCCTTCCCACCACGGGGTATTCAGCAGAACTTGTAATCAGATAGGAACCTAGATAAAATGGTCTTGAGCCAGAAAGCACGTTTGTTGGCTCACATGTGCCATTGGCTGCATACACTCCTTAAGCAATGTATTTACATCCGTGTCTCACTTTCGGTTTCTTGATTTGAGACAGGGTCTCACATTGCTCAGGCCAGCCTATGGCATCTTCGAATTTGGGGATGATTTTGAACTCCTGTTATTTTTCTTTTACCTCTTAAGTGCTAGGAGTACAGGCATATGCCCCCACACCTGGGGGACTTCTCCCTGTTGACAATGCTTTCTTCTCCAGGGGTGCGAGTCTCACAAAGAACCTTTTCCTGGGCTTTGGGAACAAAACTATTCACCAGCAGGTTCAGGTTTACATTTTATTGGCTTAGAAGTTTTGTGTAGCCGGGCAGTGGTGGTGCACATCTTTAATCCCAGCACTCAGGAGGCAGAGGCAGGTGAATCTCTGTGAGCTCGAGGCCAGCCTGGTCTACAGAGCGAGTTCCAGGACAGGCTCCAAAGCCACAAAGAAACCCTGTTTTGAAAAGCAAATCAAAGCAAAGTTTTGTGTAAAGAATGACTCTTTCCCTATAATTCTTGAAGAAATACTCAGATCTGGGTCAGATATACTATCCCTTTTGCCAGGATGAAGAAATGTCCTTACTGTCCAGGCCTTGTTAAATATTTGTCTGGAGTGTCAGACCTGGGGGTTTGTTTACCAAAACTGCGTCAGCTAGAATGTGGTTCCCTAGGAAATGTGAAGGTGGTGCTCGGTCAGGGGACGAAAAATGAGTATGTGGGGAGACAGAAGCAACCGAAGGAGAGTGCAAGCACGAACTGTTTGATAGGAAGGAGAGAGGGATGTGCATTCCTTGACCCATCTGCGGTGTCTGTTTCTGTGGGACTTCCGCATCTGGCTGCATTTGGTCTGACTGGTTTGGAAGGAGCTGGCGAATCACAAGCGGTTGCGGTTTAGCTTTGTAAATTACACTGGGGCCACGCTGACAATCTGCTTCCCTTCTCCCTGCACCTTAGACCTAGGAGAACAGCTCCAGGTAAAGTTTTGCCCCTCCGAAGGCTCACAGGCTGAGGCCACCTGGAGCCTTGCCCAGAAGATGCCCTGTTAAATGTGGAGATGAAGTTATCACAGGCTTGGCAAAGTCTCTTCAGGAGTTTTTATGATAATTCCGTCAGCCAAGGCAATGAAGCGAGACGCGGTGTTTTAGAACAATGAAGGTCCTCGGTGGAACACCACAGACTTCAGAGAGCAGAACTTGGATACCCTGGAGGGGAAACTCCCCGTGATTTTGAAGGTGTTTCGCTCAGGAAAAGAGCCTGTGATTTGTGAAGCAAGACTAATCTGCTCATGGGAAGCAGCGGCATGAAATGAGACAAGGTGTGATCACCTGTCAAGTTCCGAAGAGGGATGATTTAGGAGGAGATAGTGGCTTGAAAACGTGAGGATGGGTGTTACTAACTTAATCCATATGAAGCCTTCCAAACAAAAAGTATATTAGGGGCAAAAGGCATGAAGCAGACATTATTCATTGTCTCCAGGTGAGATTTCGCCTGCGAGTTTATAAGCTAGTGTTGGCAGGCTGTGTGCAGACATTTGTACAATAGATTAGAGCACCCGGATTGCCGCAGATGAAAAGTAGGGAGAGACACCTTTGACTCCTTCCCTTCCCCGTCTAATTTATCTATCTCATTTATTCCAGACAAGGGCTCCTTTGCTTTGTGAAAATTAGAGACATCTGTAGTTATCCAACCTGAGTTGAGGACAATCAAAGCATGAACTGCCAGGTGTGAACATGTGGCTTCTAGGGTCAGGAGAGTGGCTTCTCTGCCTCCTCCTATCGCGGACACTGTCTCCAATTATCAAGGGTGTTTTCCCGGAGTGGGCAGAGAGGGTGAAGGAGATGGGTGTTCTGGCAGGCAGAGCACACGCTGGCTGTCCAGGATGACTCATATAACTTGCAATGTGCTTCCAATTGCAAAAAAAAAAAAAAAAAAAAAAGACCCACTTCTGAAATCCTTCCTGTTGAGCTTGGAACTTGGGCAGTACTGCAAAGGGGAGCACAGCCTTTGAATGCCTCCAGATTTGGTAGTGCCTCAATTGCAACCATGAACTCCTGCTAGGATGCTCATGCACATACATACCCCAGATGGCACAGGGGACAGAGTCAAGGAATGGTTTGGTGTCTTGGAAGCTGGAAGTATCAAAATCATATTATATTTTCATTAAAGTACAGAGACATAAGGATGGAAGTCTCTTGTGACTCACACCTGCTTTTTGTTTTGCAAAATTGAAATTTTATTCCCTTCTGGCTTAAATCTAAAAACTAGCCAATTAAAAAGTTAAGTAGAACTACTTGGGTACCTGTAGATTTTAGAAAATAATTTTATGAACACATTAGTTCAGAAACAAACAGGTTTGTACTTTTCTGCAATGCTATAATTAATTGAAGAGTAATAAACCCACAAGTTGTGTCTGTTTCATTGGCTTTAACTGACCAAATAGTCCTGATTCCTCTTGATAGCTGCCCATCAACAAGAGCAAATTCTTCTGCCTGAGCTTTTAGATTACATAATAGGAATCAACAGTACTTAGACTATATGCATACGTTTGTTACAGAATGGATGCAAAAGGTTAGAGAGGCCACAGAAGAGTTCAGAGAGTTCAAAGGGGCCTCAGTAGGGGCCAAGGCAAATGGCTGATAGGAAAGCAACTATTAGCTCTTAATGAACACAGTCCTTCAGACATGAAGTCCATGTTCTCAGCACTATGGCCGTACAGTCACAGCAAACAGAGCAAAGCAAACCAGAATTCTTTGGTCTATCATCTGTGCTGTGCATCAGGGGTTGAAAATGAATTATTTCAGCTTTCCTGACATCACTGTAAAATATCTAGAGATCGAAGAGCTGAGCAATTTCTGGACATAGTTCTGTACTGAACCCTTTTAGTCCGCTGCCTTTTGTTTTCTCAGTTTGACACAGACAGTTAGTTACTTGCTTTTAAGTATTTAAGCTTCCTATTGTAGATAGAGCTCACTGTGGTTGATTCAGAAAATGGCTTGTGTGCATTGGACCTGAAGGCACTCTTGTTTGTAGGAGGTAAGAGAAGTCCAGGATCTCTCTTCCATCTCAGTACATGAGGCAACATCAGAGATGGGGAGGGGAGTGGGGGACCCATGGACCACCTCACTGCAGCTTTCTTTTCACGTCTTTCTTGTTTTTGTTGATATGATGTATGCTCTCACATAGCTTAAAATGACCTTGAACTCACTATGTAGCTGAGGGTGACCTTGAACTCCTTATCCTACTGCTGCCATTTTCCTAGTGTTGGGATCACAAGCATTTGCTCCTATGTCTAGCTCTCACAGCAGTTTCTACTGAAGGTGGAAACCTTTCTAAAATATTTCTTATGTAGGCATTTAACACTGAACATTCATGCTTCATCTGCACACCAGACCCGGAGTTTTGCACGGTTCCTCTGCACAGAGGAGCATGGGGTGCATCTTTATCTTTGCAAGCGGCCTTTCCGTGGGATAGGTTTTTGAAGGTGCTGACTCCTTTACCAGTTTTTTTTTTTTTTTTTTTTTTTTTTTTTTTTTTTTTTTTTTTTTTTTTTTTTTTTTTTTTTTTTTTTTTTTTTTTTTTTTTTTTTTTTTTTTTTTTTTTTTTTTTTTTTTTTTTTTTTTTTTTTTTTTTGCCTGGAATCACTTATATATTC
This sequence comes from Ondatra zibethicus, assembly GCA_004026605.1. Classification (NCBI taxonomy): domain Eukaryota; kingdom Metazoa; phylum Chordata; class Mammalia; order Rodentia; family Cricetidae; genus Ondatra; species Ondatra zibethicus. The sequence continues at coordinate 267,757 of PVIU01000105.1, forward strand.
CCTCCTTGGTTTTCTCCCACTCCCGCTGGTGGGCAGTCGCTTGACCACGTGGCGCAAAGTTTGCAGAGTGTACTTAAGCTACGGCACAGTCGGTACGGGCTTCCCTGGAATTTACTTCATTGCCTAGTCCCCATGCTTCTCAGAATACAGGTGTTAGGCATGGCTTTGTCAGTGACTTTGTCCCTCAGCTTGTTCACTTAAGGTTATTATCAAACATCTTATATAAAAGATGTTTTGTACAAGGTCAGACAAAACTAAGCTGCTTGATTTAGGAAAAATTTCTTGACTTTATCATAGATAATTTAAAAATGAGGAGGGTGACTAGTCCTATATAATTGATTATCTATGAATATGATAACACAAAGCTTGTATAATTAAGAAAAACAGCATAATTGACCATAACTTAATGATTATCATTGAGAATTGTGTGAACGACAGCATCTAGTTGGGATTCAAGAGCAATATTTAGAAAGTTCATGAGGAGGTAAGTTGAAGAGACCAAAGGTGCTGCCTACAGAAATGTTCAGGCAGTGATGGTGGGAACTCCAACAGTGGTTGAATTGGACTGGTGTAGATCTCTGGTGTGGGTGTTCTCGGTAAGAAGAATAACATGGAGCACAAGCACTCTCAAGGGACTGTCCACACCCCCAGCACACGCAGTGGAAGTTTTCTCCTTTTATGCACAGCTGTCTTTGGGAGGGACGGAAGTGCAGAATGGGAACAGTTGCAGGGGGCTTGTCATCCAGCAGAAGAAGTTTGCTGTGAGGTTAGTGCCAGGGGAAAGTGTGAAATGGTAGAAATCCCCAGAGGCCTACTTGGAAAGATAGATTTGGGGGTTGGGGGCTTGGTGCTGGAGTGGGGACAGGAAATGAGGAGGTAATGAATGACTTTGAAGGAGAAAAGACAGGATTCACTTGACAGCATGGCACTAAGGAAGAAGGGTTAGACAAATACAGGCTTTAGTTTCCTGCTTGCTGATGTGGGTAATGGTTTTGTGGTGAGCGCTGAAGAGGGAAATGGTGTGGACGAGAGGGTATCATTTTGCTCTGGGCCATTTGGATAGCTGTTTGGGTTTGGGGATGGCATTCCAGCAATATGGTCCATGGGATATGGTATGCTGAGATAGGACCTTCCTGCCAGCGGGAAGGAAGACGGCCTCATGAGAATCAGTTGTGAATATTCTCATCTTCTGTTTAAAGTATGCCATGGTGGTTGGCGGGGAGCAATCAGGCAGCTGTGTGGCTGTGGTAGAAGTTACCAGCAGGTGCCTCAGAGTTTGATCTGGAACCAAACCCAGATCTGCCACTGCCTAACTGGGAGACCCGAGTAATTGGTGACACCTCTCTGAGCCTTAGGACAAACATCTATAAAATGAGAAACAACACTCGTCCCATAAACATATTAGGATTCAATGTAAGTGATGTACAGTTCATTTACAAAGAAGCATTCAATGTCAGGTGGCTTTGCCACATTGTTGTTGCTTTGCCACTGTTGCCTGGCTGTCCTTTTAACTGCTGTGTACCAGTTGCTGCTGTTGGATTCGGAAGACTGTTCTTAGGGATTGAGGCTGGGCTACGTGTGGAGTTTTGCTGATACATGGGTCATCACTTTGAAGCTGCTGAGCAGGGACAAATGCATCCACTCTTTCCAGAGAGCCTGGTTGAGAAAGTTGCCCTCTTCCCAGAGATGTGTATTTTTTTAAACAGTCTCCAAGGTCCCCAGATCCATCTACCTCCAGGAAACATTCAGTTTCACACAACTGTCCAACACAGGCAGAGTCCTTTCAAGGTCTTAACCGCTAGCAACTGCCTCTGAGGTCTCACAGTGATAAACTCAGAGGGACAATGGATACACAGAGAGGACATTCCCTCCATACTCCAGGTTTTAGACGAACACAGGCTTTAATAAGCCTTCCAAGTCATCCTGCATTTCAGGAGCTATTGGTCACTTGCAGTCACCAGTTGACTGCAAAGGACCTAAGAGGCCAGCCGTTTGAAAGATAGCTAGCAAGTGTTATCTGTAGACTAGCCAGCTCAGGCAAACCCTCATGTGGCGGTGTATGTGTGCTCAGCCCATGTCCCTGGAAACACAAATGAAACTCTACAATTATTGGAGGAGCCAGAACCTGTTGCCTATGACTTGGGAGGCTGTTTGCATATATAGGGGTTCTTTTTTTCCCTAGTGCGTGCAAGAGCCATGGTGTGCAGATACTAGTCATAGGACAACTCATAAGAGTTTGTTCTCCTTTGACCACGTGGGTCCTGAAAATTGAACTCATGTTATCAGTCTTGGCAACAGGCATGTTTACCTGCTGAGCCATCTGACCTGATTGGAATGACCCTTTCTACCCAGTTGCCAATCATACATGTATGAAGCTTTTCAATGGAGGAACAAAACCATCGCTGCCAAGTCCTTACTGCTATGGTCATCCTGACATGGCACGTGGCTTCCAGTAAAAGCAGCTGTCCTTTTGTGTGTTCAGGTGTGGTTTGCATAACATTATGAAAGTTAGATTTGCATAGGTAAGTGCTTTGGCTTAGGGTTTATCAAGGAAAAATGTGTAAACCCAAGGCTGGAAAGTTGGGGGAAGGGTGCGAGAGAGGAGGTAAGATTCAGGGAGCAGACATGTGCTTTTCAGCTGTCCTGGGCAGCTTAGAACAGCCTCTCCTGTGGGAAGGAAGACTCTGCAGGTTGCAGTGTGGATCAGAGAGATTTATGCCCCCTCACACCAAATGCATACCCACGACTCTCCACGGCACAATTTTGAAAAGGTGATTATGGGTCTGACAAGAAGGAATATTTTAAGTGAATTGCTGAAAGATCTCTGGGCACTGAGCAATAATCACCTTAGCACTTTCAAAAAAGTGTTCCAATTCATTTCCCTTTGGCTCCTTGGCAGCTGGGATTTGCATGCCATCTAACATCCTGTCCTAGGCATCTTGCACGATGCTTCTCTGAGAAGTGGGGATCACCTGCAAAAAAAATGCACTGCAGTTTTGGGACAAATCTCAGAAGTTTCAAGACATGCAGAGATTTAGAATCTGTACTATCTTGAAATATTTCAAAGAAAAAATCAGAAAAAAAGGCATGCATGTTCGAAGATGTTTCTCATAGTATGGTATGTTTTGTCTGTGCCTTTCCAGAATGTAATGGCATATAAATATATGGGCATACACATTTAACATAACAAGTTGGAAGTAACCTAAATGTGCCCAAATAGAATGGTGTAGAGGAACTGGAGAGATGGCTCAGTGGCTAAGCATACTTACTCTTGTAGAAAACCCAGCTCTGGTTCCCTGTCCAGGGATTTAGTGACTTCTGACCTCCGTGGGTTCCTGTATGTACTTGGTGCACATAAACTCATGAAAGTACACACAGAGAATAAGCTATAGAGTGACGATTCCCTTTGTAGTTACTGTAAGGATGTGCACACGTGAGTATAGGGATGAATCCCACAGGGTGTAAGAATGAATATGGCGGCCTTGCTTGCTAAGCTCTTGGCGGACTTGGAGCTGTAAAACCTTCGCTTTCCTGAATTTGCTGCAATCAATGTAGATCTCTTCATCTCTTTTATACATCTTTCTTCTCTGAGTTAGTTATAAGCTTGCATTCATACTCCCACAAGAAACATTTCCAGAGTCAAAGGATTAGGAGTGGGCTTATTCAGTAGCCAAACATGAGTGACCATAAACTGGAAGCACAGACGCAGGCCACCCCGTATTATGGCCTGCTGTTTCCCGAAGGTTAAAAACAAAACAGAACAAGGAAAGTCATAAATCAAGAAGCTTCATAATTATATTGATAGAAACATCAGTTCCATGGGTTACAGCAAAGCGGGGAACCCTCTGCTGTAGGTTTCAGATGACATGTTTAGTCTTTGGGTTGGTGGAAACTAGTCAACAAGTTAGTACATTCCAAAAGGGCTCACCTGATAGCCACAAGGATATTAGGTCAGACAGAGAGGCAAGCCAGGAATGGTGGCTATTACGAAAGCCTAAGCTAGCCTAAGCTACATTGTAATTAGGCTCCAGACCTGCAACTGTCCAGCCTCCTTCTTTCTGTCTTGTCACATGTCACTTTACTGCCCTGAAACTGGAGAGGAGCAGTCAGGATGAGAAGACATGCTCTAGGATCATGTCCAAAGTGAAAGAAACTCCCCACCTTAGATCGTTTCCTTCCCATCACGAGGCTTCTTGGAGGTGGACCGGTTTCGGCAGTTTTAGGAAAACACTCAATGTTCATCTTGGGCAGAGGAAGCAGAATATCTCAGGCATCAGATCTCAGCTTCAGTGCCGTAGACAGTGAAGTCATGAAGGTCTGTGGCGTGCACCCAATTGGCCTTCTTGGTGTTGCTGCACTGCACGGAAGGGGGCTGTATGTTAGGGAGCAGATATTCGGGCAAGGCTTCCACTTTTCCCTCTCATCAGTGTCAGGATCACACCGGAGAGAACGGGGAAAGCAGTAGAAGAGGAAATACCGTTGACCGTGGCCTGACCATGCTTTAGGATGTGCCTTTCGGAAGAGTTGAATTTGCAACTGGACATTGTCGTTCTGAAGCCCGTGATAAGCTGACATCACATGAAGGCGAAGGGACGTTTCCTTTGTTAGAGCTGACAGTTTGTGTTTCTTCCTTTTTTTAAAAACTTTCTTTTTATTTATTTGTGTCTTTCACATTATGCCTTCCAATCCTACCCATCCCCTTTCCCCCCAAATTAAAAGAAAACAAAATTTAAGAGAAAAAAAAGGGAGAAGAAGAAGAGGAGGAGGGGGAGGAGAAGGAGAAGGAGGAGGAGGACGAGGAGGAAATCTCATTTTGTAAGCTTCAGTGTGGCACAGTGAGTCACACAGTAAACCCCTTTATCTATACATTTTTACATGCAGGTGCCCATTGTAAAGAATTATTGGTATGGTTTCAAGCCCCTGGCCTCTGTTACACCACTGGCAATGGACCCTCACTGGGACTCTTTCTGGACATCCCGCTGCTGCCCTGTGTGGTAGAGATTGTGCAGCCTTGGGTCCACAGGGCTGACGGCCCACCCCCACACCGTGCTTTCACAGATAACGGATTGGTGGATGTTGGGGTGGACCAACAGCCCTGGTTCTGGTCCTGGGTAGTTGCAGGGTTGGTCAGCCTGCCAGCTCTCCCTTGTCCTTGTTACCAGGGTGGGCTCTCCAGCAAATCGCCCTGCCTAGTTTCCCCCTTGCAGCAGTGAGCAAGGGGTAGGGCCAGTTCTTTGGCTTTTATGTTGCTAGGGTCAATTCTCCAACACCTACACCTTCAGGGCCAGCTCTACTGTGCTGCCCAGCTGGGGTGTAGGGGCCGCTCTCCCGAGTGCTGCAGCGGATGAAGGGAAAGGACAGCTCTTCTATTCTTATGCCCTCAGGGCCAGCTCCCCATCTGCCTCAGGCTTTGATGCAAGGGGAAGTTGGTTTATCTTAATCTATTTTTTTTTTAAAAAACAAGGAGCTGTTTTTTTTCCCTCTTAGAATATTATGTTTTAGTCAGAAGGCAAAGTAGTTCAGCTTTGCTTAATCTAGTGAATATTTAAAATTACTGGGCTTAGAAAGAGACCATCTAGTGGAAGCCTGTAATTTTACAGACAAGAAAAGGGAGAGGAGAGGGAATAAAGACTTTGTCAGGGTTACATGTCCTTGAGCTCCAGCTGGCTGAAGCCGTCTGAGGAGAAGTCTACCTTCTCTGGCTGTCAGCCCTTCCTGTGTCTTCACTGTTATCCATGTTCTGCTTCCATCTCTTTGGAAATGGTTATGAAGTGAATCTTTCCACCTGAACCCTGGAGCAAAGACAGGAGGAGCCAAGCTTTCTGTGTTCGGAAGGCTCCAATCCATCATGAATCGGTGCGCCTGTGGTTTCCTGATCTGGGTTAACCCCTGAGTGTGCGCTGCAAAGGGCAGGGAAAGCTCACTCTGTGGGTCACTAGAAAGCACGTTCATGCAAGCTCCGGAAGTGCCCAAGTGAGAGGAGACTGGGACAACACTGCAGTGACTCCTTTACCTCCCCCCCTCCCCTGAGGAGTTAGCAGGTGAATCAACAAAGGCTTGGGACCAGTGCCGCCACAAGCTGCCTATGGCGGAGGCAAGCACACCGCACAAGTTTTATGTCCTATTTCTTTTCCTGAGCAGCACATTTCAAGTGAAACTCCATAGGTAGTTAAGATGATCTGAATGTATCGATAAAAATATAAAGAAAACATCAGCACATAGAAAAAGGCAGGCTTCTTATTTTCTCTGCCGTGAATCATTCTTATTTTTCCATGAATTAATGTATACATCCACTTCTTATTTTCCCACAAACTAATGCATACATGCACTTCTTATTTTTCTATGGATTAATATATACATCCACTTCTTACCTGTCCATGAATGAATGCATATATTCTTCTTCTTACTGGTGTGCTGTCAAAAGTGCTACTATTATCCCTGTCTTTAAATCTTTCTGGGGTGGAGTTTTTGGCGGCTGGGTAATAACATATACAATGCCTCTACTTTGGCAAAGCGATTCCTGGACTAAACATTGTTCAAATCATTATTTATTTCAGGGCTGTTCAGTGTTTTGATACTGCTCAGGTTTTGGAAAGTAAAAATATTTATTATTCATGTAAAAGGTATTCTTATACTATTTGTTTCAATCTTCATCTTTTACAATAGGCACGTTTCAACATTTAAAAGCTGAGGGTCAGAGAGGCAGTGTGACTCTACCCCGGATGTACACCTTTTAGCAAGAGCTGGGACTTTTGGGCTCCATTTAAAATTTTTCTTCCAACCATTTCAGAACCGATGCTCAGCTCTCGTGATGGAAAACGGTTTGGGGGAGTACCATTGTTTTGATAGAACAAGGCCAGACAGAGCAACTGCTTTCTATATTGTCTGTACATATGAAAATGTTCACCTGTTTACTAGTTTTCCTGTGGTGATGGAGTTTAGCTATTCCCACTATAACAAGAACCGAGAACAGGATTATTCTCTTGTGGGCTGAACTTGCTCCCCTGACCTATTGTAGTTTGGGGGTCAGAGGATGGGCTCTGTTTCTACAAGACTTGTTTTAAATTCCCAGCTGAGCCATGGACTATTTGTGAGACAACAAACAAGTCATGTAGTATCTGAAAGCCCTGGTTCTTGAAAAAAGAGGGAAGCATGTACTTCAAAAGGTCGCTATGAGACAAAATGAGACAACTCATAGGAAATAGCGTGGAACCTGACTAAATAAACAGTTGCTGTCATGACCGCTATGACTGATAGTTGTAAGAGGGGAATGATGAAATAAACGATACAGATTTTGTCAAATGATTTAAAAACACCACAATCACAAGGACTATCTATTATTTAACCATCCATATTTCTGGATGCTTTTCTTAGTTTCTGTAATAACCGACAGCATGGCTAATTTATGGCAGGATGATGGCTATGGGAATGACTAGAGTTCTAGCTAGAGGGAAGAGCCTTTCGATGACTCACCTAGGGAGGCCCTGTGGTGGGTGTTCAGACGAATGTTTTCCAGCAGAGGACACAGATCCTTGGATGTGAACTTCGACGTTGCATGTAAGTCACCAAAGAGGGATCTGAACACACATTGATTTGGATCTAGCTTCTTGAGAATTTCCGCTGCCAACTGCGTTAATATCTCTGTGATGTCTAAACATAAAATCTGCTCGATCTTTAGGTTTTCCATGGTGAATGTCACAAAATCATGAAATAGATTCATCTGTTTAATAGATGGCAGTTTGAATGAAAGGTAGACCCTTGTCCAGTGTTGAGGATCCTTTAAGTGGAATCAACAGTGTTGACAGTTTGGAAGACTTTGTTTATATAGCTCTTGTAAGTAAGATTCAAATTATATGCAAACAAATGAATGTTGGGGTAAAACCATAGTCACAATTTGGTTCTCATTTATATTGCTCTCCAAATGAATGAAATAGGATCTAGGAGAATCAACCTGCAAAAAATTATTTTAGCTTAAATTTGGGGCTTTATTAGTGACAGATTTGAAATGACTGCCCAGAGGAGTCCTACTTCATCTTTACATGGTGACCTCTATAATCCTTACTTTACAAATGACATTTCTGCCCATTCCTACTGGCGGTTTCAGATCATTTTACTAGTAATTAGTGTTACATATAAACCTCAATTAGTCTCAAAACACTTTCTTTGTGAGCTTCTCTCCATTAAAGACTGATCTTTCTCTTTTTCTTTCTTCTGCTCTGGTTTTTGGAGTACACTGTGAGAAATAGCTGTATTCTTTGTTAGCATGACATGAAAATTTCCTTTGTAAAGGACCAGAGACAGGGAGATGACCAACCCGGAAGGAAAGACAAGAGACCTAAAGACAGAAGGCAAGTGCAAGAGAAGTAGTGCAAAAGGAAGACAAGAAAGGAGAGAGAAATGGAGAAAGGTATATGGGTGATAAGGATGAAATGATGGAAAGAGAGAAAGACAGAGGGGAGCACTGGAGAGCAAGCAACGGGGAGAAAGGGAAGGAAAGAAACCAAGAAGGCAGTGCCTTGACTCCTCCTGGGCTCAGCAGGGAGCTGGCAAGAAGGAATTTGCAGCCAGGGCGACATATTATCCAGAACCAGGAGTTGAACCTAATTGTAAGCAGACCCTGCCCATCCCCTCCAGATGAGTGATGGACTCCTGGCATGTGACCTGGCTTGGCAATCTCCACCCCCTGTCCGGGCTGCCATAAGGAGATACGTAATGTCTAGAGTGATGGGAAAGTCATGCCTGCAGATGGTACAGATGGAACTGCCTCATAAAATGACTCACTGCGAATCCTCACTGAAATCTCCGCTATAAAAATGATAATGGAAAAAGCACAAGAAAGCTAAACGGGCTTGAAAGAAATTTGTTCCAGCTTGTGTAGCTCCCCTCAAAGTTTTTTTTTTAAAGACCCTATTAGAAAATGCCAGCAAGATAATGCATCCTCTTTCTCCCTGGCTGTAGCTCCCCCCCACCCCAGCCCACCTTCTTTTCAACTTCAGTGTATAAACGAAAGCATCAAGTGGAAGAGAGGCAGAATATTGGAGGAAGATGTAAGAATTATTTATTGAGCAGGGAGCTAGTGTTCTGGTGAGGAAGGGCTGGGAAGCTTTTTCAAGGGAAAGGGAGTGGTGTTTTGGATCAAAAGGAGGCAGGCTCATGGGAAGGAGAAGCCCTGTTTGCTTGATGTCTGGATAGGATGGTGCCAAAGTGGAGTGGGGCCTCTTAGAGAGAGGTCATACACTGGACAGTGGAGGCATGCTGCAGAATTAGTCATGTAGACCTCTATTGCAAGAGGAGGAAGTTTTTAAATGCAAAGAGCATAGTATTCTGAAAGTAACTTCTTCAACGCCATCCAAGGCTGCGAGGCTTCCTCATGTGATCGCAAATATAGCTCAGTTTGCTACATGGACCCTGACAGAACTTGCACCTGTTACTGAGTGGGCAGTGTTAATGATGTCCATCTCCTTGTGCCTGATGACAGTATTTGGACTTCTCTCCATGCTAGTTGGGACAGCTAGAGCATAGAGAAGCAGGAAAGGACACCCCAGACCTTGGCTGGTACTTGAAACCTGGTGTTTAGGGTATCCCTGAGCATTGCTTCAAAGAGAAGAGTTTCGAATGCGGTCCATCTCCCATGCTGATGGTGAGGACAGGTGGGTCAGAAGTGGTGTGGACGCATGGTATACACTGGGGCAGCTACAGGTCAGAACTGGTTAGAACTGGTAGACAAGCCATGGAAATCTTACTCATACATTGAGGCTATGCAGTGTCCCTGATAGAATAGACACTGTGTTTATGGTGCATAGCATGGTTGAAATTCTTGGTGAGAGGCCAAGGCTGATATTGCCCTTTCCATGGGGGGCAGTAGTGGCTTAGGTAAGGGGTAGAGAATTTAGGACAGAGATGTAACAGCAGGAAGAACCTAGTGGTAGAGAGGTGCCTGGGACCTTTCAGGAAACAGAATCAAAATCATGCGGTCCATGAAATGATGAAGAGACAACTTGGAAAATATGAGCAGAGCTAACAGACTCATCAAGAAATGGTCTAGGACCATGTAGGAGTCACCACTACTCAGGTTTGGAGAGTCAAGTGAGAAGATAATGTTCCTTGGAGCCCATGAGAATGGAGACTTGTTTGGAACAGTTTGCATAGCCATTCGCAGGGTGCATATGTATATAAAGCAAATACCCTGCCCTCTTGTTGTCTCTCTATCTCTGGGTTCCCCTCTTTTGCTGGTGGACAAACTCAACACAAAGACAGCAGTGAAGGAATCAATGAGGCTATCTTTTGTGGCAGAGAAGGATGCACAGAAGAACGGAATGGAATGGGATCAAAGGGATAGTCAAAAAATGAGGAGCATATGTGTGAACTAGTGGGATGGCAGCTATTCAGGTCCAGGTAACTGGTATAGTTTTGGCTAGAACAAGTCATGAAAAGTCTTAAACCTAGGCAAGTCTGTGATCTCGGATTGCAATAAGTAGGGTTCTTGTTCTAATAACAAATACCAGTGCTAAGCAGGGAAACTGAGCTACATACTCTGTTCTGTGGCATGCTTGGAGTGCTGAGAGATGGGGAGGTTCTTGGGATGTTGGTGTTAGAAAGAGGCATGTGCAGTTCCCTGACTGTTTGTAGTTGATTTGGCTCTTGGTTGCATGAGGGTGGGGTGGAGGTAAGGGTACCGATGCTCTTGTTGATTCATCTTGGCAGTTGGGCTGGATAGGGGTTTCTGAATTTAATTGTTGGAGTTGCTGTTGAGTAAAGAAGAAAGTCTTGGCTGATATGGGGGAAGTGTTTGAATTATTATTGACTTCTTAGCTGGTGTAGGCTAGAGAGGCCTTGCAAGAAAACTGGAGAGTGACAAAGAGCCCATGAGTTAGTTTCTACCATCGGAAATGACCATGGGCAGTAAGGAACAGGGCAAGGCAACATCCACACCTAGAGGGGCCTTGAAATGAAAATGAGTCATTGTCACAGTCGAAGCTTTATAAGTTCTTAGTTGTCATGAGGGCGTCTCCCTGTCATCAGTCTGGGTCCTCAGGTTAGCAGGTGGGGAAAGCTTGTTAAGACTGTGGCTGGGCTGTGAGGGAAAGCGGTAGTTCTAAGTAGAGAGAGAGCTTTGTATTCTGGGCGTCAGCCCTGCATATTCTCTGATTTCCTTCAAAAATGTCTCATAACCATATCTTCTTGGAATGGGGATTATGCATAAAGGAGAAACCTTTCTGCCTTAGGTCAGATCAAAGGGCTCAACCTGAGCCAGTTTCCCCATCAAACAATAAAACAGGTGTCATGCAGATACAGGGTAGATTTCATTTCATATGTTAACAAAGAATATTCATCTGGACTTTAACAGACATTGAGCGTACTTTAAGCCTTATGATCTTTTCTTCTTTGGATAGTCCTAAAGGACATGATTATTGGTTATTTTCTCATATTATCGGGGTAACTCTTGTTATTTCGAGTCATGGCTGTCTCTGTTTTGAAAGTCTCTGTATTGCTTTTATTGTTGTTTTTCTCTACCACTACCCCTCCTGGGTCAGGGGTGGGTTGTATTCATGCTGCTGCATTTCTTGGTCATGGCATTCATCTCTTACTTTCCCTCTCTGGAAAATGAGCTTGGAATTCTTCTCACCCCTGGCCACAAATATAGACACAGTAACTATTAAAAGTTAAAGAGTTACGTATCAGCTGTGTTTGCACTGGTAGGTACAAAGATTCAAACTTGGGAATTTGAGAATTATCAGAACAAGTTAAACAAACAAAACAAATTTCCTTGTGTCTGTCCTTTATGTGTTTAGAGACTGTTGACGATATTATTGATACCATTTACCATTCATGGGTATGTTTGAAAAGATGGATGCTATGCGCCTTTCATTGTAGACAGCAGTTTCAGATTACAGGGTCTGCCTCTCTGTGGCCACAGCCAACCTTATTCCTGTCCTGTCCCCCAAACATGCATCATTGAGGCACGTGGTCCTGTACTTTCTGCCTGATGGGATGCTTTTGGCATTGGTTAACGGAGGTGTCTGTGTCATAAGTGAGGTGATATTTAAAGACATTTTGAGGTAGCTATAAATAAAGAACAGAATTAATACATCTCTAACAGTCATGGGTGAGTGATCTAAAATTTCAGGTGTTAATTCCTGAACTAAGTGGCTTCCAGGTTGAAGCAAGTATATCAACATCATTACTAAAGTTCAGATGTGGGCTTGGATGTCTTCGTTTCACCATGCATATCTTAGTTTGCTTTCTATTGCTGTGATAAATCACCATGACCAAAGGCAACTTGGGGAGGACAGGGTTATTTCAGCTAACAACCTTCAAGTCACTTCAGAGGGAAGGCAGGGCAGGAACTCAAGGCAGGAACTGAAGCAGAGGTCATGGAGGAGTGCTGCTTAGTGGCTCGATCCTCTTGGCGTGCTCAGCTTGTTTCCTTATATACTCAGGACCATCTGCTCAGGGCAGCACCACGTGTAATGGGCTGGGGTTGGGCCCTCCCACATCAATCAGTAACTTTAAAAAGCCCCACAGGCTTGTCTACACTCAGTCTTATACAGGCACTTTCCTCTCAGAGTATTCTAGATTGTGTGAAGTTGACAAAAGAACTAGCCATCACTGTACTGTCTACATCCACTGTGTTCAGAATGTTGTCCTGTTTATGGGTCAGAACTGGGTTCCTTTATTACACTTGGATCACACTCTCTAACTAACAGAGTTTGTATTTGAGGCGAAGCTAGGCCTGAGGCTGCACCGCTGAAAACCTGGTTACCCTACAAATGGGCCCTTTTAGGGCATTGTTTGGAAATATGGAAATAGCTGTGTCAAGGTCATGTGATGATTATACAGTGCTTTGGGATAGTTGTGTTAAATGTTTCTCCCATGCAGTTTCTGTAAATACAATGGGAATTGCTAGTCTGTGTCTTCAATTTTAACTTTGAAAATAATTCACACTTCTCTTCCCTTCTCCCTGAATGCCCCAGTGGGGATGGCTGTGGTGTCCCCAGATGTCTACTCTCCTGCCTGCCTGCTAGGACTGGTGCTGGATACATATTGCATACAGTCCTCACCTTTGAGTTCTAGTTTTTTCCCTGGTCTCTCGTAGTTCCAAAAAGAAATCCTGGCTCAGCGTTGTGTAGAAACACACAGCCGGAGTCCTTAAGAACATTAGCCAACTAGCTCAAATTTTCCTCAGTTCCCTTCTCTATCCTTATGGTATTGCTTGGCAATTTGGGTTGAGTTCCTGCCTTCCTGTAAAACTGGAAGACATTTCTACAATACTTTAGGACCTTTCCTGTCTTCTCCCCTTGTATTGAGCTGCACAGCAGGGCAGGGGCACATGACCACGTGTTTCTTCCTGCTGGTTCAGGAGATGGTGAGGCTAGCGGTGCTCTTGTGTCCTTGGGCCGAGTTACCTGGCCTCTGTGTGCTCCTGCCTGGTACACCAAGCTACCCATTTTTAATTCCCCCAGTAACATATAATTTTAAATGTGGGGTGGGAGGTATTATGTTAAAGCAATCTTGCAGGGAGGTTTTCTTGTAGCCTCTTTTTTTTTTTTAATTAAGCCATTGCTTAGGCCTCTTGTAATACCTGTGTTTCTTTGCTTATAAAAGCACTGTAGAAAAGCATAAATAATTTATTTTCCTATACAGATTCCTAGAAGTAAAAACTCTGAAGCATTAATATTTAAAAAGACTGTTATTATAGTGTTGTGAAATTGTGTTTTAGGAAATTTGTATCATGACACATTTCTGTAAGCTGAATAAATGAATGAATTTTATTAGAATTGACTTATTATTACTAATAACATCTTTGCTAGCTTGATAGGTAAAACTGTCTTTTTACGACATCTACTTACTAGTGACCTTTGTAAAAATTAAATGAGCAAAAACTATGTATTTATTAGTCTTTTTAATGTCCTCTCCACAGGTTAGAAATATAACAGCCCTCTTGTGTGTGTGTGTGCATGTGTGTGTATGTGTGTGTGTGTGTAATTGCACGTGTGTGTGTGTAGTGCACACAGAGGAATGTCTATTTGAAGGAACAGATGCAATGTGCATACAGAGGCCGGAGCTGAATACTGGTGTCTTTTTCTATCATTATCTACCTTATTGCCTTGAGACAGGGTCTCCGAGTGAAACAGAAGCTTGCCATTTAGGCTAGACTACCTGGCTAGTGAGCTCTGCCCATCGCTTTCTCTGTTCTATGCCTATCTTTGTCTCTGTCCTCCACTGCTGCGGTTATAGGTATAGGTTATAGGGGGTGTTGATCAGATTTGAACCCAGGTCCTCATGTTCACAGAGGACATTCCCTTACCCACTGAACAGTCTTCCCCAGCTCCAGAAATGTAACAGAAAACGTTCAAATATATTTTTCCTGTTGTCTTACCATGCTTTTTTCTTTAGAATCCCCCTCCCTCCAGAGGCCATGGAATTTGGCGGGCATGAAATTTATTCCAACACCATGGGTAGGAAGTAAGGTCCTAAACAACTCTTTTCTTAAAATGACTGCTTGAGTTTCATTAATACTTTAGTTGCAAACAGCAGAACCCATTCTAGCTGGTTTGAACAGGTATTGCTGAGGATCTCACTTGCCTCACAGACCCAGGGCCAGGGAACCTTCTGCCAGTGATGCTCAGAGCTATGGACCAGCAGCATGTTCAGGGTACTTTTAGCACTTAATTTCTTAAAAACATGTTTATTTATTTTATGTGCATGGGTGCTTTGCCTGCATGTACATCTGTGTACCACGTGAGTGCTTGGTGCTCATAGAAGCCAGAAGAGGGCACGGGATCCCCTGGGACTGTGGTTACAAATGGTTGTGAGCTGCTACATGGGTGCTGAGAATCAAACCCGGGGCCTCTGGAAGAGCAGCCAGTGCTCTTAAGCACTGAGCCATCCCTCCAGCCCGGTCTCACTTGCTTTTGAGGGAAAGTCTCACCTGGGGGCATCTGAATGGAAAAGGAATTTCCTGGAGGTTATTTGACACTGTGAGGAATTGCTAAGGTCTAGAGAGGATGCACATGGCCCATGCCAGACAAATGGTGAATCTGATTGCTTCAGCTGCTTTATCACTGACTGATGATGTCACCGTCCTTATTCATATATTACATTGAGATTTAAAAATCTAGAACAGTAGGTCAGTTTTGGTTTGTCAGTACTCTCTGGTTATTCTTATATTCTTGTGCTAGGATCATAATTATTTTATGCTGCTGTAGTGTTACATTTAACTGCTATCAGTAAACAAGCACTTTTTAGTTCTTATTCATAATTGTTATTGCCTATTTATCCTCTCAGAACTTTAAAATCTCTTTATCTGTTAACAAGAGATAAATTAAACTGACATCTTAAATTAACACTGTAGTAAACCTTCACATAATTTGACATTTTGACAATTCCAATTATTATTAAATATTAATTATTTACATGGAGGTAATTGCATATATTTTCATTTAGTTCAAAAATTTAAAGTTTCTTAATTTTTTTCATTTCATTTTTCATTTCATCTTTTGTCATTTTCTTCACAAACATATTTATATTTTCCATTAGTGTGATTTTTAACTCTTAGCTATTACTATTAATTTAAATAGAAATACCTGTTCTTTCTCCTGCTTTTTCCTGCTGGTCATAAAATAAAAATTAAATATATATACACAACATTAAAATTTCATATGCTTTTTGTGCTAATTGCTAATTGCAAGAGACCTTTAGTAAATTTTATCTTTCTAAATTGGCCGGGGTATTTGCAAATAACAGTAATTCTGGAATATGATAAAGCAACAGCAAAAAGAAAAGACATGAAAAAATGAATAATTAATTCAATAAGCTAGGTATAAGAATACCCCAGAAGGGGAGATGGTTCTAATATTAGAACAATGCTCCCATTGTAAGGTGCAGAAGCAAAGTGGTGACTTACCGCACCAGAGATGCTCGTCAGGTCAACCACATGCCTTGGTTTGCCCATCACTCTGCACCACGGTACCTGAACACACACGGCACTTTCTTTTCCCCAGTGCAAGTGTTAAAGCTCCCAGATTCCCAAGAGTGATGCATCCCCTCCAGCACATTAATGCCTCCAGGGGCAGGGGGCTTTAGCTGGCTTCTCCCTCTGCCTGCTGGGGAGAGGAATTCACAAGGCTCACTCCGCTCACTCCCTTCAGTTCAGTGGCACTGCCCTACCACTATTCCTCTCCACAGCTAAGCCAGGTGCTTGAAGAACGGTGTTGGTGTCAGCGGGTTTGTGGAATGTTACACTTAGATTTTTTTTTTTTAGAATCAGTAAATAAGCCGAAAGAATTTGTTGAAAGCTTGCTTTTTAAGACTTACAGACCCAATGATTCTGCCTCTCCGAGGTCAGCTAGTGACTGAAGAGGGGCATGAGTGAGTTACAGCTCTGCAGAAAGGCCACAGGAAGATGAATGCCTATTATAAAGAAGTAGGCATATTTGGATACTGACATTCATCCCACACTGTATAAAATGCAATGAGAGAAAACATGGTTTGAGCAGCTTTCTGGTCAAACGTATTTCCTTCACAACTTTAAGAACCTTAATATGTATAAACTTTAATTTGTATAAACTTTAATATGTATAAACTTTAATATGTATAAACTTTAATTTGTACCTAAAGGTAGTTTGTAGGCATTTAATTCCATGTCACCCATTGGCCATAGAACCATACCAAAAAGACCCATTCTGGGCTGGCTCTTTCGAATGTAAATGAGAAAGATGTGTGGATTGAATGCAGCCTCCTGGGTTGTCCTGTTCAGAGCAAGGCCTGCAGGAGAAGGGATTTGGGCTACTTTTGCTGCCATGGAACCGAAAGTCTCTTCTGCTTCTCAAGGCTTTTGACCTCTGGACTTGCTTGGTAGGATCCGTCATTTTAGGATGGTTCTTAATGAATTTAGGAATTTTTTTATATTCAAGCACAGCTTGGATTTAGTTCTCTCAGGTCAGCAGTGGAGCTGTTGGGAGGTCGGTTGGTGACATGAAGAGGTGAACGCTTGCATAAGGCTGTCTGAGGAGGAAGGAACTGGTTTCTATAGCCAGAAATAAAGAATCTCATCCCGTATTGAAGGAGCTCTAGCTGGGTTTCAATATTAGCTCCCCTTGCAGTCCTTTCAAGCTCACCTTCAAAGTCTGCTAGGCCTGGCTTCCCAGGAACACCGCAGAGCTGAGCTCCTCACGTTTCCCACTAGCCTGGCAGAGAGCATAGAGCAAGCAACTGCTGGGGGCGCGGGGTGGGGGCAGGGCTCGCAGGTGGTTCACATCTTGGAGTGAATATTTTCTTACAACATCAGAATAATTAACCATTTTTAGCACTTTAAAAATATCGTAAAGTGATCTGGGGGGAAAAGTGTACGACTCCTTAAGTCATTTAAATCATGAAAACTCCTAAAGTAGATGGTGGGATGTTCAATAATCAGGGAATGAAATGATATGGCACTCCATGCCAGGAGGGAATCCTGATTCTTCTGAGAAGGAGTGATAACTTTCTTCCAGAATGAGAAAGGCTGAAGGCATTTTGACACAGGAGATGTGGGTCAAGTTTTTCTCACTTGTAAAATCAAGTTAACCAGCCTAAAAATTTTGTCTTATATATATGCTTATATAGATTGACTATTTTAAATTAATGTTTAAATAGATTAAAATAATGTTTTAAAGACTGATTGCCTATTTTAAATTAACGTTATTTATCAAATAGAAAATAAGATTAAGTAGAACAATGTTGTTTAGTTCTGGTGCCTGTCTCAATAAGCTTCTGGCTGCATCATGAGGCCTGGCTGCCACTGTCATGCTGGGATGTTCAGGTATAGCAGAGTTAAAGCTGCTACCCGCAGTAAAGCAGATGTGGGTACTGAGGGCCTAATCGCACACATGTGGTAGCATTTTCCTCCTTGAATTAACTGCTTAGAGTGGTGTAGCTACAAGTACTTTGAGAGAGTAATTTGTGCTAATTTGTTTCCGGTTCCTTTTATATATTGTCACTTGGCTTTCTCCAGGAAGTCAAGAGCAGGCTTGAAAATGAGAAAGGAAGTCCTCCATTCCCCCTGACTTTTCTTTCAAAGGCCAAGGCATAGGAAGGCTTAAGGTGTCCAACAAAGATGGGCAAAGTAGCCAGCCAGTGATTCTCAGAAGGAAGCAGAGTGGCCTGAAATGATGGAGTGCCTGCTACAGACTAAAAGAATATTTTCCAGGCCCGGATTGGGGTACAGGTAAAAGAATCCCTTGGACCCTAGGAAAGTGGGGATCCTTACATCATCCTACTCAGGGAGGAAGATCCCAGAAGGTTACCTAAGTGGACAATTCCAGAGACATTCTCTTAAACCAGTGTTATTGGATGTGCATTAGAAATTGAGAAGTTGGGCCTCAGAGAAGTAGGAACAAGAGGGTAATCAGCTGCTTGGCAGTGTGTAGACAAATGACCTATTATGGATACATTTTCTCTGCTCTCTGCCCATGCCCTTAGCATTGAGATGTAAACTAAGAAAGGAGCAGCAGCCCCAGGGCCTCTAAGCCCCTCTCTGCCAGCTTGATAAAAGCTTTGATTTGAAGCTGACGTCTAGGAAAAAAGGCTGCACCATTTCTTTCAGATTTCCCATCTTGAGCTGAGGTTGACCCCTCCTACTATGGCTGAAGTAGATGGACTATCATCATGCTGGGCACTCTGGGTATAGGCCCAGTGTAAGAATGGTTCTTCACGGGATTCAGTTGCCAAGTCAGTGACCATCAAGCCAGTGACCATCACTGCTTCTTGAGACGTTGTATTCACACGGTTGGCTTTCAGTTTCTTTTCTCCATAAAACGGGAATATATTTTACATACTCCAAGCATGTGCCTAGGAAAGAAAGCGTAAGTATAGATATTTGTTGATTATTCATGTGTTCCAGACATTATATTCAGTGCCGACAGGTGTAAGGTTTGATTGTTTAAAGTCAACGCACCAAAGCATGACTTTCACTTTATTGGATGAAGAAAGCAAAGCTTAAGGAAGTTAAATAATTTCCCTATGCCTTCTCAACTGCTAAGTGACATGTCTGAAATCTTAACTTAGAACTCTTTTCCTTCAAATCTCATACTCTTGACCATCAACTTCCGCTCTTTTTAGGAAGGAAAACCTCATTTTGTGTTCATGCTTTCTGATGAATTTGAAGAATGAAGCCCTGCTTTGCATGCCCACTAGAAGCATAGTTTCTTGTGGTTAGATATTTCTAAAATACAAGATACTATACACAGATGGATTAGTGATGGGCACATTTAGATCATCGCAGGAGAGACTGAAGTTACCAGTTGTTGGGGTGGACCAGGTGTAGTTAGACCTAAACAAACTGGGTGTTGCTGGGATGTGGGAGAGGGCGCTCTCCACTCCTCGACTATTACCCCAGTGGGGATGATGTATCTGAACTGTAATTCATGCATTGTTCCATGAAATATGGCATGTCTTCTACTCCGTTGACCTTTTCTACACTCTGTTGTGGTACCTCATTTGTCTTTTCTATGCAAGACAGAGAGGCTCCTAACAAGAGGGCAATTAAATGGTCATCTAATCAAACTCAAGCGTAATGTAAAGGTCACCCGATCGCAGCGCACAACTGTAACTCATACGGCTAATTGAACAGTGGACACTGTGGTGAGAAGCTAAGTTAATTGTCCGGTGGCAGTCCATCCATTCCAGTTGTGATGATAGTTGTTAGATGAAGTAGCTTTGGTCTGGTGGAATTTTACTACAGAGTTGATAACCAAAATATAAGCAGGAAATTAGACAGAGCCGTAGCGAAACATTTTACTATTTCTTATAAGCACACTTCTTCCTTTATGTCTTTTGGTTTTTATGTTAGCCTGGGCTTCCTGGAGGCAGAGTCTGAGGTGGACAGTATTGCACTGGTGACTTATTGAGGGCTTAAGGGAAGGTCAGCAAGGAAGTGAGGGAAGCAGAGATAGGGCAGAAGCTAAGCCCAGAAGTGGCTTCAGCTTGAGTCAGCATCTTCTGATTTTCTCGGCTGTGGGAGAGAGTTGAACTGTAAAGTTATCCCAGCTTGAGCTCATGGGGTTGGAGGCATGATTTTGCTTCAATGAGACCCTGGCTGTGGGGTCTGCTTGGGTTGGGTTTAACCTAGGCGTTTTCTGGCAAGATGAGTTGGGCAGGTCAATAGGCTTACATCATTTTAATTCTAGGAATTGGTATTAGCAATCCTCTATGGAGAGTTCAATGTTTCATGGCAAAAAGTCTCAACAAACTGAAAAGAAGGAACTTTCTTAACGTGACTGAGGGAAACTGCAGGAACTTGGATCCCATTAGGAAGTTATTGCCACTTCTGTCCAACATTATACTGGATGGTCTGGCTAGAGTATTGAGGGAAATAAAACAAACAAACAAACCAGCAAACAAAACATAAAAGACTATATAGAAATGGAGAAGTAAGATGTCATTAATATTTTAAAATTATTAATACTTTATTTTATCTGTATGGGTGTTTTGCCTACAAACATACCTGTGTAGTATGTGCATGGCTGGTTCCTGTGGAGGCTGGAAGAAGGTGTCAGATTCTCTGGAACCAGAGTTAAACATGGGCATAAGCTGCCATGTTGATGCTGGGATTTGAAACTGGTCCTCTGAAAGAGCAGCCAGTGCTCGTAACTGCCAAGACATCTCTCCAGCCTCAAACTGTCATTATTTGAGATGAAATGTTTACATAAAATACTAGAGTTTCAAAATTTAATAGCAATGCCTTTATGCATATCTATGTTTAAACTGATATACCAAAGTCAGTAGCATTCCATATGTGTTTAAAAATTAGTATACTGAAGTCAGTGACATTCCGTATACCATTTGCAGTTGCGTGTAATTTCAATTTTATATTTTATAACAACTATAAAATTATTAAGTACATAGAGGTTTGTAAGAATGAAGTACATGCCTTTAATCAAGAAACTTAGATGCTACTTATTTCTAGCTGGAGGAAAAGATGTCTCATGACACTGGGTAGAAAACTTTGAGTCCCCTTCCCATTTTTACACAAGTTCATATTTAGTTGCAGCTAATGTCTGAACTAGTGGTGGCGATAAGAGGAAACAGATTGGTGTGTGTGTGCATGTGTGTGTGTGTGTGTGTGTGTGTGTGTGTGTGTGTGCGTGCGCATGCGCACGCGTGCGTGTAACCACTCTACACACTCTAAAGTTTAGTTGGGTATAAGCAAAGGGCTTCTGAAGAGTAAATCCATCTGAAAGGGGCTATAATGTAGCTCAGGGACGGATAACAGGGTTACTGCGCAGAGGCTCTGGGTTCAATCCTTAGCATCACAGAAAACCCACTGGAAAAGAAGAACATGACTCATTTTACTGTGGCATTTAATAAAGCTTTGATAATTGAGTTTATTTAATGTCTTAAAGAATATATGTATGTGTATATATCTCTGTGAGAGGAGGGCAAAAGCGAGTGTTGAATCTCTGGGAGCCAGAATTACAGGTGGCTGTGAGCATTCCAACGTGAGTGCTGGAAATTGAACTTAGATCCTATGCAGGAGCAGTATATGCGTTTATCTCCTGAGCTGTCTCCTTAGGCCTAGTGAAGAAAGTCTGATATCGGCACAGGAATATATGAAAGATGTGTTGAATAAAGTAGTAGGCTCAGAGGAAGCAGAATATGAAGAAATATGCTTTACAATACAATTAAATATGCAATCTCTAATGGATTGGTAGTTAACAGCCCTGAGGAAAGCCTTTAGAAAATCTTTGCTCTTGTACACCAGTAGGTTCAAGAATAACTCATGAAAGCAAGCTGCTGTTCCAGAAATATTTCGACAGTACAAACAAAGTAGGGCATAGTCATATAATGGAACGCTACGTATCGGCGAAAAGAAATTCGTTACATTTATCTCTGCCACCACATGACAAACACAACACACCTTTCATACAAGTTGATCATTTGTCGCATGATAATACAATTTCATTCATGTAGATTTCAAAACCATATAGACCCTAGCAAACCAGCAACATGTTGTTTAGGCCGCTAATGTTAGTAACAAAATCTTAAAGAAAAAGAGGAAAGATTCTCACAAAAGTTCAACGTGCTGGTTATGTCCATTAGAAATGTTTGATATTGCGGTTATTCATTCATTTTTTATTCTTCAAGCTATATATGTGTATTATGATATGCTCTTTTGTACATGCTCCATTTCAAAATAAATATAACCAGAAATCATAGTTGACAAGATTTAAAGTGTGGTGTCAGTCAACATCTGGAAAGTGCAGGGGATGGGAAGGTAGTGCCCCTTTCACTGCTTGGGCTATGAACTTTGACCAGCAGCCACAGGGCTCAGTGTCAGCCCTGAGCTTCTTCAGTTGAGACTCATTCTTTTCATTACCTGTGATGTATACAGCTCTCCATGAGAGGAGGGAAATCATGACTAAATTCTGTGGGAATAAACTGTGGAAACAGTGGGCTTTGCAAAAAACTGAGGAGGAGGCCACAAAAGCCTAGCGCTGTTAAGCTCCCAGAGAGCAAGAATGGACTCGGTTATGTTCTGACATCTTTGGAGTCTGAATGTGCTCTGGGTTAGGTTAGTCAGAGCAATTAAGTCACGGCTAACTTTTAGTTTTGGATTATGTCACAAGTAATTTTTTTCACGGCTAATATCTAAAACACTTAGTTCCTAATAACTTAAAAATTGAAAACCTTCAGTAGTGTTGCAGAATATTTGTACACTGTGTGAAGATGTATTGCTGTGATTGGTGTAATAAAAAGCTGAATGGCCAATAGCTAGGCAGGAGAGATAAACAGGACTTCTGTGGAGAGAGAGGAAGAGGAGGAGGAATCTAGGTACGCAGGAGTCACCAGCTAGACAAGGAGGAAGCAGGATGGACAGTATGGAGATGAGGCAACGAGCCTCGTGGGAGAATGCCAATGAAAATATATGAGTTAATCTAAGTTATAAGAACTAGTCAGGAACAAGCCTAAGCTAAGGTCAAACTTTCATAACTTATAATAACTCTCTGTGTCGTTATTTGTGAGCTGGTGGCCCAAAGAAAAATCCTACTCCACAGTGACTTTAAAATTTCCTAGCTATTTTCTTCCTGTGTATTCATATTTGAAAATACTCTCTTCACCGGGAGAGGACAGGTTTGCTGCACTGTATTTCAAATGGTAATTAGGAACGAGTTGATTGTTTGACTTCTCTGGTAAGAAGTACTCTTGTATATATGTAGATGTGGGACTCTCTGGTCATCTGACATTGGCCATGGGCTGTCTGTCATTGGTTTTCTTTGTCACTGCTGGAGTATTGAGAACTTCTGGGCAGAGGTCCTTTAGGAAAATGGCTAGGCTGCTTGGGAAAATACCTGAGTACAGAAGTCAGCCCCATCAGGCTAGGTCAGTAAGGATGCGTGAGTCTTAGTAAGTGCCGAGAGCACGCTGAAGGCATCCTGGAAAAGATTATGGCCGTGGTACGGCGCTCTTGTGGAAATCACAGCTATTAACTAACGCGAGCAGCCAGGCTGTCAAGGAGTCAGGTTCTTCCTCAGCCATTGCTTGCTTCTGATTCCTCTCAAATGTGTCTTCAAAACCATGGCAGTAAGAGCACCATTTATGGTGCTTGAAGCCAGCCAGCCTTCTGGAGGCCTTTTCCTTCTTCCAGTACATGGGAGGAATGGCCACCAGCTGTGCACCTAGAGGACTAGGCTGTCTTGGTAAAAAGCTTCCTTGTTTCTCTGGAAGCAAGGGGCGGGGAGGAGGGGGAGGTTTCCATTTTTTGAGAATGACTGGGTAACTGGCAAATCCTGTCAAAGCTGGTGTGAGCGGTTGGCAGGCTGGAAAGGGATAACGAGGAGGAGAACTGGAGGCAACCTTTCTCTTTTGCTTTGTTGCCTTAGAGGCTAGGAAAGAAGTTGAAAATTCCTGTCTTGTATTTTCTGGGACCTAGGCCAGGCTGGTGGAGGGTCCATCCCAGGAAGGGGTTAGGAAGTGTGTAGGAAGTAGGAAGTGTTCACTGTCATTCCTGACACCAGACTCCAGGCTGCTTACTGCCTCTCAGAAACCAGTCTGCAAAACACTAATACACATTTCTCTCTTTCCTAGGCTTCTGTCAAAATCATATCAAACTATTTTCTGTTTGGTAAGAAGTGTAAAAGTTTAATTCCTGATTTTATAGTTCTGTAGATAGCAAGAAAGACCTAGTCATCTTCTACTTTATATTTTACAGACTATTTATTGATATGTTATAAAATTGTTCTGTTTCTACCTTGCATTTATAAATAAGCAATTTTCACAATAGTACATAAGTTAGATGATAATATGTGATAAAAATTCACGTGTAAGTTTCTTTTTATAGCAGGCAGTAGTTTTCTGAGGAGAGAATATTATTTTACTGTACATATACATATGCAAGGGAACAGGAAGTCTTCATACAATTTAGTTTACTGTACAGCATCCTGGTGGTTACTTAAAACATATTACTAAGTGTGATAGCTATTTTCGGTGTTAACTTATCTATATCTGGAATTAACCAAAACCCCAGTGGCCTGATGAGAGATTTTCTTTTTTCCAACATAATATTTTTTATTGGTTATTTGGAAATAATGCACCATGATCACACTCACTTCCTAGTCCTCCCAGGTCCAACCTCCACTCTTGGGACCTTCCCCCACCTCCTCCAAAAAAAGTATACCAGGTCCAATCTGTGTTGCCTATATACTCACTGGAACATGGTCAAACTAAGTCCTTCCCCACCCCCACCCCTCCACGAGAAACCATCAACTGTGAAGAGCTATACTTCAGCATCCCTATCACAATTTTGAAGAGTTCACTTCAATGGCTTCTTGTCTATACTGTTTCTTTTTTGGGGTGTGGGGTTGAGGGGAAAGGTTGTCACAGAAGCCTTCTATGTCTCTTGTTCTTAACTGTGAATCTGCCGTCATCAATATCACTGCAAAAGAAGCTTCCTTGCCCTTTGCAGTGAACGGTAGCCCAGGTTATGGACTTCCACGTAGTTTCTGGTGATGGCATGGACCACGGACACTAACATGGTCCTCAGTAGCAGCACAGCCCAAGGATATCAGCATGGCCTCTAGAGGTAGCATGGACCACAGACATCATCATGGCCTCAGGGGGTAATAGAAACCTCAGGCACCAACATGGCCTCCAGCAGCAACATAGACCATTGATGCCAACATGGCATCTGGCGACAGCACAGACCCTGGACAAACACATGGACCAAGGGCATCAGCACAGCTTGGGGCAGCAAACCAGCATGTCCCCCAACTCTAACATGGACTGCAGACGCCAACATGGCCTCTGGGGGCAGCATGGACCATGAAGGTCTTTTGAGGAGGCCCCATCCAGAAAACGAACCGTTCTCAATCTTGGACATCCTGTCAGAGCCAGCTCGATCCTGTGTTTGGGAGCAGAGCCCGCATAAGCTCCAGGCTGCCACTGGCAACGACCTGCACCTCCATCCCCTGAGCCTTCTTCCACACCTGCCACAGCCATCAAATTTCTAGCTCTGCCTCTCTCCGCCAAGCCTGTGCTGCTCTGATTCTCCATCTTTCCCATCTCTCCTCCGCATGCTTGTTCGTCAGAATGGCAATGGAAACCGCAGCATGCTACACAGTATTTTCCCCCCTCAAACAGCTTTCCATGCAAACACTCATTGCAACAGGTCATTGGTCTGGTTCAAGGTTTCTGGTTTCTGAAGAACTGTGAGTACTGGACCGTTGCCTAGACTCCTCTCAGCTAGGCAGGGCATCTGGGTTCAGGATCTGCACGAGCGCCAGGCCACCTCACACTTCCCTATCCTTGGTGCCAGCCATCCCGAGGCTCACTGCATGACTGTTGTGCTTGCAGCCTGCGGGCAGTGCTGAGGCTCTGTACTCCCCGCCTCCCAGCAGGGTGAGCACTATGAACTCCATGCTGCAGGCTGGCTGCGGGCTGAGAACTGGCCCTATTCAGTAATGACGAAATGCTAAGGGAGCTCCAGGCCTCCGTACACCTCTCTGATCTCTGTGACAGCTGCCCTGTGGCTCACCTGGCACGACCTTTGCCCTCCTCCCAGCAAGGCCAGCAGCAGCTCCTGGGCTGGCCCTAGTCAGTAGTGCGTGTCCGTTGTCCACTGTTGCTGCTCTTCCATAATATTCCCGTACGCATTCTCTAGCATTTTCCTTCCAACTTTGTGAGTCCTCTTTCATTTTTTTTTTAAAATTAAATCATTTGAAGTGGGGAGATTTACTTTTAATCCAGATCTTTTGAGGTAGGAAGATGCATCTTTAATCTGGGCCACGCTTTCTACTGGTTGCTTATATAAAGGGCGTGAAAGAAGGAAACTTTTTTTCTTTGCCCGCTTGTCCTTGCTTTCAATGGCAACTTCATTTCTTCACTAGTATTAGAGCCTCCTTCTTTAGGATTCCAGCATTGCTGAAGACCAGCTGACGCAACCTGCCTGTGAACTGAACAAACTGGATTCTTGGACTTTCCATTGGTAGAGAGCCATTGCTGGACTAACTGGACCATAGCCCATAAGCCACTCTAGTAAATCCCATATAGAAATAATAAGCATATAAATAATAAATTCATATATAATAAATCCACACACATGCACACATATACAGTCCCTCTGTCAGTTCTGTTCCCCTGGAGGACCCTGACTAACACACAAAGGACACAGGTTCTTTAGTGACATATTGGCCTTGGAGACAAGAAGTAATGTAAAAAGTTGCTAAGCAAACATATTTGCATATCTTGCTTTAGTGTATATTTAAGTGGTTCTCGCTTCCTAATGCTGCGACCCTTTAACACAGCTTCTTATGTTGTGATCCCCCCCACACCATAAAATTATTTTGTTGATACTTCATACCTGTAATTTTGCTCCTGTAATGAATTGTAATGTAATATCTGGTATGCAGGAGATCTGATATAAAACCCCTAAAGGGGTCATAACTTACAGGTTGAGAACCACTAGTATATTAAAAATATTATACTCTTAAAATACTATACAAACTATTAACTATCTACCTAAATAACAATAATGCATATGATTCATTATATAAATATCCATATATAGTTTTAATGAACTTTTCTCATCTGGGCTGATGGTGTGTGTTCCCACCTAGATGCAAAGGCTACCTAACCAAACCCCCCAAGACATGAGATTCTGTCTTTTAAATTGTTGGTCAGGGGTGTCCAAGAGATTCCAAAAACACAGCCTATTGCTGTTGCCCTTGGTTACCCCTTCCCCCACCAGAGACAGAAGGTAAGTTTCTATTACTAAAGATACCATGCACTTCAGAAACAGGGCTCAGAAACCCCTGAGCTGGAAACCATAAAAATGCTGTCTCCTTGAGTACCAGCTTTCACGGTACCAAAAGGTGCCATGCAAGCTTCCAAAGGAGGGAGGCAACTAATAGTCTTCCCTGACTACGACACCAACGAACCACACCAACTACCCACATGGCTTGATAACCCTTAGGGTGCAGTGGTGGCATTTATACCTTGGTGCTAACCAACAGCTCTTTAATTGGGTCTGTTCAATCATGCCTGGTACCGGAAACCTAGCCAGCTGTCTGGGCGAGTGAAGTCATGGTTATTAGAGGAGAATCTACGATCACCGATTTGCTAAACCAGCATAATTCCTAACAACAATCTATAAACATTAGTCCTTATGCCAACAGGTAAGTGTAGTCTTACCTCTCATCAAGGAAATGTTTCTTTGCCACAGATGGAGACCACTTGTGTCACCACAACCAGTCAAAATGCAGACTTGTAGAGGCTGGTCCTTGGGCCTACATCCACAAAGCACTCCCATGCCCTAGGTTCAGGGAACATTATGGAAGAGAAGGCTTAAAAATTCCAAGTGCCAGAGGATCAGGGAAACTGTTTCTCCGAGTAACATTAGAAGCCATGTCTGCAAAGGCTCACCAACAGGACCTCCCAAATGTGAGCTGAGCAAGGACGCCATCAATGGACATGCCAAGGTGGACAGGGCAAAGCCCATCAGGCCTCAACCCTACACAAAGACCTATAGGCAATCAAGGAAAGCTGGGAGCAGGAGAGGTGATCTCCAGGGAAGAGCACACCAATGGGTAGTTCAGTGCCAGATGGTCAGCCGAAAAACATACATCCAAGTAACGTAGTAATCAGATTGAAACAGATTATGTTTAGAAATATTTATTATATACACACATATACATATATGCATGCAATAACAACTAGTGTCAAAAGAGACCATGAATTTGAAGGAAAGTGGGGAGGGGCCTGTAGGAGGGTTTGGAGGGAGGAAAAATAAGGGAGAATGTTGTAATTATATTATAATCTCAAAATTAAATAAAATAAAAATACTGTTTGTGGTCGTTTGAATAGAAATGGTTCTCATAGACTCATGTGTTTGAATGCTTGGCCCATAGGGAGTGGCATTATTAGGAGGTATGGCCTTGTTAGAGTGGGTGTGGCCTCGATGGAGGAAGTGTGTCATTGTGGAGGCAGACTTTGCTTAAGCTACACCCAGTGCGGCTCACAGTCTCCTTCTGCTGCCTGCGGATCAAGATGTAGAACTCTCTGTTCTTCTATAAGACCTTAGCTGGTTTTCAGCACCCATATAAAGTGGATCAAAACTGCCTGTAAATTGGATCCAGGAGATCTAGTGCCCTCTTCGGGCTTCTTTGGATTCCCGGACTCGTGCACATACATGTACACACATGCACACACACACACAAATAAAATTAATAAAATAAATCTTAAGGCATTTACTCCAATTTTCTATTTCAAAAGCTTTCAGAAACATCATTTTGCCTGTAATTTTTATTAGATAAATTATAACATAATCAGGTCAAAGGCTAATTAATTTTCTGGGTCCTGATGACATTTGCCACATGGTTTTCCAGAAGTATTGCACCAATTTCCACAGCTAAAGAAATGTGTGATAAAACTGGCTTCACACAACTTCTAACATAATAATTATGAATTTTATAACTTTTTACTTTCTAATAAGTAAATGAATAGTTTTATGTGTGCTTCTTATAGGTTTTCTTATTTTAAGAACTAGATCTGACTGCATGCTTTGTGGTTTTCCCACTTACTGTGAAAATGTTTTATTTTTAATTGTGTGTATGTGTGTGTGTGTGTGCATGAGTGCAGTTCCCTACGGAGGCCAGAGGAGGGCGTCACACTCCCTGCAGCTAGACTTATGGGACATTGCGAGCTGCCCTACATGGCTGATGAGAGCAAACTCTAGTCCTCTGTGAAAACAGTACTCACTCTTAACCGTTGATCTCACTTTCACTTCTAAAATGCTTCTTTGTTCTGATTTTGTTATGGTGGTGCATGCCTTTAATTCTAGTAATCAGGAGGCAAAGGCAGGTGGATCTCTGAGTTTAAGGCCAGCCCAGCCTGGTTTACAGAGCAAGTTCCAGGATAGCCAAGGTCACACAGAGAAACTGTCTCGAAAAAACTAAAAACCAAAGATCAAAAACCAAAATAAATAAATAAATAAAGCTTGTTGCAAATATTTTCTTATAAAATAATTACTCATTATTTTAGTGTTTTAACAAAGTATTTTTATATTTTATGAGGCGAAACATTATGTTTTATTTTTAAATACCAAAGTTTTATTTTGATAAATAATCAGTCTTTTTGTTGCTGTTGTTGCTTTATAGTTTGGTTACTTAGAAAGTCAATTCCTTTCTATAGAACTGGTAACTATTCAATGCTATTTTCATCTGCATTTTATTCTGACTTAAAAAAGCAACTTCCCAGGTACTGTGAGAGCTTTGTGAGCACTTTAGAATGTAAGAATATGCAAAAATAAAAATACAAGTTCTACACCCTAGAGAAAAAAATCATAGAAAATGTTTTTATATATATCCTTTCAGACAGACCACTAATACTCTAAATATCTGAGTATATATAAATACACATTTTCTGAAACTAATATTGCATATAAATAATGTTCTACTTTTAGCACACAAAATTATGCTTCATTATGGCATTTTAAAACAAACTTTGCTCTTGTTGAGTTCCTTCACTATCTTCACCTCTATCCTTCTGACTGACCATTGTCCCATTCCCTGACTTTGGCTTTTGTATTTCATGTGACCTATTGCCCTAGTGCCCTTACCCCATTTCAATACATGGTTTCCCCATTTTATGGTATCCTTTCTAGTTTCTTAGTCTATTTCCACATCTGCCCTCATTCATACATGTAGATGACACAAACTAGAATCCACATGATCCACACATGAGATAGACCATGAGAGAGATTTGTCTTCCTAAAGCTACCCTATATAGCTACCTATATCTACCCTAAATCTATCTACTCTATAGAGCTACCTTATAAAGCATGCACTATTATGCAAGGTAATGGTCTTTTTGAAATGTAAATGTAACAAATACCATTCTCCTTCAGTAGCTTTAGATTTCTCTTCGAAATTTGAATGACTCCCCAGCATTTCATCCCATGGAGGTTCAGTTCTCATCCCTCCAGCACTGAATGTTTGGGGTTCTATCCTTATTAAAATTGTGAGATGAACAGTCTTGTGCAAACATTTCCCTTACTTGTTCAATTCTCTCTCTCTCTCTCTCTTTCTCTCTCTCTCTCTCTCTCGTGTGTGTGTGTGTGTGTGTGTGTGTGTGTGGTGTGTGTGTGTGTGTGTGTGAGGGGTCTAAGATGTAAGAGGTTTTCATTATTTTCTAATTGGCTTTCCAGTAGGCTTTACTAGCTTCTTCTTGAGCCAGTGAATTTTTACAATGCCTCTTTCCTTCTAACTATGCAGGTCTCTTTAATCTTTACCACTAGGATAGATAAAAGGTAAATAAAAATGTCTCACTGTTACCTCATATTCTGAGATGATTAATGAAGTTGAATATTTCTTCATTTTTTATTGCTATTTATGTTTCTTCTTTTGTTCATGTATTTTGACCATTTTCCCATCAAGGTTTGGTATCTTCGTATAATGTGGTTTGTAATTTAAAAATATGACGTTGAATGTAACTGGAGCCTCTCCTTTCTGGTGTAGTGCCAGCCTTGAAGCTGGTTCTTTCTTTCAAAATGAAGCAAAGTTGCACTTTGTTAGGGAATGGTTCAATCCGATCCAACCTTGGGGAAGTGGGAAGAATGGGAAAAAGACATGTTAGAGAAGACCTGTAGTCCATGTTCTAGAGAGGGCACGGGCTTCCAAGAGTCCCTTTAGAATTAGAAGAAACCGTCCCTGCTCCAAGTTCAGAAGAGACTGATATTTCTGCCGCTGCTGTGTGTAAGGGACTATTCTCCACATGCAATTATGGTTGCGTGACGTGATGGGAAGTGCAGCACGTAAAGGCAAAGCGACATTAGCGCGTGTGCAGGAAGCTGTGTTTCTCTAAAACTGACGTTGATTTTTTTTTATCTTGACCATGCAAGGAAGAGAAATGTCTTAGAGTGCCAGAACTCAGGACTGGGAGTGGGGACTGTAGGTGGGAAGCAAGGGAGGGAGCTGCTCTTCTACATGAGGATGTCAAAACTGTAAGCTGTGGGTGTACAAAGCCCCTGATGAGTAGAAATAGGACGGAGATGCACCTCCACTGGTGGCTTTCACAGTCAGCACTAACCCAGGGGCAAGGATGATTGGAGCCACCCAAGGAACCCAGGCAGATGGAGACACCCAGTCATGGGAGGAACTTCCTTGAGGATCAAACTGGCAGTTTAAACTATAGGCTGCTAATTCTCTTCCAGTGTCTAGAGCAACTTAACTTCCAGTTTACCTCTGGGAATACAGGCCTTAATAATGAAGAGCAGGTTCTCCAATGTCTGGGAAAACAGATCTCAATAGTAAAGCCCAGGTTCTCCAGTGTCTGGGAATACAGATCTCAATGGTAAAGACCAGGTTCTCCAGTGTCTGGGAACATAGATTTCAATAGTAAAGCCCAGGTTCTCCAATGTCCCTTGCAGTTATTTGTGGCCCTGTGACTGATTCCTGAAAAATGGGATGCTCAAAATCCCTGCAAATCTCTCCAGGGAAATGCCATTAGATAGAATACAACTGCTCCCTTCTCCGTTCAGCTGCTTGGAATGAGGATTTAGTGGCTGGACCCCACAGTGGTTTCTGTTAAAGCTCCATTCAGCTCCCCATTACTGGGTCAGACCAATGATCCTCTGGCTGTTGAAACATCGGTGTCTCTCGACTGCCTTTCTCTAGGGAATTGAGATTTCTTCTTAGAAGGGGCACAGCAATTTCAAAAAAGTTGGCAGTAATGGGGGCACCAAGAGTCGAGGGAAGCACTTCTGCCGGCTTGATGACTTCAGTGTGAAGTGCTTTGTTAGCACTCGAGACCTTACAATGATCTCATCCTATGGCACTTGTCCCTGGGCGAAAGGAAAGAGAAATAACTCCATGCTTGTGTGAAGGCTTGCAGACTCTACTTAATGGAACATTAACCCCCCCCATCCGCTGGGGCTGTCACCGCACTGGAGCTTTCAGCAGGCAGACATGTGACCAGCTTGACCAGCCACTCAGGACAAGGATGAGCTCTTGTCCTCAGAGGTAGAATCCTGGCCCCTTTGATTACCGCCTCTGTCACTTTGATATTCCTTCCTTAAAACACAGGCATGTTACCCACATATACAGGGTTGCTATTGGGTTCAATATGGTAAACAGATAATGCCTGGTAACAAAGGTGAGTGTAAGCAGAGAAATGGTCTGCAGGAATAAAGTAATTCTTAGCTTTAATGCAGGAAGATCATGAAGTGTCTGGAAACTTCTTTTAAAAAAAAAAATCCTGTTCAGTTAGTTCTTTTAGATCAGAGATGTATTTGCCATGTTGAACACCTTTTCTCATGGATGAAAGAAGGCTGGATTTAAATGTGTTGCCTTACTGGTTTGCTGAATCCAAATGAGCTGACTGAAGACCTTCTGAAGTCATCTAGGATTTCCGTTGCTTTTCAGCGGCTATTTGGTCTCTGTATGGATATAGCTACATCTTCAATCAAAGTGATAATCTACACCCAGAGTAAGAGCTGTTGAGGTTTCCAAGCTTGATTAGATAAACTGAATTCTAAAGAAGAATCATTACTACTTAGGACAAGAAGATACTAAGAGTGCAATGGAGGGGTCGGGGAATTGCCAATGCTTTGCCTAAAGTCCTATGGCTAATCATATATAACCAAGATTGAATCTCTTATTCTACATCTTACACTCCTTCATCTATCATAAGACTCAGAAGACAAGAGTGATAGCTATTTAAATTCTTTAAACCTACTTATTTCTGTAATGTGTGTCATGAGATCAAAAGTTGGAAATTCCCCTCCCAGCTCTACTACTAAGTAGCTGTGGGAGCATAGTCGAATTTGATTGAATGAGAGTAAAATAGGAGACAGGGCAGAGTTAGCCCTGTATCAAGTCCACTCTGACCCTGAGCTGCCGTGGGGCTGAGCTCAATACCTATTGCTTCCTAAGGGAGGAAGATGGTTAGCAGGAAACATGGGCTACAGGCTAGAGGAACATGGGCCATCAGTGGTTGAGTTGCTGAGCTTTGTGGTATTGGCTCCAGTCCTGAACTTTTGTCTTGGGGTTGTCTGGTTGAAAGTTCATGGCGATGGATTCTGGAGAGTTGGTCTCTTCCCCTCACAGAAATCCATCATATGGCGCCTTTGGGGGTCATAAAACCTAAAGTCAAAGAGGATGAGCCTGTACTGATGTTACATTTGCTGTCTGAACGTGGGCACACGGATCCCGTTTTCTGTATTTAACAAGGGAGTGAAGAGCTAAGCAGCTCCCGTATGGTCTTCATACAAAATTTACATGAACTAAATATGGTGTAGTTCTGGCTATTATTACACTTTTCATCATCATTATTACCAACTAAATTTGGGAAATAAAAGAAAAATCTCTTGAAAATTATTTATTTTCTCTGTCTATCTGAGGAGGCCAGAGGAGGGCATCAAATCCTCTGTGACTACAGTTACATATATAGTTGTGAGCCATGGTGTGGGGGCTGGGAATCCAATTCTGTCCTCTAGAAGAATAGCCAGCTTTCTTAAGTGCTAAGCTATCTTTGGCATCAAAAGGCCAATCTTTTAATGTACAGCATTCTCTTATGGTTACTGTTAGAGATGACAGTGGAATCTATAAACCAGGGTTGCTCACCTAAGGTCCAAAGACTCATCAACATGACTCTGACGTTACTGCAACAGAAGGAATTTTTTGCTGATACAATATGTGTGGCCTCTTTGGCTCAGAACCAAAGTCCTGGAGAGCATTTGTTCCATGTTCTTAATTTGTAGAGGTAAGGTAAGGGTTGAAGAAGTGAGGATGGCCCTTCAGTAATCAGTGAAGATGCAGCACTTACATCTTTTCTTGACGAGCTAGGCAGCCTTCCGAAGCAGCAAGGCCAGTTGACTGCTGTGTTTGTGAATTAAACGCAGCAAACAGCAGGCATTAGGAATGAGTTGGTCCCAGATGCGACATGGGAGTTTTAGAACTAGGAAGGATGCTGAGTTCAGTTTCAGTTTGTGCCTGGGAAACCAAGCAGAGCAATATGAACTATGTTTTAACAAGTACAGAGATGCGCATTCCAGAGAGAATATGCTCTCTCAAGGAAGACAACAAAATTAATGATATAGGGGTAACAACTGTAGAAAAAAATAACTTGTTTAAAGTGAAGACATTTCCAAGTCATGCACATAAATGCAAACACTGGTATAGACAAAGGAAAGATGATTATTTTTTTTTAAATGAAGAAACATTTCCAGATACTGTTCATATATCATTCCTGCAAGAAAGTCTCAAGGAGAGATTCTACCTGTGATAGCTTGCTGCCTATAGAAGGAAGAAGTCATGGCATGAAACAGCAGCCATCAAAATGGGAATGCACTAATTGTAGAATACATTGAATTGCTGAAAATATGGTAGTAAAATTATGTTAATCTCTAACGTAATTATTTTAGGGAGGATATATGATGTCAGTAATTTTGACAACAATCTACAAAGTTTAGAACTCTGAGACTTCAGATTAGGAAGATGGCTCAGTGGTTATGAGTACTTGATGCTCTTCTAGAGGACTCGGGTTCAGTTCCCAGTGCCCATGTTGGGTGGCTTGCAACCCCCTCTGACTAACTTCAGAGCCTCTGAAATCTTCTGGACTCTAAGGGTACCTATATGTACTTGGCTTATGCATAACTAGACACATACTTGCATATACACATAAATAAAAATAAAATTAGCCAGGACACAGGAGAAGAACAGTGAAGAGAAAGTGAAAAATGCTGATTAATTAAAAGAAAGCCATACTTTAATAATATCTACTGCTATACATAAAGTAAATAACACTATAATAAAATAATTTCATGTAATTTTAAACAAAAGAAAAGAGGACAAAGCTTCAAATGACAAAAGCCCTCTCCTAGAATGATAAAAAGGTCACTTTTTCTAAAAGAGTCAGTGTGATAAATGTATTGACTAGTTGTGCTTGCTAGTTTTATGTCAACATGACACATGCTAGAGTCATCTGGGAAGAAAGAACCACACTTGGGAAAAATATTCCCACTAAATTGGCCTGTGGGCAAGCCTGTGGTGCATTTTCTTACTTAGTGACTGATGTGGGTGGGTGTAGCTCATTGTGCTTGGTGGTCCTGGGTTCTATAAGAAAGCAGGCTGAGCAAGACACAAGGAGCAGGCCTGTAAGCAGCACTCCTCCATGGCCTCTGTGCCAGTTTCTGGCTCCAGGTTCCTACCCTGCTAGAGTTCTTTCCCTGGTGAACTGTGATGTGGAAGTGTAAGCAAAAAAAAAAAAACCCAAAAAAACAAGCAAACAAACAAACAAAAAACCAAACCTTTCCTCCCCAAGTTGCTTGGGTCATGTTTCATCACAGCAGCAGAAACCGTAACTGAGATACTAGTTATCCATGTCTGTTTCCTGTTACTCTACTGGCCAATGGAATTAAAGAGAAAGTCTAATTTTTACAGTCATCGCTTCAAAGGAATAACGTATCTTGGATTCTTTTGGGGTGCGTGCATGGTTCTTACCACTTCAATACACTGAAAGCTGAAATCTCATATTCACCAGGAAAAAATTTATTTGCAGAGAAATTATTTTTTCCTTGTCTAGTTACTATAAATTATGAACAGCAAAATTATATTGGGCTTTTTGTTCCTGGTGCTAGGGATATAACTCAGAGCCTAGGATATACAGAGTATTCTCTGCCTCTGGTCTATACTCCCAGCAACACTGAACATTGAGATTATAAATGTCTACAGAACAGGAAGAGTTCATTAAACACAGTCTGTGAGCAAAAGATAGAAAGACAAGGAGATAGCAACAAACTATTCAAAACCAAATGCTAGACACCAGGACACAGATCTAGACCAAAATTCAGTCAACTGCACACTATTTAAAAGTGGTCTAGTATTAAAAACAAAACCTAAAAGAAGAGTTAAATAATAAAAAAAATAGGGCAGCAAATGCTAGAGATTGTAGTTTTGCCTAATATCCAATCTCCTTTTAATTTGTCTTGGTTTCTGATTTAGTTGAGGACAAAATGGCCAGGCTCAATTGTTTTGTGTTGCTCTGAAAATCACATATAAAAATTTAAATCCCCAAATTGATGGTTATTAAGAGGTGAGGACTTTGGGAACTGACTAGCCCTCTGCAAGGGTCGTGCATTTCAGAATGCAATTAGAGCATTTCTAAGAGACTCGGCACAGCTTTCTTCCAGCTTCCAATGCGAAGTCACGGCAGGAAGACTGCCATCTGTGGCTAAGGAAGCCAGCCCGTATTGAGCACTGGAGCTCTTGGCACATTGGTGTTCAACTTCTTGGCACCAAGTATTGTGAGAAGTGGGTTTATGTTGTATGAAAGCCCATCAGTCTGTGGTGTCTCATGCAGTCAGAAAGGACTAAGACTACGAGCCAAACCAGTTTAAGAAAAAAGTAGGAAATAAAAGGTGATATACTACGGGATTAGGGCTGATTCTTCAACACATCTTAGTATGGGAAATTAAAACGCTGCATACAAGTTTAGACAAGATTTTAATAAAATGAAACACTCAATTGGACTATAGTAAATGGGACTATGTGAGTACTTGGTAGGCAGTTTTGGGCATCTCCTCTGACCCCCGGGTTGCTGAAGTATATATATATATATACTACAAGAGCAGTTTAACATAGAGTCACTACCCTTAGCCTAAGCCCTACTGTAAAAGAGATCCAATAACCATACTAAACGAGGGAGAACTTTCTTAATGTTGAAGATATCAGTTATCCTTTTGTGGTAAAATTCATCTCAGTAGTATGTCACGGATTCAAGTAAATGGGTGGATACAGTATAAAATGATGAAAACCAGAGTAGCTAGCAGTGGCCATCAACACCGGTGGAGGGGATATTTGAAAGGCTGCTTGAGTTGAGGCTGGAGAATGGAGCACGTTTTACTTTTTTTTCTTCTCCGTTCCATTTCCAAAATGAAGTCTGGTGAGCGAGGAGACAGATGAGAAGGTAACACTTATTGAAAACCCCCATCAGCCACAGCACAATTAAGGTTCAGAACTTCTCAGGACTTCCTTAAGGCATGTTGCCACCCTGAGCAGAAAGCTCACATCATATCTAGGTGAACTGGTTGACAAATAGAAAGCAAGTAGGAACATGCCTGGTGCACCATCATCGCTCAGTGGAGATCAGCAGTTATTATTCACCAGGGTACTACCTTCCTATCTCTGAGGTCCCATCACCCTCCCACTGACTTGAGTCACTCCTTCCAAGGTGCTACTCTGGACTCTCTGCCCAGCCATGCTAGCATGTACACCACACAGTTGCTTGCCTAGTTGGCTTTTAATTGTCTCCAGGTGTTCATGTTCTTGTTGTCTCATACTGAAAACATTCAATGGTATAGTGTTGCAATTCAGGTCTTGGTCCTGATAGACTTATTGGCTTCAAAACTCAGTATTATGATCTGAGACATATTACTTAATATTTAAAAGCCATTAACAAATGTGTGTTTATTTTTGGGTCATTTTCTTTCCAGCAACAGGTTTGATGGGTCAAAAGTTGTTGCTCACAGCTCTTTGATTTAGCAATTATTAATTTATATCTTATGCCTCAGTTTCTTTGCATGTAAAATGAGGACAAGTGGCTCCTTTCATAGTAGGCCTCTGACAACTAGTGAACAAACCACAGGGACTGGTAAGTGGCAAACAGTTACAGTGGGTGCTCACTGTTACTGTCCTATCGGTGGAGAATTCTTGTCCTGTGATTTTCTTCTGTTCAGAAGTTTTGCTGATCAAACTTTGGAAGGATGCTCGACAGCTAGAGCAAATGGGTGTCCCCACATGCCCAAGGCTTTTGTTCAGATCATCTGAAGTTTGTATTATTACTTGCTGTCCTGACTATCCTTATCCCTGGTTGTAAAAGTGCTGGATTTGGTATGGGTGACCTTCACAAGTTCTACTTACAGTGAGCCCTAACGGTGGTTTAGGAGATGTGGAGGGGGCAGAAGAAAAGAAGGAAAAGTTATTAAAATGAACTCCTAAGCCTTTCTTGGCTTCTTAAGAAGACCAGCTTTCTTCTTGCCTGGATAAACAGGTGACTGTTAGAACAGAACCTATGGCATGTAGACCTGAGATGGAAAGGCGAGATTCAATTTGTGGGGTCATGCTTGGTGAGAAAAGTGTTCCCAGAAATAATATTTGAAGAGGGATTACATTCTGAGCCCTAGTTGATTTCTTACCTTCTGGCAAAATAAATTATGGTGTTGGGCAGGTTTCAATCCCCCTCAAATGCCAGCGTTGACATCCGATGAGGTACTATTCGGGCTATTTTTTCTTTCTCTTTTTACACACATTGAA
Organism: Ondatra zibethicus; assembly: GCA_004026605.1. Lineage (NCBI taxonomy): Eukaryota > Metazoa > Chordata > Mammalia > Rodentia > Cricetidae > Ondatra > Ondatra zibethicus. Next base: position 306,537 of record PVIU01000105.1, read on the forward strand.
ATGGCTGCCAAGACATTACCCTTCTTACTGAGTCTCTGCTAAGCACTAAAGCTCCTGGCTGCCTTGCTGAATGAGCTTCAGAAGGGGTGGATTCTGACAGCCTGGTTGGTCTACAGGCTTAGCAGGGGCAGGATCAGCTGGCAGTGGAAGAGAAACAGCGTCCTGTGGTGAGGCATTAAAAACTGATTTCCCCTGTGGGGAAAGGAAAAGCTGTCTCTGCTCTTAGCAAGTAAAGGAATGCAATCAGTTTTGTCTGAGAATTCAGAATAAACTTCAATGCGTTTGTGTGTATATATGTATTATGACAACATAGATGCTATGTTAGGAAATGTTTATGTGTAATTACATATGTACACATACATACTATATAGTTTGTAATTATAGCATTTATATTATATTCATTCTCTGATACACTCATATATAGGTCCACATATCTGTTTATTCACTCAGAGTTCTTATTTTTAACCTTCTTTTTTCAGCCAGTTTAAAAAAGATGAGTGACCTTAGTTTAACATTATTTGGTAGCATTTATGCTAATATATGGCTAAATACTGAACGCTGATTAATTCACATCATTAGTTTAACCATCTGAATACACTCTGACTCTGTGTCAGTTATTAATTGAATGATAAGGTCAAATCCAATCTGTAGTCAACAATGTGTGTGTGTGTTTGTGTGTGTGTGTGCTTGTTGAGTGTCAGTGTGTGAATACAGAGGACAGAGAACGGCCTCAGCTTTTGTTCCTCAGCTATTATCCACCTTTTTTTTTTTTTTTTGCGACAAGGGCTGTCATTGGTTTGGAACTTGCCACTAGACTAAACTAGCTTACAAGTAAACTCCAGGGATATACCTGCATTGGCCTTCCCAGGTCTGGGATTATATTTGCATGCCACCACAACAATTAAAAACATAACTAACTACTACTTTTTTTGGTGACGGGGTCTTATCACGTTGCCCTAGCTGACCTGGAACTTGTTATGCTGATTAGGCTAGCCTCTACTCACAGACGTCTACCTGCTTCTGCCTCTTGGGTGATGGGATTAAAGCTATACACAACCACATCTGGTATACAATTTTGTTTATGTGGGTCCTTTTGCCTGTAGCCCAAACACTTACCAGCTGAGATATTACTCTATCCATGTTGTCAATATTCTTTTACTCTTTTGTATATAAATGCAAACAAGTGAAATTGAATCAGGATGGAAAGAGAAGATTACACTGGAAAAAGCATATATACTGAAATCACCAGAGGCTAAGGAAATGGCTCATCAAATAGATGAGAGGAAAAATGCCCAATAGCAAACTAAAGTCACCCAAACGATATGATTTTTCCCTCTGTGGACAAGGCAGATTTATGTTAGTAATTTGTGTCCTTCAGAATTTAGAGGCAGGAGAGAGATGAAAATATAGTGTGCTCAGCAAAATGTCTCCACAGCTGACGGTTGGACAGAAACCCAAGTTTCCTAAAAATTCACGGAAAAGTCATTCATAGCCTCAACACCCGAATCTCTATTAGGATTGTGAAGAAAATAACTTTTAAAACCTGATATGTTCACTTAAGCACAAAAGTATATTTTTACAGTATTGCAAAAATGGCAAATTAAGAATATTCTTATATTTCAAGTATCTTAGTGTTATTTTATTTTGTCATAAATTGTATGTATCTTAGTGTGATTGAAACCCTACCAGGGTTTGAAGTTGTAACCGCAGCTAATGTAGTTAGAAAAAATAAAAAATAAAAAGCTTTTTGTCAGTTCGGCTTCTGCTTCAAACTGTGCAAGGCACACTTGTTCTCCAAGTTAGAAGGACGAAGGACTTTTTTTCCTAAAGAAAAACCCAAACAGGAAATATACACTCATGGAGACATTTTAGCTAAAGAATAACTGAATGCAAGTGAGAAAGGGGATATATTTTAAATTAAAGAATTTGACAGGCCAGCTGAAGAACAAAGGACTGTATTCTATATTGCCCATTTTCCCAGGGGTTCGGGACTCACAGGCTTTGCTGGGAGGCCATTCGCATGAGGCAGGCCTGGAGCTGAGGAAATATGGATCAAAGCAATCGCTCAAGCCTTCTCAATCTGCCGTCTATGGGCCAGCTGTTAGGAACGTCTGAGGGCTTCCCTAGTCAGGCCTGCCTGCCCGTTCTGAAGGACCATTGCAAGTCAACTAAAGTCCCAGTCGGAACCACTGGGTCTGTCTTACTTAAAAGATCTTGTCAGGTTTCTATGTCTCCAAGTTGAACAGTGACAATAGACTTCTGCGATGAAAAAACAGAGTCAACAGACAGAGGACTGTTTCTTGCAAGAGGTAGACACTTCTTGCTTTAGGGCACGGTTGACCTTGGCCCCCCCCCTCTCTCTCCATCTCTCTCTCTTTCTCTCTCCCTCTTTACAGAGTGAGCCTCAGACTGGTTTCACTCTGCCTTTTTCCTTTTCAGTGTGTCTCCTCTGTCCTCTTTCTCAGCTCTGGCGAGAGTAGCTACCCCTGGGGCACACTCCAGAGCAGCCCGTTTACCCACTTCCAGTGTTTGGAACAGGATAGGAATCTACTGTGAGGCCTTACTGTGTTCTTCCTCTCACACCCAACCCCCTTCTACTGGGTCACTTTGATATCTTATAATTGGATCAACTGAATAATATTTTGTAATTGAGATCCGCTTATACAGAAAGGCTGCTTTCATGCTCTGTCTTCAGAAGGAGCGTGTAGTACTTTCGTACTCGTCTTGAACAGTGGTAAGAAACTCGAGTTCAGACTCAAACATACATTCAATTAGAACAACAAGCACCTTGAATGAATATCATAAGCTGAAGGATGTGTTGTGTAAGACATTATGAAGAGATAAGCATACTTGCTCTTCAAAGAACAAACCTTGATTGCAGAGAATGAATGTCCATGTCCATTTTGCAGCAACCTCCAGGGTCTGGCTAAACTCTTCCCACTAAATGAGGCCGTGCATGTATTTTACTACAGAGGCAATGTGGTGGCAAAGTAACCTTATGGGACTTTCCCATCATTCCATTTCTTGTTGTATCCATGAATGCCAATGCTTCTTGACGATGGCTTTGACAGATCTGATTAGTTCAGTTGTTCATACCTCCAAGGTGATATTCTAGAATTTATCCTAGCCTTGATGGAAGGCATGTTGGAGCTCTGTAAGCTGCTGCTACTAATCTCCATGAACACTTGGAGAAGTCATTACGTTTTTTTGGGATGCATTTTCATAATCTGTAAGTTATGAATGATATGTCTATCTTTCCTAACCTATGAAGTGGTAGCAAGTCACATGAGCAAAATGTTGGGGGGGCATGCTACATGGTCTGAAAGCATCAGGGTCACATATATGGTGTGTTTATTATATGTGGGTGCCTGTTTCTCATTATGTGAGAATCAGACAGATAAACCATGTGGGTATAAATCATATGATTATAATGATTTATAATTTCTAGATATGCTCACACAGACTTCTGTATGCTACTTGGGATCTAACAGCATTGAGTGACCTATATAAATGAAAGTGATCTTATTTTTATCACCGGGAATGTTTCCAGGACATTATCAACACATGCTAAAGTTTCCTATGTCCAATGTAATACCGAGCCCCCTGCTACCTTCCGCGCAGCTCACAACTTCCATATGACTTGCTTCTCACTTGTATAAAAAAAGCCACAGAACTTGTCAGCCAGATTCCAAAGTGACATTTCAGCAGTGAGAACTGGGATTCAGTTTTGGTTTTGCTTTCAGATTATTACAGAAAAACTACAAGCGAGTGAGACACATATAGATCTCCCAACCTCCTCTCTGTCCCTGGTCTCTACAGCTCAACTGACATGTTATGTCCCAAACTACTGCCACACATCCACGTGCACACCTTCAGCAGGACTCTGAAGATATTGTTTCCAACATGCAGCTCATAGATCAATTTAACTATCCAGCCCTCCTTTTGGTTATCATCTCTTCCTGAGCCATGTGGAATACTCATCTGCTCTAATCCAGATCTATAGTATTTCCAAAGTTCTTTACAAGCCTGAGGAACGGCCACTAATGCCTTGCAGCAGCCGAGCTGGTAGCACACATGATATCTTAAATGTAACAATCAAAGGAGCATGCTGGATCCTGGTATTTCCGCCAGCTTGCAGATGTGCCGTGTCCTGATCCAAAATCTGCAATGTCAATTTGAGACAAAAGAGGCTTAAAACAAAATAGTCTCTCAGCCTCATGTCAGCAAGTAGGTGAGTGGAAGGAAACACTTCCCATTGGGAAGCTGTGTGTATTAGGTATCTGTTATTTGACCCCTCCAATCATTTGGGGGGCAGTGTGTGTCCATGAGCAATCTTTTCAAGATTTATGTCAAGGCAGCATTGTTTTATTAAATCTTCACTGTGTGGTGCTCTCCAGGTGTGAAGCTTTGATCTTCCTGCCCTCTGGTGCATTAAGTTTTCTTGTGCTCATTGACAATGATGTTTGTGATTTAAAGCACTGGTCCCCTTCGCTACAGAGCAGGAAGGGAAAGGGACCCAGATGATTCCACCTCAAAGCAGAGACCCCTTCACTCCCTCCCTGGTTTAGCTTTGGCTTGGTATGAAATTCACCATGATCTTGTTTAGGAGAACTTGATCAGCACTCCAAGGAGTAAACCAATATCTTTCTGAAACATTTTATGGCACATTAGATGCCTGCTGGAGTCGCCAGCCCTGGCATGCCCAGAGAGCCTTCCTCAGTGCGGGATGTTAAAGGCGAGCTTCCCTTTCTCTGCTACAAGGAGAAGAAAAAGGGTGAAAAGGCTAAAAAAGACACAGACACTCAGCAGTCCAAATCTATTGTGAACCCAATGGCGCCAAGCGCAAAATAACAAAACCTTTCTAATAAAAAAAAAACACATAGCAATCTGGTTTATTATAGTTCAGTAAATGTAACTTTGAGGGGGAGGACAGTATAAAGTAAAGTCAAGTATACTAGATGCATTAAAATATAAACTGGTGGAGGACACAGATTCTAGTGTGCCATCCCTGATCCAAACCCAATTTCTCTGATACTTATGAGTGTCAGGTTCCTAATCTGTAAAAAAGACATCAGGACATTATCCACCTCCCGGGTCACAGAACAGTTAGAGCAGGCTTAGGGTATATGCTAAGAGCCAGGTAAATGTACCAATGCTTACCCATGTCTTCTGGCAACAGTGCCTATAAATTTGCAAAAAAAGAGTTTTTATTATTGTTTTATTTTGTGTGTAGGGGTGTTTAGCCTGAATCAATGTCTGTGACCACATGTGTTTCTGGTGCTGACAGAGGCCAGAGGGCATTGGATTCCCCTAGAACTAGAATTACAGATAGCTGTGACCCACCATGTGGGTGCTAGGAATTGAACTCAGGTACCCTGGAAGAGAAGCCAGTTAATTGAACTCCTAACCACTGAGCCATTCCCAGTGTCTGTAATTTTAACCTACATAAAAATGTCTTCTATTATTAGTGTTACATTTTTAAATTTCCTGGGATGGCAGAGACTGGGTTCCTATGAGGTATGTAAGCAGAAATCCTCTCATTAGGACAGAGAACACATTTCAGTTGCATAGATTGTTACATAGATAATCACATAGACAGTTGCATAGATGGTAAGAACACCATTATAATGAGAAAAAATCAGGGAGGAGGGAAAATGGTTTTCTGAGGTCACAGAATCCCTACGGTTTTCCAGGGTTTTCTTTCATTTCTCTCTGGCATCTAAAAATTCCTTGTCGATTCTCTTCATCTATGGTGAGTACGGAAGGGTGCTGGTGTCTCTAGCACTGTAGATTAGTGTTGCTTCAATTTGAGCTTCATGCAAATGGGGTTATTTGCTAGGAATGTGTGGCTTTTAAACTTGGCTTTCAAACCTAAGATTCACGTGTGCTCCTGCACAAATTGGTATTTCATTTTTCCCTTGTGTAGGATTTCATTTTATGAACATCATAATTTACACACCTATCCTATGGTTGCTTTTAGTTTTATATAATTCAAAAAATGTTGACTATTAATTATGAAATGATATCTTAATGATTCATCAACCATTTCATAGTGATGGACACATAAGCTGTCTTCTCAGTCACCCTGAAGCTGGGCTGAACTTAGGAAACCCTGATTCTCTAAGCATCTTGTTTTTCTTTGATCTTCACTGTCAAAATCAGACTCTCTTTAAATATTTTGTTGAGTTTTATTTTTATTTTATGTCTATAACTCTTTTGCCTGAATGCATGTATACAGCATGTGTGCAGTACCCATGGAGGCCAGATGAGAGCATGGGATTCCCTGGGATTGGAGTTACAGAAGCTTCTGAGCTACCACATGAGTGCTAGGAACTGAACTAGGGACTTTGAAACTTTGAAAGAGCAACCAGTGCTCTTAACTGCTTTGCCATCTCTTCATCTTGCCTTGTAAAGAATAGTTTTGTTTTCGTATCTTGAGTACATGCCAGGTATGTTTATTAATAATGACAGCTGAATAGCAATTAATTATGATGAAGGAAAATGGACCATGTGATGCCATATAATCTGTTGAGTGAGTACATATTCATTTTGTATTGCTCAAAAGAAACTTCTGAGAAATGCCAAGCTGGTGAAATTCACATTTCCAGACTAGAGTATGGAGGATAAAAAAGATTTTTTTTTCTGAACAAAGCTTCTGCAGCCATAGTCGTTTTAAGGGATGTTTTAAACTCAGCTCTGTCACTGGACACAGATGTTTAGTCTTCTGTTTCTTGTTCCTATAATGGAAGGCAGAAGGAAAGGCCGTGCCTTATGCTGACAACCTGCGCTTTCCCTGCAGTCCTCATGCATGGCTGGTCCTAGAGGCTCGGAGGCATGACATTGGGAAGAAAGTGGGCTGCATTGAGGACTGAAGTTAGGGTCTAGCAACCCCTTTTCCACTTTCAGATATACAGACATGGAGAACTGGCCCTGTAAGACTTTTAGTATTTGGCTACAGGCCAAAGAAATGAAAGGAAGACAGTGGAGAGTTCTAGAAAAGCCCAGTCATTCCTTTAGAAAAACTTACCTGCTGGTAATGCTTTAAAGCAGAGACCACTGTCATGGTTGGCCCAGAATTCAGGGCTTTTGAGGGGCATGGGGCTTTCATTCAGTGGTAAAGTCCTGAACAAACTAGGCTCTTGCCAAAACATAGCGGATCCCTTGAAGCTCTGTTTCGTTTGTGTTGCAAGGGATCATTTGATGCAGGAGTTTGAAAGTTTGTTTAGCAGACCAGCTGCCCTTCTTTTGAATGTAAAATCCTAGGCATTCCTGGAGGAACTCTGACTGAGGAGGTACAGCTGTCTGCAGGAAAGATGGGTATGTTCAGGGAAGTCTATTTGTCTGGAGCCTAACCTCCCTTTGTAGTTAGAGAAGCCAAGCTAGAGGAAACATTGAAACTATGTGTAGCTTGTGATGTGCTGGGGACTAAATCTCTAGTTTGTCTTTGATACCTAGCTCACACTGGTATCTACACCCCTCACATAACAGTCTGTTCATTCATCTGATGAATAATTATTGGGTGCCCACTCTGGTGGTTAATTGCAATTGTCAACTTTATCAAGTTTAGAGTCACAGATGAAATAAAAATCTGGGTGTCTTAGAGGACGATTCTAGAAAGACTTACCTGAGGTGGGAAGACCTGTAGTGAATGTGCATAGCACTGTCCCATGGGCTGGGGACCCAGATGGAATAAGATTGAGGTGAGTAGAACATCAGCTTTCACCTGTTTCTGATTCTTGGCTGGGGGTGCAATGTGTCTAGGTGCCTCACGCTTCTGCTGTCATGCTCTCTTCGCCATGAGACTGACCCGTGGACTGTGAGCCAGAATAGCTCCTCCCATGAGCAGTGTTTTGCCAGGTGTTTTGTCAGAGCAATGAGAAAACTAATACAGTCACCGTCTTTTAGATTTGGGTAGAATAGGAAGTCCTCATTAGAGAGGTGTCAGTTTCTAGTGGTGTGATGAAACACCACAACCAAAAGCAGCTTGGGGAGGAAAGGGTTAACTTTATCTTACAACTTCTAGGCAACAGTCTATTACTGAGGCAAGTCAGGGCAAGAAGGCAAGCAGGGAAGGAATCTAGACATAGGACTGTAGTCAGATATCTCCTGTCCTGAACACCTGTTCATACGGCCTATTCCCAAATACCTGGCAGGCAGTTCCCAAATCACCACACAGAAGGTTATATTAGTTATAAATGCTTTGCCAATAGCTCGGGCTTATTACTAACTAGCTCTTACCTTTTAAGTTAACCCATATTCCTTATTTACATTCTGCCAGATGGTGGTACCTTTATTAGTGCAACACACTCAGCTCCTGTTCCCTCAGATGACTCCTGACTCTGTCCTTCTTCTTCCCATCATCCTTAGTTTGGTTGCCCTGACTATACTTCCTGCCTGGCTACTGGCCAATGAGAATTTTATTAAGCAAATTCGAGTGACAAATCTTTACAGTGTATGGGAGGATTGTCCCACAGCATAGGACACAGAGCAGAGACTGTGGAGGAATGGCGCTTATAGCCTTGATCCTCATGGCTTGGTCAGTTTCCTTTCTTACACACCGGCCCAGATGTGGTAATCCCCTGCCATGGGATGGGCCCACTCTCATCAATCATTATTCAATAAAATGCCCCACAGACTTTCCCATAGGCCAATATGATGAGGATATTTTCTCAACTGAGTTTCTCTCTTCCTGGATGACTCTTGCTTGTGCCAGCTTGACAAGGAATAAGCACTAGAGGTGTGAGACAGATGGACAGTGAGGTTAGGGGCTTAAGGGTGCAAAGGAATCCGTCTAGTAGGGTGTTGGAGAGCGTAGCAACCAAGAAAACACAGTAGAGCTCCTAGAGAGCTCTGAAGGACTGGAGAATCCTTACTTAAGAGGCTGAAAATTTTGTTAAGAAGGTGAATGAAGTGTGGCAATGGTGGTGTGTGTGCCTTAAATCCCAGAAGTTGGGAGGCACAGGCAGGCAGATCTCTGTGAGTTCAAGACCAGCTTGGTACACAGAGTTTCAGGACAGACAGGGCTACACAAAGAAACCCTGCCTTGAAAAACAAAAACAAAAAGAGGTGAATGAATCATGTCTTCAAGGAAACACTGTAGAGAGATCCAGCACGCACGCTCGCGTGCGCGCACACACACACACACACACAAGCTGAGGCAAGTCCCTTCTAAAACCATGGACCCTTCCGCATCCCCCTGTGAATTTCTTTTGGGTTTTTCAGCATATTCTCTACAGATCTGGGGAACCAGGTTTGAACACTGCTATTAAACAGCTTATCTCAATAAATTCCCAGGCATCAAAGCAGACAGTGAATGCTAGATCTCGTGCTGTTCTTAGCATTCAGATTTGTAAGCAGCCTAGTCTTCAAATTCTTGTATGCTTGCGAGTTAGCTGATGCTACAAAGGCAAATAAAGCATCGGAATCATTTGATACCAAGGGTTTGCGAAGCACAGATTTTAAGCAGCATCACTTTAATGCTTTTTCCACTCATCGCTTCAATAAAACTGTAAAACAAGTCATCCTCAAGCTAAATTCAAGTATCTTTTTTTTCCTTTTCAAGACAGGGTTTTTCCAGGTAGCCCTGGCTATGTCCTGGATCTTACTCTGTAGATCAGGCAGGCCTTGGACTCATAAAGATCTGCTTGCCTCCCAAGTGCTCGGATTAAAGGCGTGCACCACACTGCCCGGCTCAGTTCAGTACCTTATTGTCATGTCCTTATTTTATAGGTGAACAGGGTTGGCTCTGATGTAGGTTTTGGATTTGTCTATATCTGGGTAAAATTTTCACTTGGTTTTTATTCTGTGGGATTCAGGCTACCTAGAGATGTTCTCACTGTGATGACAGATCAAAGAATAAGGCCAAAGGCATCTGCTTATGTCTTATTTCCAAACATCTCATTAGCCAAAGCAAGTCACATGACCAAAGGAATAGGGGCAGGAAGTGTACTCTTTCCTCATGAGGTCATGAGGAGGATTGGATAGATGCTGCTACTACAAGGGCCAACGATTCAGCCCCCCTCCCCTGACCATGTAATAGTGTCATCACCAACAGGGAGCGTGGCATTCTTTGTCCCTCTGTCTGTCCGCATTGCATCCTACACCATTCCTGCTGAGGAATCCAATGACTCTAGACCAGTTTTGGTACCTGGAGGCTTCTGTGCACCACAAACAGCACCTGGTTTTAGATAGTACAGGCCAGAAAGATTAATGTGCTTGCTAGGGATGACTGGACAGTGTGTTCTGGAAGTCATGCCATGTGCTGACAAGCAGTTTATTGTATCAGAGATTTCAAAAACAGTCAGTGCTATAAGAAGTAGAGCAGGAGAGAAAGAAAAGGCCAGATGTTACGCTGCCTAATAACAGAACTCGCAAGCACATCTGATGAGCCTTTCCTAGAGATGCTTAGAAAAAAGTAGGAAAGTGTTTATCGCTATTAATGTAACAGTTTGGATCCCACTATGCTGATGTAGCCCATCAAACAGAATCTCAGGATTAAAAAAGCCCCAACTCACTCCTCTAACTCAAATCTTCTTCTCCATAGCATCTCAGATACGCCACTGAATTTTGTGTAAACACCTTTAGTGAGATGATTTACTCACACATGTGGCTAACCCGTCTTGAGATAGCGACATTGACAATGACAGTCTTAGGGTGCAGCGCATGGGACTAGAAGGTGTGAAACTGGATCAGGGAGGGAAAAGCCCAGAATGAGAGGTATATCAACAAATTACTAATTTAGAAGAAAAGGCTTTTTATAGTGTTCTGAGGGGGGAGAACACGGGAAGAAGGGGCCAGCAGAAGACAGACACAATAGGAACTTCAGCTTTTAGACTCCCATCTCTCATCAGTTTGGAAATAGCGTGGTTAAGAAAGAATAAGACTTGAGAAGTTGGGAAGTTAAAGAGTATAATTGCTTACTCCTAAGCGGCTAGCTGTGTCTGTGACAACTCTTGGTAGCAAGAAACCTTGAGGGTAACATCTGAAAGTGGTTGCCTCAAGGAGAGAAATTATATTCCGTGCTCAGCTAAGTTTTGAGCCTATGTTTCACATTCCTCTTCCCATCTCACGAACTCCCCTCAAAGGGAGGGATCACCCAGCAGGCATTCGTTAATCACCGAGTAGTGTCAGCCATGGGATAGAAATTGTATCCTGTAAGATCTAACTCGAACAAGCCTGTTTTAAGAGCTGCTAAAATGTTGGTGGTGAGTCCAGGTTGAAGTATGAAGGTGGTTTATGTAGTTATGAACTTTGCCCTTAATGTTTAACTTCTGGGGACCTGGCAGCCAAAGCACCTTGCAGGTTGTTTTAACAACAATATCAAGATCAGCTGTCAAATCAGTCAGGAGGAAAACTAGCCAGACTGGTTATTTAACTTCCTCTACAACCAATAATAGAATAGTTACCATCACTGCCGCCACCATTGCCACTGCCACAAGTTTTAAAGGCTGAATTTTTAGACTTTCCACTAAGCCATGTTGACGTGTTGCTACAGCCTTAATGTGTAAGCCACTTGAAGCAGAGAGAGTTTTCAAAGCTGTAAATTAAAATCACGTTTCCATTTCAAGTCCTTGAAACCTTTGTGAAGCAAATAAATCAGTCAGTTTGGCCCCTATTGAGAATCTCAATTTTTCTTTTCAGGAAGCTTAGAGCTCAAAAAGAAATTAAAGCAGAAACTGAGAATGTGATTTTGGACTGGCAATTTACTGCCTGTCAAAGAGTAGGACACACACTGTTCTTTGTTCAGTTTCATTGTGTGCCCATTCTTGACCATCTTTCCACTTAACTCCTGGGTTCAAATCCACCACACAGGGCATGCGCAGCTGGATGTGAGTGGCATATCGTCCATGTGGTCCACATTAGTGTTGGGTCTCAGTGTGGTGGTTTGGCCAACCTAGAATGAATGTGTCTGGGTGCTGATGACCAGGGAGCCTGGCTCTTGGAAGGAATGGAGCCTCCTAACAATAAGCCAGGTGTGGTGGTGCCTGTTCATCCTAGCACTTGGAAAAGTGATGTAGAAGGAGCACAGATCAACTTTGGCTATGTAGTGAGATTTTGTTTCAAAACTACTCCAAACAAACGAAAACAAGTTGGGTATACTTGTAAATCTACCAGCAGGAAGATTGAGACAGGAGGATTCCAACTTGGGCTCTATAGCGAGACTTTGTCTTAAAAACAAACAAATTAAAAGAACAATAATAGCAACAACAAAAACTAAGCAAAATGAAACAAAATAAAAGAGCCTCATAAGATTGACCATGGCTGGGAGCTTTTAAAATTCAAAATTTATTATCATCAGTTTTTTTAAAAATAAAATACCAATTATAAGTAGAAATCTGCAGTTTCTCCAAAATAGGATTGAGACATTATTGATTCATGTTGAGCAGACTAGGAATGATGATTGCTTTATCAAAATGTGCAAGCTTCTGATCAGCAGTGAACTTGGTCAGTTCAAAACCGTGGGTCTGCCTACATGCAGGGAGATCTAACATGGCTTTAGTGTCAATTTGTGAGTGTGGTTTTCTGTTCTGTATGAAAGCAGACATACGCGATGCTTTGGGGATTGTGGTTACAGCACGAGTTTTGACAATATCATGCCGGTCTTTATTAAAGAACAACCCTACTGTGAAGAGGCAAACCCACAGTCTGGGGAAGGAGAGACAGGTTTGCAAACCATTGATGATGATGGAGTGTAATTCATTACACAAGGGTTATAATGAAGGTGTTACTCAACAGAGCATTGGGAATGCTTCTGCCACATAGGCTTTGCGATATCTAGGGATGAATAATAGTTCTTTTGATTGATTCATTCAGCACGAGGCTGTTTCTGAAATCAGTCTGACTGAGGACTGAAGAACCATCCTGAATATGGGTGACATCACCCATGGCCTGGGATCCTAGACAGAAAACCAAAAGGGAAAAATGAAGGCAAAGAAGCCAGCTGGATACCAGAATTTCTCTCTCTCTACTTTGTGACTGTGAACTCAACATGATGAGCTGCCTCACGCTCCTTCCTCCATAGCTAGAGGCATTCTCACCAGCGCCCGGTAGGATGAACCATGTCCCTTCTAGCTGTGAGCCCAAAACAACCCTTCCTTCCTTAAGTTGCTCTCATCAGGCATTTTGCCACAGTAATGAGAAAAGTAACGAACAGAGTGCTAGATGAATTTGGAAGGTGAAGTCATAGGGCAACTCTGGCCAATGAAGATGCCACAGATGGCCAAATCAAAAGCCAGGCTGGAACACTTTCCCTCAAGGTGTCATCAAGTTGTCTCAGAGATTCCCCTAAACAATACAAACTCTTGCCATTGCTCTTGGTCGCCCACCAGACCTTGGTGATAAGATCCTGTTTCTGGGAATAGCACACGGAGCAAGCAAGTTGGTACTGACCAAAAGCTTCCTCTCTGCTGGCTAACTTCTAGAGTGCTGGAAGGTGCTATGTAGGCTGGAGGGGGAGAGGGCTCTCCATCAGTCTTACCCAGCTGTGAACCTTGGGAACTACAATAATGACTGGCAGAGTGAGATATATCGCCGAGTGCCGAGGCAGTATGAATGTTACGGGTCTGGGTGTAACCAACGACTTTCTGATTGGAAGAATGCCATAGCAAGAAACTATAGCTATGTTCAAAAACCCATGGCTGGGAGTTCGTATGCCCCAGGAGTAAATATACTGCTATTATTCTGATAAGTGGACATAGCATTAAATTTTTCTCCAAGTTTGTATCTCTATACTTGTTGATTAGCACAGGTTTCAGACCTCATCAGGGAAGTTTCTCTGTGCGATAGAGGGTGGTCGGTGCAGAGGCTCACAACTGGCCAATGTGCAGTGGATACACAATGTTCTTAAGTTGATTCTCTCAGCTGCTGGGTCACACGCTAAGTGCCCAACAAACTCCAGGTATAAATTTCCCTTTCTTTTGTTTCCTACATAAAGTGCTCACAGAGTACAGGGGAAGCCGGTATCGTCCTACAAAACATCGCTTTAAACTAAGGTGCCGTTCTGTAGCAAAGGAGCCACGACAGTGAGCACATGAGAGCCACTGGTCCTGTCTTATGTCACCCATCTAGAAATTCTAGTATAGGGTGGCAGGAATTCCACCAGGCCTCCACCAAGGTTCCAGCTTGTAGCTACTAGTGTAAGAGGGATGAGGACAATTCTTCAGCGTGTGATACACATTTTAGATCTGTGACCATTGGATAGATTACACGGGTCTCAAAGTCAGGGAATGGAAATTGGAACGGACCCTCTTCCCATCACTCTAAGTAACCCATTTGGGAGATTTTTTTTTGTCTCTGAAGTTTTGGGTTCCATGGTTCTACGGGCTCTCTTATTCCTAGGCAGAACAGGGACTTCCATGAGGATCCAAGTAGGAATAACACTAAATTAAAAGCTACTTAAGTTGTGACTGTTCACTTTGGATTCTTTATGCAGCAATAGAGCTGGGATAAAAAGAATGAGTCTATTGATAAGTGTAACTGACAATGTCATTGTAAGGAAGCAAAGCTGCTGCTATGTTGAGGGACAGGGAGGGACATGTTTTGCATGCAGATGACTCATTGGGGTGTCCCATCCCTGTCAGGTCTAACTGTAGATGGGCAGTTATAGAAGCTCTGTCTGATAAAAGCATGGTAAACATGGAGTGGGTCCTTCAGGGAAGAGATCCAAACCTTATTCTAGTACATCACTTAGACCAAAAGGAATATAAGCTGAGTGAAAAAAGCTAGTGGTTGTCAATGAGGGTGATGAGTTTATAACCTCTCTGGTCTAGTCAGGACTAAAGGAGCAGCAGAGACTACATTTCCCCATTAATCTTCCTCTTATATGATCCCATAAAGTATAAGCCCATGAGAATCCCCAGAGAAGCTGTACTCAGAGGACTGAACTCAATGTGAGAAACACGGGGCTCTGGGCAAGATAAGAAGCTGATTGTGTGGGCTGTTGGTGGTGCCTGCCTAGACCACTTCCTGGAGCAAGTGTTTCAGGTATGGTTGCTCAGGATCCTCTCATCACTGGACAATGCTCTTGCGAGACGGAAGGGTCATTCAGCCTTCTTCTGCAGTTGCTGTTGTTGGTGTCCATTCCAGGTAGTTCTCAGTCACAATTCATGCTTCTGTGCAAAGATCAGGCCGAAGCTCAGCATTAGCTGTAACCACACCTTGGTTCAGCTGCTTCCTCTCTTCCCCTGCCTGCAACCCTGCTCCTCTCAGATGTTTGCAAGTTTCTTCAAAGCTTCTACCAGAAACTGTCTTTTATCCTGGTGATGGGGGACCCAGTGGAGATAGCTGGCAATGTAAAAGGTTTGTACACAGCTGGCAGACTCTGCCTGTGATTTCAGACAGCACCTGTGGGCTTCCAGCCCCCTCCACAACCTCCACAGCAGGAATCTGTGTACAGAATCTGCCTGCAGAGCACATAGCAAGCCTTCAAGCCCAGGGAACTCCTCCCGACACAGACCCTGGGTTTTGGTTCGGTCTCGCCAACCACTTATCTTTAAAGAAATGCAAGCCCAGTGGGGTGGGGAACAGCCTTGCTTCCTCCAGCTGGCATCTTCTGGAACGATGTGACGGCTCCCTGTGGATCCCCCTCTCCTCAGGCCCCTCAGGCAGCTCTTGTCAGCTTGAGAACAGGAGGGCAGTGGGTGGACAACACCTGGTGAATAAATTTACACAGGGAAATAATGGTTTCCATGTTGGATTTCCATAATTAACTAAACAGGCTGGAGTTAAGTTTCATGTGTAAAAGTCTTGTGAGGAACTCTTGACAAGAGACAGAAGTTGATGAGGGGAGTTAAGGTTTTGAAAACTCTTTTGTCATTGGACACTGGACGGCCTCTCTCATTTCTTCCCCATTGATTTCTCCCTGCCCAATGCCCCCCCCCCATATCACCTTCCCTTTTATCCTTCTCTCTCATCCTCTTTCCACTCTTTCTTCTACTTTCTCTCCATAAAGCCCTCCTTGGTTCTGTTTGGGTATTCATGGACATATGCTTTTTTGGCGTTGGTGTGAAAAGAAAATTAGTATTATCGTTAGTATTATCAACATCATATTAGTGCTTCATAATTTGAAAATTACATCCACAGATGTGCCTCTGACCTTTAAGGCCAAACAAGAAGCA
This sequence comes from Ondatra zibethicus, assembly GCA_004026605.1. Lineage (NCBI taxonomy): Eukaryota > Metazoa > Chordata > Mammalia > Rodentia > Cricetidae > Ondatra > Ondatra zibethicus. The sequence goes on from PVIU01000105.1 coordinate 322,652, forward strand.
AACAAAAATGCATGCATGGTTTGCAAGGCTTCCACAAAAAGGATTTGAGCACGGATGTAACCAGGGAGGCAGCATTCACCTTCTTAGTATATCCTAGCAACTAGTCTAGAAGGAGAAGGGCATTGTGGTAAAAGCATCCCTAATGGTGAAAATAGACTTTGAACTTCTTAGTTCCTTGCCTGTCCACCATGGTTTTTTTTTTTTTTTTTTTTTTTTTTTTTTTTTTTTTTTTTTTTTTTTTTTTTTTTTTTTTTTTTTTTTTTTTTTTTTTTTTTTTTTTTTTTTTTTTTTTTTTTTTTTTTTTTTTTTTTTTTTTTTTTTTTTTTTTTTTTTTTTTTTTTTTTTTTTTTTTTTTATGCCTGTGGTTGCGGGCTTTCTGGTGCTCAGATTAGCTTTTGGCATTCTGAAAATTCACAGCTTACGTCACCTGCTGTTGTTCAACTGCCCTTTGTGGGATTTACTTGAACTGATAGTCTGATGCAAAGTTGAGAGAGGCATGCCTGACTCCTGTCTTTAGAGGCCTGCCTCTTTTGAGTCTGCACACTTGTAAGTGGTGAGCACTAGAAGAAGGAACCTTTCCCCTTGGGGGAGCAGAGTTGGCATTGACAGGGATCTGCTCTATTTCCTTATTCAACAGGTTCACGCAGCCTCTCAGACCTACATGCCAGGTCCCGGCTTAGATCTTTCAGAAATGGGCTGATGGTCTGAGTGAGGTAAGTAAACGATCTTTTAAATGGTGTCTCTGCCTTCTGGCTCCTCCTGAGTGGATGTGGTGAGCAGCGGTGGATGTGGCCACGGTGGAGTTCTGTTACTGTCGCTCATCTTTAGACCCGGTCTCTCCTCCAACACAGGAAATGCCATTCCAGAGCAATGCTTTGGGATTAAATACGGCCTATAGGCTTGTCTGACAGGCTGTCCCTGTGGGATTTGGAGTGGAAAATGGTCATGTTGCTGCCCTGGCTTCTCTATCTGGGAAAGAATAGGCCTCATTTCTGCCAAACACTGGCATATTTATGTGCCCTGTACTCAGGCAGACGTAGCAGAACAGAAAATCTGCAGTATTTAATATGCTGCATCAGAGATCTGAGATCTGCATTTCTGAAAATTGTGCCGGCATCTGTGCTAAAGAATCATAGACTGGTGGGAGGTGTAGCTCAGGGATAAAACAAGTTTAGCCTAAGGCCTTGGGTTCAATCTCTAGCACAGGGAGACGTCTTTGGGACAATGGAGTGTCTTCAAGCTCCTCAAATTTCTCTCATCTTTTCATTGTCTTCCTAACTTTCCCCTTTTATTCTCTTAAAACCAAATCTGCTAAAACAACAACAACAAACACAAACCAAACCAAACCAAAACCAGAACAAACAAACAAACGAACAAACAAACCCAAATCTGCTTGGTAGAGAAAATCTAAACTCCATTGTCTTGAGGGAGTTGAGAAAATCATCCTTCAACCACAGATCTTTCCTATTATCAGGAGGACCGGGTAAATGGATCCCCCCTGCATGCTGTTACAGAACTTTCCTGGGCTTTCTTCTTCTATACATGCTCTGCTCCACGATCCAATGTTCTCTCAGCCATTTCGTTTGTCCTTTGTTAGGAGTAGTACTCGTTGCCCCCCACCCCCTTCATCTCTGGCCTTTTCCATGGGGGCTTAGGTCACTGTTCCCAGCCCGCCCAGTTCAACCATTCTCTGTCCCTGTGTTGTAGACACAGTGAATCCCACAGAAGTGAGAGAGTTTATGGATTCTTTAATAATTCCAAGTTCCTTTTTCTTTTTCAATACTTCGTACCGTGTAGCAGCCATCGTACTTTGTCAGCCGTCTATTGTGTTCAGCACACGGTTTGTATGCATCCTGGAGCTTCACACAGCTCTTCAGAGTTGAGAGGGTGGACACTCAGAGACCTAATGACCGGCTCACGTGCGGAAGCCTGGTCTGGAACCTGGCAGGGACTGAAATCGTTGTGCTCCTAACTCCCCAGTAACCTGTCTCTCAAGGGCCAGCACTAACTATCACACACAGTTTTTTCCTTCCATTTCACATTCCCCAGCAGACAGCTGAGCACAGAATAGGTGATGTATAAATTCCTAAATGGCTCTGTGGGGCGGTGGTTAGCATTTTGCGTTCTCTGATAATGTTTGGATTTCTGACAAACGTAAATTTTTGTGATGCCTGGCTAAACCCAGCCTCTGACAAACACATGTCCAAGAAGGAAAAAGCTCACCTGGGTAGAAGGAGCATGCAAGCTTTAATCAGCTCAGCAGTCACACATAATTGATCTTCTACATCGGGGGACATTTCTCTGTAATTGAATACATGATATGAATTTCAGTGAGTTGTCCAGGGAGCCAATTCTAATTACCTCTAACTAAAATACAATGTCTGGATGTAGAAACACTAACCACTTCGCAAGACTAGTATTTTGAGACATTATTGTCCCTTGAAATCTTATATTGACATTTCAGAATTCTTTAACTTTTTTTTTTATAAAGTCTTAGGGAAACTTTAAAAATGTTGTTTAACTAGTGTCTGTTCCTTTTCCACTCCCAAGAAGAAAATGCTGAATATTTGTGACTTGTTTTATTTTCCTCTAAAGGTCTTGCTTAAATATTTGCTGCATGCAAATTATACTGCAAGAGTTGATTTTTTTTTAAAGAACAAAAGAGCAATACTCTAAGGTCTTTAATTTTCCAGTACAGCCTGTAGCTAGACACATTCTGTTTAGATGAAGTTTGGTGACATTTAACTAGAGAAATCAGAAGTTACTCTCTTACTCAAAATGTTGGGATGTTTAACACTATCGAAATGTGTTTTCCACACAGCATCTTAATGAAGACGGCACTCTTTAAAGGAAATTTCCAAACTCAGAATGTCCACACAGCACCTATGAAGGGTTGTATATTAAATTCATTTAAAGTTACTGTGAACAAAAGAACTTGCCTTTAAATATTTAATCCATTCCTTCATTTTAATAAAAACGTGAAATACAGCTTTTTAGGAGAATACAGCTGGATAGCCCTGTGAGTCCTTCAGATGTAATTGTATTAGGAAAATAGGTATATGAACCACACTAAGAGATACATTGGGCAGATTTTTTTCAATCATTTTTGTAGCGTATACACTCTTGTCTGGTGACTCTATTCATGCTTTCAAGCCTCTTGCAGCCAGCAACCTTCTCTTTCAGAATCTGCCTTCTTTTCCTGAGTTGAGGGATTTCTGCGTTGGCTTGGCCGAGTCTGAATCCTCTATGGAGTTTGAAGATGTATCATGAAAAACGCCTGTAGTGCAACTATGTGCAAATCATCATCACGCTGCTTTAATTACAGCTGAGGCAGAATCCCACATAAATCACGTGAGCCACAAACCTTCTGCTGAAAACCCAGGCCTCTGGGTGGAGTTCCATGTTTGTTCTAATGGCAGTGTTGGGGTCAGAGCCTGGAGGACCTCCCATGTGGTCTGTGGAAAGGACCATTAGCCATGCAGTCCACAGGTTACTCCACCTAGATGGACAAGAGCTTTCTTCTCTAGGAGCTAGCTCTCTGGAGAATTTCTCTCTGCATCTAGTCTAACTTCGGTTTCTCAGCGGGGATTCCTATCTTGAGGAAAAAAAGCCACCAAGTCAGTTGACAGACCATAAAGCTGGCAAAGTGTATCTCCTGAAGAGCAGGATTAAGGACATTGGCTGCAGCAGCCTGAGCTGAGACCTTACATGTAATTTGGCAGAATTTTGATGGTGCTAGCAGTTAATAATTTTCACGGTGAATATAAGTAGGGAGAAAACTCTAGTATATTATTGTCATTTGAGAGAAGGATAGTGGGAATACATAAGTCTCAAGGTAGTTTGTAACAACAATGGTTGGAAAATATCATTTATTATTTCTTTATTCATTCACTCTAGCCATTCTGTTTGTGGCTTTCAGAGTCTATCATAATCAGATGTAACGCTAATTTCTTTTGTGTGTGGTTTAATGGCTGGGTCAATACATATTGATGCCTCAAAAATTCCAGAGGGCACTAAAAATTTTCACCAAAGACATACCACTCCTACCCCAGAAAATAGCAACTGTTGACAATGTGGAAAATTAGAACCCTTTTGCACTATTGGTGGCAGAGTAAAAATGTACAAACTTCAAGGAAAAATAGAATAACAGCTCCTAAAGAAAACCTCAGCATTATTTATCCTTTTTTTTTTTGGTAAAGATTTATTTATTTATTTCTTATGTATACAACATTCTGCCTCCATGTATGCCCGCATGCCAGAAGAGGGCGCCATATCTCATTACAGATGGTTGTGAGCCACCATGTGGTTGCTGGGAATTGAACTCAGGACCTTTGGAAGAGCAGCCAGTGCTCTTAACCACTAAGCCATCTCTCCAGCCCTATTTATCCTTTTAAAAGGAGAAAAATAGAGCTGGAGAGATGGCTCAGTAGTAAAAAAATCCTTAAAGGTCTTCAAGGACCAGGTTTGGATCCCAGCACCCACCTGGTAGCTTCAACCACCCATAGCTCCAGTTCTGGGGAATCCAATACCCTCTTTTCCCTTCCAGAGGCTCCTGAACACATGTAATATGCATACATACACTCTGGCACACACACACACACACACACACACACACACACACACTAAACACATAAAATACATATATAACATTTAGAAGGAGGGAAGTTCAGATGCTAGGACATGAGCCAATGCTGAGGGCATGATGCAAGCCAGCTACAACATAACCATGGCCATGTTATTCTGCGCACGTGAGAAGATCCATAGGACCAGAAAGCAGAATGATGCTTGGAAGGGTTGAGAGGGAGGGGAATGGTTGCTAGGGGCTGGGAGCAAGGGGGATGGGGAGTTATTGTTTGATAGGTGCCATTTTAGTTTACAAGATGCAAAGTGTGATGGTGATGAGGGAGGGTACACCCAACTGTACTGTTAATGTAATTACCATGGCAAATTCTATGTCATGTACATTTTAGTACAGCAAAACATTGAAAGACAAAGCAACAGTTTCCTCCTGTGGTCACCACATACAGTCTCAATGTCCTGTGGTTACCACATACAGTCTCAATGTCCTATGGTCACTGCATACAGTCTCAATGTCCTGTGGTCACCGCATACAGTCTCAATGTCTTGTGGTCACCACATACAGTCTCAGTGTCCTGGTGCAGAGCCGATGCTGTCTGATAGCTTTGTGAACAGCTGTAGAGCCTTCAGCAACTCTTGGTTTGGAAGCACCAGGGTTGGTAAGGGAAGAGGCTGGAATTTCCCATGACAGGGTGAAGGAGAAGGGTGGCCAGCTCTAACCATGTCATACAAACTACAGGCCCACTGAGTGCTGCTGCCTCCTAAGGAAAAGCAAAGGTCCTGGGGCCCAGGTGGGGAGAGAGAGAGGAATGCTCCAAGGAGAGCTGCCATTGCCTTCCTTTAGTTCATGCTTGCTTAGATAAAGGGCATGTGAAGGACGACATGCTTCTGCAAGCAGAGGTCTGTGAACATAGATGTTGTAATACCTTCACACATGAGAGAAGACCTGGTGAAATACTTGGCTGTAGTGTTTGCACATGGAAACGCCTTAGTTCAATTATATCTCCTTTTAAAACCTCTTTGTCATAGTTACATAGTCTGACTTTTATGAAGGATCACCAAACAGAGACATACTCACATCTATCCAAAGCCTAATTTTCATAAAATCATGTTGCGTATGTTATTAATACTTATACATTTTATGGGAAGGGTAATTATTACTTTGTTTTTTAAATATTTGTCCCTAGAAAGTAATTCATACTCACTTTAAATATGCTTGGAAAACTTAGAAATGTAAAAGGAAGATAGAGTTCACCCACAGTCCTTTTACTTGGGTTTAACAGCTATTAATTCTCATATAGTTCTTTCCAGTCCTCCGGACACGCATATAGAGTATATGTGCACATGTAACAAAATTTGATACATACATATATTATAAAATTGGAGTCATTACTATACATAATTTGTACCATGTGTTTTTAACATTAATATTTTATCATAAACATTTACCTCTGTTACTAAATATTCTTCAATAATATTACTTTAAACTTCTGCCTAATATTCAGTTACATAACCACACTATAACTTACCAAATCTTTTCCTCACGGCGGATCTTAACTGAGTGATAAGTGTTTTCGTATATAAATCTTTTATTACATCGCTCATTTACTTAGGGTAGATTTCTAGAAGTGGTATTATTGATTTAGAAGTATGAGCATTTTTATGACTTTTATGCCTATTTCCCAATAGCTTTCCAAGTTAAATTTCTGATAGTAATATATGAGAAAGCTTACTTTTCTCACTCCCTTCTACTGCTATTAAATAGCACCTCTATAATGTGCTTCAATCTGATAGGCATTTTACTTTGCTTTTTGAAAAATTACTAGTAAACAGGTTTTCATTTTTCATATATTTAATATCCAATTTATATTATCATAGGTTTTCTGTTCTCCTTTCCAGTTTTCTGGGCTTTTTACCCTGAGACAGGGCTTATCAGTGTAGCCCTGGATGTCCTGGAACTCAGTCTGTAGACCAGGCTGGCCATGAACTCACAGAGATCTGCTTGCCTCTGACTCCAAAGTGCTGGATTAAAGGCATGCACCACCACTGCCCAGCCATTTTTTGTTTATATACTCGTGTCTCTCCTATTGATTTTTTGAGAAATTTAAAGCTAGACTATATATTAAACCTTTATCATGCTTATAATAATATATTTCCCAATTAGTTAGCATTTAATTTCATTTGAATATTTTCTTTTTTATGTCTTTAAACTTCTATTTTACATGCATACAGCATCCAAAGTACTTCGATTATATCCATTCTCCTTCCAACTCCTGTATATTTCATTTCATTTCCCTCCTAGTTTCACATCCGTTTTTTAAAAATAACCCCACTGAGTCCAATTAGTAAAGCCCGTACATACCTGAGCGTGGGTCGATCTGTTGGAACATGACCAACTTACCAGGGTCCATGCCCCTAAAGAAAACTGACCCTCTTTTTCCTAGCAGCAGCCATCAACTATCAGGAACTCCTCAGCTTGGGGTGTGCTTTCATGCGCCACCCTGCATGCGGGAATGTTGGATGGCTTGGTCTCGTGCAGATCTTTTTATTTTTATTTATTTATTTTTTCTGAGACAGGGTTTCGCTGTAGCTTTGGAGCCTCTCCTTGAACTCGCTGTGTAGACCAAGTTGGTCTCAAACTCACAGAGATCCACCTGCTTCTGCCTCCCCAGTGTTGGGATTAAAGGCGTGTGCCGCCACCGCCCTGCTCGTGAAGATCTTGTACAGGCAATTTTCGTTGTCATGGTGCTGTTGTGTCCAGAAGGCTCTGTGTCTCAGCGGTCCTCTTCGTCCCCTGGTTCGTACAGTCTTTCTGCCCCCTCTTCCTCAACATTCTTTGAGACTTGATATAGACGTCCCATTTTGGGGGCTGAGCACTTCACAGAAATCTGTTCTCGGCACTTTATTTGTGAATCTCAGTATTAACTGATGTCTACCAAACAGAGATAATTGTCTGGCCAGAACGCAGCACTTCACTAATCTATGACTACAGAGATATGGAATTAGAAGTCAATTAGAAGAATTGAAACTGTGTCTATTTAGCAAAATAATAGTAGTAGGCTCACCTCTAGGACCTATGAGCCTAGGATTTTTGACCAGGCCAGATTTATAGTACCAGACACCTTCCTTCTGTGGAGTAGGCCTTAAATCCAATCAGAAAGCAGTTGGTTACCTCTATAATATGTATGCCACTATTGGTCCCATGAGCATATTTTTTTTTCAGTTGTCAGTCCTGTATCAAAACACAGGCTTTATTAAATAAATTAAAAATAAATGAGTATGTAGGGGCCCACAGAAGTGGATCCACTACACCTTGACTGAAGGCGAGAGAATTTTTTTATGTATTCTTTTTTTTTAATTTTTTTAAATTTTTCTCTGCTCCCCTCCCTGCCACTCCCCTCCCTCCCTCAACCCACCCCCAAGGTCCCCATGCTCCCAAATTATTCAGGAGATCTTGTCTTTTTATACTTTCTACTTCCCACGTAGATTATATCTATGTAGGTCTCTCTTAGTGTCCATATTGTTGTCTAAATTCTCTGGGATTGTGGTTTGTAAAATGGTTTTCTTTGCATTATGTCTAAAAGCCACCTATGAGTGAGTACATGTGATAATTGTCTTTCTGTGTCTGGGTTACCTCACTCAAAATAATGCTTTCTAGTTCCATCCATTTTCCTGCAAAATTTAGGCTGTCGTTATTTTTTTCTGCTATGTCGTACTCCATTGTGCAAATGTACCACATTTTTTTTTATCCATTCTTCGATCGAGGGGCATTTAGGTTGTTTCCAGTTTCTGGCTATGACAAATAAAGCTGCTATGAACATAGTTGAGCACATGTCCTTGTGGCACGATTGAGCATCTTTTGGGC